>JAPMOQ010014094.1:452204-537863 GCA_026543055.1 Argiope trifasciata
CAAGAAAATAATTTCAGAAAAGTAATGAAACATGTTTCAAACGAGATGAAATCAAGAAAGCAAGAAAACAATTTCAGAAAAGTAATGAAACATGTTTCAAACGAGATTAAATTAAGAAAGCAAGAAAATAATTTCAGAAAAATGATGAAACATGTTTCAAACGAGATTAAACCAAGAAAGCAAAATAAATAAATAGATGAGTTACCTGGTTTCCAAAGACACCCATAGCACAGGCTAAACCAACTTCTCCTGGTCCGAACCACACAGCAGCAACGAAAGGAGGTAAGCTAAGCACAAACACTTGTCCTATGGCGTACAAGGTTTGACAAGTCATGACGACGAAGAAGCGATTGGGTGCAATTGTAAAACACTGAACTGCGGAACCTGAAATGCAGAAACAGTTTGTGTTGAAGGAAAAAAAAGCGAATTACTCAAATTTTTTTTCATTGAATGTAAAGTATTTAAAAAAACATTATAATCATCAGAAAGATTTTAAATTCCTAAAATTAATATTTCTGACTTCCTGAACCTGAAATACATAGAGATTTGTTTCATTTTCATGAAGAAAGAATTTTGCTATCTAATGTAACAATCCCCGTTCCCCTTTAGTGATAAAATATTTCTGCCTGCTGTGTTGCCTTTGTGTTTGCTAGACACCTTGAGATAACCAGATGTTGCAGATGGTCTCTTTTCGGGACCTGAGGCATCTATAGCTAAAAGAACACACGTGGAAATTCCTCTTCCTGATGACAGTGATAGTGCTTTCAGAGACAATGGAACATCCAAACATCTGGATGGTGAATTTCTCTATTGTAAGCTGACCCCATGCTCCAGATTTTTCGGCGCGCCTTAATTACCTTCCGAAGACGGACTGGAGCCACTGAAAGGGCACTTTTGCTGGACGTGATTGGCCGGTAGAGAGGACTAGTAGCCACTGAGGAAGAGGAGGCGGAGACTGTCTCTAAGATAAAATACGCAGTGTTTTGGAAAAGAGAGAGAGAGAGTTTCTGGGAGACTGCTGGAGTACGCCCACGAGTCCTGGAGATTTGGAGATCCGCCTGGAATGCTCTCTGACTGACCAACCCGTGAATTTCCTGTGGTGAGGTATTTAAGATTTGATGGAGAACTGATCTTCAACTAAAACCCTTCGACTGTTGTGGTGTAAATAGCAACTATTTAATCAAGATAAGAACAAGTTGTTTTTTGTATATATATAAGTCTGTAAAATAAAAAAGTGTCTAAGCATTCTGAGTATTCATTGATCTGTCGAGATCAAGACATTACACAAATGTAGACTTTTGCACTTGTCCTATAAGGTTTGACATTTCATGACGACAAAAAAGCGAATGTGTGCAATTGTAAAACACTGAACTACGGAACCTGAAATGCAAAACAATTTGTGTTGAAGAAAAAAAAAAGAGTTAATCGAATTTTTATTTCATTGAATGAATTAAAAAAATATTATATTCATCAGAAAGATTTTAAACTTCTAGAGTTAATATTTTCAACTTTCTGAACCTAAAATACATAGAGATTTGTTTCGTTTTCATGAAGAAAGGGCTTTGCTATCTAATGTAGAAAAAGCTAAATATTAAATAGGTCTTCTTATTGGTGTATATATCTATTTAAATAAAAATGAATGTTTGTCTGTATGTCTCTTATACGTTTCCATACCGCTCATCCGATTGCAATAAAACTCTGAATACTTATTTATATTTGTTTCTGTCAAAGATGGAAAAATAAAAATATTGCCAACTCTTAAGTCTTGAAGAATAAAGTTAAAAAAATAGAACTAATATTATTTACGCTTCTCCTTTATGTATCTCTCAATTTCAATGAATTTATTCATTTCCGATACGAAAATAATTGTTGTTATTTCTATCATTCCCAATTAAACAAGACAGCTATTTTAAATATCAAATAATATTTTAAAAATTATTTCTTCTGCAGCAGCAACGCACTGGGTACTAGCTAGTTGATATATATATATTAAGCATCACATGTATTTTCTCTAACAAAAACGCTTCCGCTAATTACTAGTAAATGCAATTGCTAATTTTTGTCCTTTCTTTTAATATTTGGGTAATTTCGCGACATATAGAAATTTGTAAAGGGAAAAATAACGATTCATAATTGTAGCGCTTTCTTATATAACTACTAGTAAATTTGTCCAAAATATCGTTCGAATAATTCCAAAACCAATATGAATTATCAATCAATCAAAAATGGTACAGTATATCAGAATAGTGGTTTTCATGTTTCAAGTCTTTTAACTCTCCATCTGGAAAATCCTACTCAAATTTTACAACAAAAGGAATATTTCTTAACTCTCTTCTGATAAACGGCATTGAAAATGTCTGAAGATCATTATCATTCTCTTATGCTATCTCTCTTTTCGAGATGAAATGGTCTTATTTGATTTTTCAAAGTGGAATTTCAATGTACACTTTGATTGTGCAATATTTTGTACTTCCAATGTAAAATTCAATTAAACACTCGCATGTGCAAGTCAATAGCTTTTTTTTAATCATGCGAGAACAATGATGTTGTTTCAGTTTGATCTTTGTGAAGTTTCAAAATGCATGGACAGAAAATAAAGGGCATGGACCATAAATAGTTAGCAGGAAACGAGACTATATCAGATATTTATGTTGCTCAGTTGGCAACAGCTGTAAACAGTTATGTTTTTAGAAGAATAAAATGATGTGTTTTTGATACTTTCAGTCGAATTTTATACCAACAAACACACACATAGTTGTTGTTATTGATGCTTATTACAATCTGAAACACAAAATACTTCTATAATGATTCCAAGGAGACCAAACAATACATATTATTAATTGAAAATAAATACAGTCGAACTAACTATTTGCCGAAGATGGCTAGTACTATAGTATAAGCCGGCGTCCTGGCATAGGGATAGCTCGCCTTCCCCATGATCTAGGCGTCCCGAGTTCGAGTCCCGATTCGGGCATGGTTGTTTTTCATCTATTTTATCTGTGTGAATGTACACCCTGTAAAAAGGAGTTGTGCTAGCTAATGTGATGCATAAGTAACTAAATCGTACTCTTGGCCTTAGATGACACTACTGAAAAACAAGAGACTTAAAAACTTTGGCTTAACATGCTCACTGCCACAACCCACCCCTGATATCAGGACCATCTATCTAATGAGATGACCCCTTCTTTTCTATCTTTTAACTGTAGAAGAGCAGGAATCATCTATCTTATTAGAAGAGAGAACCATCTATCTTCTAATAAGATAGATGGTTTGGTACAATTACATATTATTTGTAACGCACAGGCGTGTCAGTGGCAGCGAATGTGCCAAATCCGCTAACTTTAGAGCTTGCCTATAAGTCCCTTCAGAAACAACTGCAACAACTATACTATAAATGAAATAATATACTTACCTAAAAAATTTAGAATTGCTGCGATGACCAAAGTTATTTTTATACCATACTTATCCATAAAGTACATGACAGGGAAGACTAGTATTAAAAATACAACCATATGCACATCACAAGTCCAGTTGACAACTGATAAGCTGACATCGAAGTAGCAAGATACAATATCTGCTATGACCGTATACTGGAACGCTGTAAAACCGTTCATCATAGAACACAAAGCGAACACAAATAGCATCAAGAATCTTTTCTTGTAGAGTTTGATTTCATGAGCACAGGAATGTTTCTTGACAGCTCTTTCCACTTTGTCGATATTTTTCTCGTTGACATTTTTCTTTTCTGTGGAATCGTAATTTGGAATGTAATTGGCTTTTGTGGTGCTTGGAGTTTTGGCGCTGTTGTTGAATTGTGTCAAAATATTTTTCCAGTAGAAAGTAGAATTGGAGGGGGCAGTTTTGGTTTCTGCATTTGGATTGTCTTCCATATTTCTCTGAAGAATGACTGCAAATTTCTTAGGAAGAAAAGAGAAATGAAATGAACATTTTGGAGCTGATTGAAAAAATATGAGAAATAGATATAAATTTTGTTGCGTTAAGGGGTTGTGAAGTTTCATCAGACAATTTTATAAAATACTCCATCAATTTATCGTACAGCTTATTTTAACAACAAAAACAATTATTTAAAGAACCTACATTAAAACATATTAGGAGTAATAAAAGATGATTAAAAATATAAAATACTTATATGTATATAATGGAGTTATATACACTGATGGAAAAAAAATCCCAACACCAAGAAAAAATTATTGTACAGTAATGAAATTTTAGAAATACATTTGTCTAGGTAACATATTTAATTGATTAAAGTTTCAAGATCACAGGTAAGAGCCATTTCAAATGTGAAATGTTGGTACATTAGTAACCGGTGTAACCGCCAGAATTTTGAATGCAAGCATGCAAACGTGTATGCATTGTGTCGTACAGGTGTCGAATATCAGTTTGTGGGATGGAGTTTCATGCCTGTTGCACTTGGGCGGTCAATGCAGGGACAGTTAATGCTGGTTGTGGATGACGCTGGAGTTGTCGTCCAATGATGTCCCATACGTGCTCGATTGAAGAAAGATCTGGTGATCTAGCAGGCCAAGGCAACATGTCGACACTCTGTAGAGCATGTTGGGTTACAACATCGGTATGAGGGCGAGCGTTATCCTGTTGGAAAACACCCCCTTGAATGCTGCTCATGAATGGCAGCACAACAGGTTGTATCACTAGACTGACGTACAAATTTGCAGTCAGGGTGCGTGGGATAACCACGAGAGTGCTCCTGCTGTCATATGAAATTGCTCCCCAAACCATAACTCCAGGAGTAGGCCCTGTGTGCCTAGGCCGCAGACAGGTCACTAGCAGGTATTCACCTGGCCTCCTTCTAACCAACAAACGGCTATCACTGCTACCAAGGCAGAACCGGCTTTCATCAGAAAACACAACAGATCTCCACTCCGTCCTCCATTGAGCTCTAGCTTGACACCACTCAAGTCGCAAACCGCAGTGGTTTGGAGTCAGTGGAATACACTGTACAGTGCGTCTGGCTTGGAGCTGTCCTTGAAGTAACCGATTTGTAACAGATCGTTGTGTCACTGTGGTGCCAACTGCAGCTCGAATTTCAGAGGCAGATGCAGTACGATTAGCCACAGCCATACGCCGAATACGACGGTCGGCCTCCCGGAACCTGTTCTTCTTGAGGCAGTACCTTCCCTTTACATCTACCTCCAATACTCATGCACAGTATATACATTCCTGCCAAGTCTTTCAGCAATATCGCGGAAAGAAAACCCTCCTTCTCCTAGCCCTACCACACGACCTCGTTCAAACTCAGTGAGCTGTTGATAATGGCTTCTTCGTCTTCTTAGAGACATCCTTGACTAACATTAACCCACTACGTCAAATCTCAACTGTAAATAACGATCACGAACCTTACAGCGCTTATTTAAAGCAAACCTCATTTGCATGTTCATAGTGTCTCTACTAGAGCCATACTTACGCGCGTAGCTCGAAATTTGAGTCATCATCTTTCAGATGTATAAACACGCCTACCAAATTTCGTTTATCTAGCACAGCTCCTTCCTAGTGTTGGGATTTTTTTTCCATCAGTGTAGATACTGTGATCCTCTTGTATATGTGTGGTAACAGCTGTTTTACTAACATTTATTTGGAGAAATTATTAATGAACAAATATAAAAGATAATCAATGAGCAGTTAAAGTTAAAATAATATAATTAATTTTTTTAAAAAATTTTACTGTCCAGAAAGGAAAAGACTACAAAACGTACTGCATTATTTGATAAAAAATTATAATTTTAGAGGCCCTTTGAATTTTTAAGGTCTGCATCAGTTCGGATTGGATTAAGCTTTTGAGATGGTTATTATTTTAAATTTAACTTTTATTTAAAAAGTGACTTACACTATTATGAATAAACCCTTCATGTAATAATTGCACTTAATACAATAAACTAAACAATTTTTAAATCTAATATATATTTTACTTTAATGTAGTTTGAGTAAATTTTTCAAAAATATAACATTTTAAAATCTAGTAACACATTGATTCTAATTCTGTTGTTCAAAACTATACTTTTATCCCGGAAAAAATAACTGCTTTTAACATCCTGACTTCACACTATTGCGTCTTAAAGACTGGGTCTAATTATATTTTTGTTGAGTGAATATATCTACTAAAACAGTAACTTTTTATTCACAAAATTATCGTCAAGTTTTTTCCAGCCAAAGAACATTTGTACCATCTTACATAAACCAAAACATACCAAATAAAAAGCCAAAACATTCATATAATTATAAATTCATCATGATTTTAATAAAACGGAATGCGTTGGCGTTTCTAACGAAAATGGGTCAAAATAACATCTGCTCAATATACCCAAGCGGGAAGTAATTATTTATGTTTAAGGTCATTGCCAGGTGTTTTTTTAAAATCATTTTTGCAATGACTTGCAGTTTCTGAATCTTATATGTTATTTTCTACAGCAATTGATACCAAAACACTGAAATTTATTGACAAAAACATTCAAGTGTCCCATACTATTTTAGATTATAAAAACTTTCTAAAAATGCGTTTAATATTTAGTTTAAAATAAAACATTTCCCCCTATTTTAGTTTCGAAATTATCTAAACATTTTTCGCATATCTGGTATTTGAGTTTAAAATATATTATTCTACTAAAATCCTTTTAGGATTGATGGACGAAAAGTTTAAAAGCACATCGCGATTCTGCCATGGATTAATTTTAATAATAAATTAATTTGAAATAGTTTATAAAAAATTTAAAATTAATTAAATGCTTTTTTTTCAAATTTCTTTTCTCATAATATTTATTTAGGAGAACGCACTTATTTCAGATTGCTTCCTTCAGAATGTTTACTTAACAAGAAACTCTAATTTATAATTAACTAAGGAAAAATTTATCATTATAAAACATTTTATACAAAAATGAAGAAAATTTACAGTCTATTGCTACAATCTGAAACTGAATACGATGAAATGCTTCCATTCTTCACAAATGAAAGAATCATAATTATTTCAAAATATTGTAACACCATTGAAATAATTCATAATACATTGTTCCTGGTGTGTAAATTAATTAGGAAAATATTCTTATTTTTTATAAAACAAAGAATAAATATAATTATAATTCCAAAACTTCTTAACACATTGAAGAAAATTTATAACATTGTATTTGCTAGTATAAAATTTTTCGAATAGACACGCTTTTATTCTTCATAAATTAATGAATAAATATTTCAATCATTTTAAAACATTTAATAAATTATGAAAACTTTATAATGCAGTATTACCGAAGTGGTAATTGAATTAAATGGATTTTTATTTCATAAATCAGATAAATATAATTACCATATCAAAATATTTTAGTGTATTAAAGAAAATTTATTACATTGTTTTTACAAGAATAACAAAAGGGGCGATTTTACTTTTTAGTGAATCAAAGATTTTTGAAATAATTCCAACACATTTGATCAATTTTGAAAATTTTGTAATATACTGTTACTGATACAATAATTGAAATAAATGGATTTTTTTTATTTTTCATAAGCCAAAATGTAAGTATTATTATCATTCCAGAACTTTTTAATACAATGAAGAACAATTTTAAGATATTTTATAATGGCATAGTAATTGAATGGAATGGAATGCTTTTATTCTTCATAAATAAAAGAGTAAAAATTTAAATCTTTTCTCAGATTTTGAAACTTTTAGCATACATTGTTAATGATGCTATTACTAAATAAAACGGAGTTTTTTATTTTTCGTAAATCAAAAAATAAATAACATTATAATTTTAAAATATATTAGCTCATTGAATAAAATTTACACTATTATTTTTACTGGTTTAAAAACTTAATAGAAGGGAATGTAAATTCTTTTCATAAATCAAAGAAAACATATTTCAGTTATTTCAAAGCATTTAAATTTTGTAAACTTCATAATACATTGTTGCAGATGCGATAATTGATTCAGATGAAATATTTTATTGTTCATAAATCAACAAATGAACATTAGTATTAACTAATGACATTTTGGCTTATTGAGTAAAATTTAAAACTTTTTTACTGGTTTAATAACTGAATCAAATGAAATGCTTTTATTTTTCATAAATCAATGAGTATAAATTAAAAACTTTAAAAAACATTGAATTAAGTTGGGAAATTTTATAATATATTGTTATTAATATAATAATTTAATCAGATGTATTTTTTTATTTTTCTTAAACGAAAATAAAAATATTATTATCATTTTAAAACTTTTTAACACAATGAAGAAATTTTATAATACCGTTTTCACTGGTTTAATAATTGAATCGATAGAATGATTTTATTCTTCATAAATCAAAGATTGAATGAATTTTTTAAAAACATTTAATCAATTTTGAAAATTTAATAATATAATGTTATTAATACAATAATTGAATCAAATGGAAATTTTTATTTTTTCTAAATCAAGGAATAAACATTGCTACCATTTCAAAACATTTTAACCGATTGAATAAAATTTACAGCATCGTTTTTGCTGGTTTAATAACTGAATCGATTTAAATGATTTTATTCTTCGTAAACCAAAGAATAATATTTAAATCGTTTCATAGATTTTGGAAACTTCAGCATACATTATTAGTGATGAATCAGATGAATAATTAAATGGTGGATCAGATATATATTTTTATTTTTTTAAATCAAAAAAAATTTAATCACTTCAAAACATCTAATCAATTTTGTTAACTTTGTAATACATTGTTGCTGTCACAATAAATGAATCAGATGGATTTTTTTTTAAATTTTTCATAAATCAAAGAATAACTATTATTTTTATTTCAAAACATTTAGTCCATTGAATAAATTTAAAATATCACTTTCACTGATTTAATAACCGAATCAAGTATAAAAGTTTTATTCTTAAAAAAAAAAGAAAAAATATTTTAATCATTTCAAAACTTTTAATCGATTTCAAAAACTACGTATTATACAGATAATGTAGTTACAGATAATTGCAGATAGATATATCTATATAGTTACAGATAATTACAGATAGTAATATCTATGTAGTTACAGATTATAACAGATAGTTATATCTATGTGGTTACAGATAATTGCAGATAGTTATATCTATGTAGTTACAGATAATTACAGATAGTAATATCTATGTAGTTACAGATTATTACTGATAGTTATATCTATGTAATTACAGATAAATGCAGATAGTTATATCTATGTATTTACCGATTATTACAGATAGTTATATCTATGTAGTTACAGATTATTACAGATAGTTATATCTATATAGTTACAGATAATTACTGATAATTGTTACTGATTCTTCATTAAAGAAAGTTTGTAACATTATTTTTACTGGTTTAATACAGAAATCGAGTGATTATATTCTTTATAAGTCAAAAAATAAGTATTTTAATCGTTTCAAAACATTTATAAAGTTCAAAAACTTTAATATGCACTGTTGCTAATACTATAACTGAATAACTGAATGAAATGTAATATTTTATTCCTCATAAATCTAACAAAATATAAAATTTTCATTTCAAAATATTTTAGAATTCTGTAGAACATTTATAACGCCAATTTTTCAGTTACAATAATTGAATAAAGTAGATTACATTATTCTTCCTAATTTAAATTTTTAATTCGTCTTAAAATATTTAACTGACATTGAGAAAAATATTCCTGATATTTTATTGCCTTGAACAATTGATTTAGATGAAATATTTTTATATTTATAAATTAAAATTTTAAGATTTAAGCTTTTTTTATATTTTAGAACTAAAATAAAAGAATGACGTAAAAACATAGAATATTGATTTCTAACAGAATAAAAGCAGAGCACTTACCTTCGATTTCTCTGGTATGATCTCTGAAACCAAGTGGCACAAACAGCTTATGCAAAAAATGATCGCGTAAATATTAATTAAAATACAAAAATAACTCGATTAATTAAAATACTAAAATAACAATATATTCTTATTCTTTTAGATTATAACAATTATTCATTTCAACGCTTACTATATAATTTTTTAAAGAATTTTAATCTAGACACTGAATTCTGATTTCACCCTTCTTCTAAGTTTCAGAATCATACGACTTTGGCACGTCGGTTGAGAATTGCCAATCATTTATACATCGAGCATGGTCACGACACGCATACACCTTTTACATAAAATAAGCACTCATGCTTTTCTCCATCTCAAGTACTTCTTCTAAACGACGAAAAATAGCGAAATGGAATTTGCATGTCATTCTGGGACTTATTATGACAAATTCGTAAGGACAAAGATAAATTTTTTAAAATCATTATTTCAGTGGATTCAAAACAGTGACGAAAGTTCTTTTTTCCGGTGTATTTCCCCTTGAATTGTGAATAATGGAAACTAAATCAAACCTCTATACATTGAAAAAATCAAATTCCTATTACAAACAAATAAAAGACCAGATGATTTGTACTTTTACATATTGGCAGTCTAGAAAAAGGAAGGTAATCGTCAAAAAATCGAACACGAAATTTTAACGAATTTTCATTTTTTAGAGCTGCAAATAAAAGATAGATGATTTTTACTTTTACATATTGGCAGTCTAGAAAAAGTATGGACATCGTCGAAAAATCAAACACGAGATTTTAACGAATTTTCATTTTTTTTTTATCTCCCTGAGTTCGAAAAACACATTTTTGGAAAATATCCGTCTGTCTGCCTGTTTGTATGAAACAAGGATAACTCAAAAATATTTCGAGGTAGGCTAATGAAATTTGGTATGCATTCTTTACACCAAATTTATAAATGATCAAATTCTAGTACACGTACTTTAGAAAAAGTATGGTAATCATTCCAACGCGAGAGTTTTAGGGAGAGTTTGAAAAATCCTTCCGCATTCTTTTATACACTGATGGAAAAAAAATCCCAACACCAAGAAAAAATTATTGTACAGTAATGAAATTTTAGGAATACATTTGTCTAGGTAACATATTTAATTAATTAAAGTTTCAAGATCACAGATAGAGCCATTATCGAGAAGAGCCATTTCAAATGTGAAATGTTGGCACATTAGTACCCGGTGTAACCGCCAGAATTTTGAATGCAAGCATGCAAACGTGCATGCATTGTGTCGTACAGGTGTCGGATATTAATTTGTGGAATGGAGTTCCATGCCTGTTGCACTTGGGCTGTCAATTCAGGGACGGTTAATGCTGGTTGTGGATGACTCTGGAGTTGTCGTCCAATGATGTCCCATACGTGCTCGATCGGAGAAAGATCTGATGATCTAGCAGGCCAAGGCAACATGTCAACACTCTGTAGAGCATGTTGGGTTACAGCAGCGGTATGAGGGAGAGCTTTATTCTGTTGGAAAACACCCCCTTGAATGCTGTTCATGAATGGCAGCACAACAGGTTGTATAGCTAGACTGACGTACAAATTTGCAGTCAGGGTGTGTGGGATAACCAGGAGAGTGCTCCTGCTGTCATACGACATTTCTACCCAAACCATAACTCTAGGAGTAGGCCCTGTGTGTCTAGGCCGCAGACAGGTCACTAGCAGGCGTTCACCTGGCCTCCTTCTAACCAACAAACGGCTATCACTGCGACCAAGGCAGAAACGGCTTTCATCAGAAAACACGACAGATCTCCACTCCGTCCTCCAATGAGCTCTAGCTTGACACCACTCACGTCGCAAACGGCAGTGGTTTGGAGTCAGTGGAATGCACTGTACAGGGCGTCTGGCTAGGAGCTGTCCTTGAAGTAACCGATTTGTAACAGCTCGTTGTGTCACTGTGGGGCCAACTGCAGCTCGAAATCAGCTACAGACGCAGTACGATTAGTCACAGCCATACGCTGAATACGACGGTCTTCCCTCTCAGTAGAGCCACGTGGCTGCCCGGAATCTGGTCTTCTTGAAGCAGTACCTTCCCTTGACCACTAATGCCAATACTCATGCACAGTGGATACATTCCTGCCAAGTCTTTCAGCAATATCGCAGAAAGAAAACCCACCTTCTCGTAGCCCTACAACACGACCTCGTTCAAACTTAGTGAACTGTTGATAAATGGCTTCTTCGTCTTCTCAGTGGCATCCTTGACAAATATTAACCCACTATGTCAAATCTCAACTGTAAATAAAGATCATGAACCTTACAGCGCTTATTTAAAGCAAACCTCATTTGCATGTTCATAGTGTCGCCACAAGCGCAACACTGACGCGCGTAGCTCGAAATTTGAATCGACGTCATCTTTCAAATGTATAAACACACCTACCGAATTTCTTTTATCTAGCACAGCTCCTTCCTAGTGTTGGGACTTTTTTCCATCAGTGTATATTGCCACGTAGATAGAACTCAAGAATACAGAGGAAGTAGAGTTAAATGAGTTTATTAGCTCAACTTTGAACTAAGAACACAGTGACTGAGAGATCTTCAACTTTTATACAAGTAGGGACAGTTCCAGAATACCTTTCTGAAAAACAGTAAGAAAAGTCCAGAGCACTTATCTGGAGAATTAAAGAAAGGTCCAGAACCCGAAATAAAGGAAAAACAAATTTTATGCCTACTGGGATTCGAACACATGATCTCCTGACTATGAGTTCAGCGTCATAACCATTCAACTATGCAGAATCAGCAATACGTAATTTCAATGCGGTAATAAAAGCATTATTCCGTTGTTCTGTCATTCGCAAGGATAAAATTTTGTATCTTCCTTAAGGCTGTGAATGTCGGTACAGTTAATTTTATTTTCAAAATCCCATACATAATCCCATTTTGTGCATCTTATTATCGTAAAAGAAACCAGATATGTGATTTTATTAATTTATTTTCGATCGATTGAAACCCAAATTTAACACAGAACTAAAATTTTAGTAGTAATTTCACATTTTAAAATTCATTTATTTAAATCCTGACATGTTTAAGCTTAAAATTTACAATTATCCGAAAGTACAGGGTCATCAAGAAATAAACATTTGGAATGGCAGTCAGAAAGAAGACCGTAAAGAGGCAAACAAGCTTCATTCTGTCAAGTATTCCATCAATTTTTGGCCCAGTTTATCTGGTAGCAAATCGGATACAATTATTACCCGTTTACGAATTGGGCATATTAGACTTCCACATAAACATTTGTTCTTGGGGGAACCCGCCCCTCGATGCCAATGCCTTTTGACAATCCAGCCCATTCTTACAAAATGCCCACATTTTAATTCTCTACGAATTCAATGTTTTCATGCCATTCACTTTGTTTTAAAAGACATACTTCATCCTCAACTTTTTACTTTTTAAGAAATGATTGGTTTCTTTTACATTATATAAGTATTGTTCATTCTCTTTTAATGCTACAAATCTATACAACAGTTTATTTATTTTCTTTTTTAATCTAGAATAGAGCATTTGTGATATTGGTTTCTTTACCACATATAAGTATTGTTCATTCTCTTTTAATGCTTCAAATCTATACAACAGTTTATTTTTCCTTTTAAATCTAGAATAGAGTATTTGTGACATTGTGTAGAGATTTTAATCAACCTTTTAAAATTTGGCCATGCTCTTTTTTCTGAACTATATGTGTGCATTCCCATTATAGTTGGCGCTACATAATCAGAATTGGTTTTAGTGCCAGTACTCTACATCAAACTCAAACTCAAGAAATAAACAGAAGGTGCTCGGAGCCCTGTAGAGTGTTATGTATTGGACGAAATCTGAGAAATTTTGCCCCCATACACTTTAAAGTATGAGGTTTCAATTTATATATATAAACAAATTAGTACCAAAAAACGCCGATAGGGGAAATCTTGGCAATGCAAGTACATAGTGTGTGGGAAAAGAATGCATAACCGTCTATAAAAATAATTAATAGCAACACACCAAATACCAAAAAAAAAAAAACATTTATTATAGCAGCTTACAAATTTTGGCTCAAGGTGACCTCCAGTCTAATGTTCCAGTAACTGAATGCGGATACGAGGTTTTTCCAATGGTGACTCGTAGCCTATCGGCATTTATTCGCCTGACATGCAACGTTATTTGATCTTTTAAAGTGAGAATACCAGTAACTTGCCCTTGATACATAACGCCTTTCAAGTGGCCCCACAATCAGAAATCTTCCTTGTCTTGGTTATAACACCAAGAATTCCTATTGTTTGAAATCGTTTTACGTAAGTTAGTTATGGTCATCGATCTTTTACGTAACTGTTTTAGCATCTGGTAGAAGCTAAAGCAGCAATGGTATTTACAACCCACTGATGAAACAACTTGACTTGATAAGGCGTTTATGTAGTGACAACCCAATCGATAGGCAAATTTTTGCAGAATAACTTTGAATTACAACAAACCTTCCTTTTAATCTCGATATCTTTTCACAAAATATAAGCTAATTTACGTATATGCAAATTACTAAATGAAGCAATCGATCGCAGCGCCAGAAATTTTCCTACTGGCGTTTTTTGGTACTTTTTTTCTTGAGAAATCGAAACCTCCCACTTTAATGTGTAATGAAGGGCCAAATTGTGTTATATTTCGTTTAGTACAAAATACACCATGGTACATAATATACTTCTCGATAGCCCTGTAAAACCCAAACAGGTGGTCATTCCTTTGATCTATATTATTTTCTTAACAAATGTTTTAGATATTTCATACATGAAAAAAAATATAAACGATTCATAAAATCTAGGCATACTCAGTGAAGCATTCTCAAATATTCCAATGGAGGTATGTTTTTACTTTTTACCGGTTTTACCAACTTCAGTAAAACTTTGCAACAATAACCATAATCTCATCACTCTGACCCGTCACTAAAGAACATGGAATCTGACTGACCGAAACTCTTCGACAATACTGATGAGAATTAATCATCGTCACCTCAACATGGTACACTCCTTCCCAAATAAAGCACGTCCCATCATCAGTTAAAGGTATCCGATCCCCCCCCCCATTTCAGTACCAATCTGAGTGGAGTGGATTAATCACCATACTGGAAACTTCTTATACTCTCTTTTAAAGCGCTTACAATAGAAATAAATCAAACTTTGTAATCACCAACTGACAATTCCGACCCGATGAAAGTCATAATGATAAAATTGAATAACCGGACCTCCACTACAGCAATACTGGTGGAAATTGTGGTTGAATTCTAAAGGCTTTAACCGGTCATGGTATAATCCCTCCCTTGGCAAGTGTGTCCCGTCATCGGTGGGAGGACCGCCACCCCTCTTTTTTTGTGTACTCACCAGAATGGAGAGAGCCAACTACCACAATGTAAGTTTCTCATTCTCATTTTTGTGGTGCCCCTGTCCAGTGGGAGAATAAAACTGTAAGTCATACATTTGACCTCCAACCCACCACGAAGGCACATGAATAAATCACATAAAAATGTGTGACCGGACCATCGCAACAGCAACACTGACGGGAACTGTGGTTGAGTCCTAATGGCTCCCACTGGCCACGAAACAACTCTCCCAGTAGAGGATACGCCCCATCATCGATGGGAGAGTCAGACCCCGACTTACTATTGTACCCAACGGGTTAATGTGATCCAATCACCATACCGGAAGCATCTCATCCCCAATTACCAAGTGTTCTCCCGGGGGGAAGAATAAAACTGTAAGTCGTATTACTGACCTCCGACCTGCCTGAAAGCAAACGGATTAACCTCTCAAGATTGAATGACGGAACCGACGCTACAGCAACACTGACGGAAGCTGTGGTTCAGTCTTAATGGCCATCACCTGCCACGTTACAACCCTACCTGTAGGAAGTACGTCCCGTCATCGATGGGAGGGTCAGTGCCCCCCCGTATTATTGTACTCACCGAGTGGGCGAGATCCAACCACTATGCCGGAAGCATCTCAGGTTTTGAGGTGCCCTCCTAGGGGGGGTTGAATAAAACTGTAAGTCAAATCAAATCTTATTACCCATTTCACCCATTTTCGAAATCGACCAATACTTTTTCATAATTTTTATACCATTTATTGCTTTTTTGAAACAACTGGTTTACAGAGAATTTATTACGAATTGGATATTTTTATTGAAGGTTTATTATATCTAAGTTGGTTTTTTTTATCATATCTATTGTCAAATCTACAATTTGAATATAATATCAGCCAACTCAAAGAAAAATGTCAAAGTCATTGAATTGTTTCATTGCAATATCATGAATAATGATGAATAGAGTTTTAAATCTTTAAAAAAATCCACGCAGATAACACCCATAGCTTTTCTTCTTGGCATGTGACCGAATGTAGACCTCGAGGTAGAATTTTGCATGAATTGCATTTATGATGTAAAATTATGCAAAATTCGATGAAACTCTGAGATAAATAACGGATAGCACTTAAAAGTAAAAGTATGGGTATGTCTTCTTGAAATTGTTTCGCATATTTTTTAATGAAGTAATTACCTCTCCTGTCCCCTCATACACAGGTGTATGGACCTTGGCCAATGTCGTGAAGGGGCTCAGACTTTTATTTTGTGGGTCCTGTAGATGAGATTCTTCCCCTTCGTTGTAAATAAACCACGATAGTGAATAGCAGTATTGGTAAATAATAGAAAATATACATTCTGTGTGTCTCTTTTTTCAGAGTGATAGAAACCAAATTTGACATAGAACTGCACCCAGGACCCAACTAATTTAGGGGCCTACAGTGCAGTCGTCCCTAGCCTCCACATCCGAGAGAACCTCCAAATCGAAAAATACCATAGATAAGTTCTATGCCATAATATCATAGACATATTCCTTTGCTTCACTACTGAATATACCATAGACAAGTTTCTTTACCATAGACATATTCCTCTGCTTCACTACTGAATATACCATAGAGAAGTCTCTCCACCATAGACATATTCCTCTGCTTCACTACTGAATATACCATAGACAAATTCCTCTGCTTCACTGTTGAGTATACCATAAACTTTCCTCTGCTTCACAACTTCAGTAGTGAAGCAAAAAGGCCCCAAAGAAGTTTTTGCCCCTGGCCAGATTTAGGCTAAGTCGAGCCCTGACTGCACCTGTAATATAAAGAGCACATACTAAATTTGGCTGCACTTTTTAATGTGTCTGCATTCGAGCATAGTCAGGAGCAGACAGTCAACTCTTTTTCAAATTGTGTTCAAAATTTGATATTAATGTTTTTAATGATAAATCTGTTGATCAAATTTTATCTGTCAAGCTTTTTATGTTTGATACTATCTTATTCGCTTGAACCTAAGTTGCAGCTCTCTTCATATGGAATTTCTTAAAAAATTTCTGAGAAGTTCAAAACTCCATTGTAATTTGCTCATACCAAATCTAATCCATTTAGCCCAGGAGTCGGCAACTATATAATCGGCAAATATATAAATAGGAGCATTGGCTTTGCATGCTTTTTGAAAGTTGGATTAAATCTGGTTTATATAAATATAGTTTATAGCTTGTTGTTTTAAGTTTCAAGCACCACTCTAGATTTTTATTTGTTAGTTGACTTCTAAATTTAATTTTGACTAAATTCATGCAAAAAAACTTTGCACACACGAACAAGTCGATCCGAAAACCGTCAGCACTCCATATGCCAACTTTTTCATCTCACTGTAGCATTCTGGAAGACAATTCCAGGCATAGAATATAAGGGCCTCGACTTGCATACTGGGACTGTTTTGGTGAGACTGAAATGATTATGCTATTGGCTGAAAGATACACATAATCTCAGAGTCTCATCTCTAAGAACAAAGCAATAGTTCAAATTTTTCTCACCATGGTCATGTTAAGCGTAGTGATTTGTAACTAATGATTATGTTGGTTGAAACTGTTGTTGTTGTTGTTATCCATGGCACTTTACAAGCCCGCTGACCAAAAACTGTCAGCAATTGACAATTAACTAGTGACAATCCAACTAGTTAGTCACATTTTCTTGTTTATATTTATATGCACTGTTCAACTTTGTTGGTGATTTACAATTTTGCTACAGAGACCACAGGTTAAATTTCCTTCTAGCGCATTCACCCAATTTTGGGTCGCCGTTTACAAAGATAGACACAACCTAGTGTCAGTGATATCCAGCATGTGTTGCTGCTGTTGTTATTTATGGCATTTTTCAAGCCCACCGACCAAAAGGTGTCAGCGATTAATTAGCCTAAATTAGTTAAAAATAAGCCTAAATTAGTGTCCCTTGTTTTTGAAGTTGCGCCAACTAGGGCCAAGAGTCCAACTTAGCTACTTCATGCTTCACATACGCTTGCACATTGGGGCATATTTACACTAATCACAGATAGAAAGAACAAAGAATAACAACCATACCTGAACCTTGACTCGAACTCCAGATCACGGGGAAGATGCACTACTCCTGTGCTAGGACCCCGGCTCTTGAAGCTGTTAAAAGATAGGATACTTAAAAATATTTTTTCGTGTTTTTCGGGGTGTCGATAATAAATTATTAATTTTCCGAATGGAACTGGAGAGCCGCAGCTTTACATCAAAAGAGCCACAGGTTGCTGACCCTGATTTAACCTAATCCCAAGTTACTGATATTTTCTTTTACGTTCCTGCTTTTTAAGTTCTAAGTTATTTGGATAGAAATCTACAAATTTTGTATAAAGATCAAGTACTCACAGCCAAGCTGAAAGCGGGTTTTGTGTTATTGTATTCATATACAATTATAATAAAAGAAACGGGTTTTTTAGTTTTAGAGATGCCCGAGACACATAAATTCACAAAATCTCGAGGTCAAATTTTTGGATGATGACCATACTTTTTCTTGTATACTTCGTATAACAGAAAATGAAAACAGTGACTGTTTATTCCTGGAAAGGAAAAATTTGCAAACTTGTTCTACATACTAAAGAAGGAATTATTAAGGAATTTATGTTATTGAAACTTTCATATATAAAGAAAAATTAAAATTCAGCGATTGACAAAAGTATAAACACTTCCTTGATTTATCAATAAGCATTTTATTACCCTTATTTCTAAAATATGAATATGGCTCGGCAAATATGAAGTGCACAGTTTTAGTAGGTGACCTCTACAATATTCTAATATTAAGAAAAACGAAAGATGGGAAAACTATACGTATCTTTAAGATGAAAATATATCTGTTACCCTAAAAAATTCATTTGCTTTTGACAGAAAAACTCTTTTTTGGAATTTTAAGAACTATATTATTATCCTATTTAATTTTATTAATATAATATTTAAGTACCATATTATATCAGTTCTTGTGTGCAAAAGTATCCCTACCTGCACAGATTCCATCCGGCCATCTCTCCTTGCTGTAGCTGTGGGGAAATAGGATCTCCAATTCACTATGCCACCGAATGCCTACTGACTCTCTCATGGCACATGAGAAAGCCAGAGCCACGTTTTGAGGAAGAATGGTACAGGAGGGTTGCATCAAACACCCATTCACGCAGCGAGATCCACTCCATTATAAATCATATCCATAAATACCAAGACCTCTTCAGGATTATACAATAGCTGAGGCCAAATTGCCAATCATATTCAGCCAAAAATATAGCTTCAAAAGTGTAACTTATTTTTGTTCCCCCCATGTAATTATCACCTCACCCAAAAACTGAATGTAGTCGTATAAGATTCGACAACAATGGGATTCTCTTTGGAGATACCGGGATGGTTTGTCGTCTCTATCTTTCTTTGTTTATTATCTCTTTCTTCCTTTTTTTTCCTTCCATTTTGTGCCCTTCTAACCGGTTAGATAACTTAATGTTATAGACATCGGGAGCGCAAGATGGCGTTCTGTTATGTACAAAAGTATCCCAACTTATATTTATCGCCCTTAACCTAAAAATGTCAAAATCAGGAAGATATCTCATTCAACTTGACAGTATCTCTCTTTTAAAAATACGCAGATAGCATTCACACAATGATTGATTTAAACCTTCAGATTTGCGCAGTCATCCGAGTTTCCAATTACGATCTCCAAATTTATTGCGTTTTAAATTATTTTAAATCATGAGAATTTTTCAAATATTAAAATTTTACCTAAATCAGTTCAAAATAACAGGAAATATGAAGTAAGAAACATTTAGAGGCTTTTTCAATTACAAAATACTTATTCAATAACACACATAAAAAAATAACACTGAAATAATATTTTAGAACTGCAGCATTAAAAAAAATGTAAAAATATGGATATTTTGAGCAAATTTAATTCTAATAGATTTTGGATCAACTAAAAGAATAAAGATATATTTATTTTTAGAGGTGTTTATTTCTTGAAACAGCTCTTTATAACTGAAGTCTAAATAACATAAAGCTCAAAAGTTTGTTGAATTCCTCGTTTAGGACTTTTATGAGCCCGAAGACATAATTTTGGAATTATTTATGTCTACCTCTTAAAATGATAACTAGAAAACACAGTTGACAGGATGAGATTTGATATATTTATTTAACACCAAAATTATAGATTTCTATCAAGTTTTGAAAGAAATCCGTTCTAAGAAATGTGTTTGAGCTACTGTCCGAATATAAGTGAACTTGAAACATACAAAATGAAAAGAGATTGATAGACAAATTTGGTACACCGATTTATCATCTAAAATACATACCCTTTTCAAATTTTGAATCAAATGCGTTAAGGATCCGATCATTTTTCAGTCTGTACTTTTGCATGCATATTGTTATAAGCCTGTAAAATTGCTTCCCTCAAAGATTAGCTGAATCACTGGAAATACCGTTTTATGAAAATGTTTGTTGGGTATTGATTGGGTGGCGTGTCTGTAATCTCAGAGTGTTGATTATTTGGCGATGAATTTGCTGGCTTTTGTGACAAAAAAGATATAACTGGAAAATTCGAGAATTATAGTTATCCAGCCAATAAGAACTGAGATACGCCTAATTGGACCCAAACCTTCTCGACTCGCCTTCCTGGTGGAAATCTCAAGCTGGAATGAATTGTCTGGAGTCGTGAAATGAGTCATCAAGAGCATAACGAAGCAACTGCGAAATAGTCTGGTGTTGCGTGCAACTCAAGCAAATTTTGATCTGAGCTATGCACCATGTTCTTTATCGTAGAACCAGCATCGAGTCATGTGAGGAATAACCAATAGGGCAGTAGTGAGTTGGTAGTTGGGTGCAGCTAAAGCGTGAGACAGTGGAGAATTTCAGAAGTTTGTAGAGATCTTACAATGAATCTGCGGAGATCCCATCAATTCTGTACGGCCGCTTTTTGTGTGGTGGTTGATTACTATCTTTAGACTACTGTTTGCTGTAGTGTACTGTCCTGTATATTTGTCATCTTTATGCTAGTGTTTTCGTGCTTAACAAATGCCGTCGTCGTTCGTTACTGAGGCTTGCTTATTGTTTACCCACTACAAATGAACCTGGGGAATTTAAAGACTTAGTAGTAGTGGAAGTCGTAATAATATAAACGCAATTCAAAAATTCAATGATTTAAATAATTTAAAATTCCTGGCAACAATCTTAGCTTTGTGTCAAAGTTTGGTTGCAATTAATAAGAAAAAGGGGGTCAAAAGTACATGTTTGATTTTATGATACGTTTGTATTAACCGCATGCAAGAGACTAATTGATTAAATATCTCATGCTAGATTCATGTCAAAACTCAATGTTTCCTAACTGTCGCTTATTGATGCTATGCAATTAACATACAAGTACCTGTTTCCTTTTCCATTCTATAAAGGATGCAACTCTCATACACAGAAATAGAAATCTGAGCACTCGTGATATTCGGGACTTTTCCCAAAGTTCACAGAAGGGGACACTTTTATAAAAGACTATGAAGGATTGGTCAATATAAGTATGGATAATGCTAAAGACAGCAGTCGATCACAACAAATCCTATCGATATTGCTAAGTTCAGTGGTGGCGGGATTGGTCGGCTGTACACAAGAAGAGGTCCGAGAGATACTTTCTTGCCCAATTTATTAACTGCAGATCCAACAACAGTTTGTCTTGTTGAATGTTTTAAATGATTTTTTTCATCGTGCTGTTGATAGATGATATGACGGTTTAAGGATATAACTTAGATGCAAAAGTTTAAATATACGTCAACATGAACGAATAAAAATGAGTATTTAAAAATTCGTTCCATATTTAACAAACTTCTTTTGTTTCTTTATTTATACATGACATACTAAAGAGAAGACTTGTACTTTGGACGTAGGGAAGCTCGAATCACTAGCCGTTATCTAGGCTTGTACTAATATTTTGCAACAATCAGGTTAAATTATCTCAAAAAATAATCGCTAGCATTTTGTGGAAATCTGTTTTCTGTTACTATCAGGTCTTTTTTTCCAGAGGCTATAAATTTATATTTCCAATAAAAAAATGCAATTATTAAAAAATTACATTTCTTTATCTTCATTGTTTCAAAAATTGCTTAAAGATTTTCTCCTTCTTCTGTTTTAAGCAGTATAATTTGGTAAGTTAAATTTATTTGTTGTAAGTTCAAAGATAACGTATAAATTTAATCACTAGTTAGAAATGCAGATTGGCATTTATTCTATAATCTATGAAAGCTGAAGTCAAGGAAAATATTTTATTCAACTTGGAAGCAAGTCCACTTTAAAAATAAGAAAATTACATTCACATAAAGTTTTAATTATATGTTTATATTTGCATAATTTTCAGATTATCTAATAGTAATTCTCACTTTTTTATCTTTTAATGATTATAAATTGCAACATATCCTAAAAATTAAATTTTAGGCAAATCGATTCAAAATAACCATTAATATACAAAAAAGATACATGTTTCCTATGTTTATCCATTTCATATTTCAGTATGTGCAAATGCAGTGAACAGCTCACAATTCCTATACTTTCCTTCATTTCAGTCTTTAATATTTAAAAATGGAATTGATGACTTTGAGACTATTGTTTTTCAAGTTTATTTTTAAGAGTCAATAAATCTCGCGAGATAAGAATTTAAAATGCTTTTTTTGCTAGCATAATTACCTACAAATAAATAATATTTATATTATTATTTACAAGTAAATAAGAATTAAATTTATGGTATTTATAAGTAATCGTCATTATCAAATTACATCGTTTAAGATAATCAATATTCTGGAAGTTTTGGTACTGATTAAAAAAACTAATTTAATTTAAAAAGTTTATGAAATAACTGAAAAATAAAAGCCACGATTATTTATCAAACATGCATTTATAAATTGACGTATAAAAAGCATATTACATGTTCAAACGATATTTTAAATCATTTTTAAGAATTTTTTATATATTAAATCAATCTAACCATCGATTTCTATTAAACGATACTTTAAATCATTTTTATCTCTTGTTATGAGAAAGAGTATTAAATAAAAAATAGTTACTGTACGAAAAAAGTTTTAATTTTTGTTAAATTTTCTATTGTGTTTTTTCTTTCTAAAAAAAGCATTTTACCTACACTTTAGTAATATTTGCTATATTTTTTTAACCTAGTGACACTTTATTATCAACAATAATGGAATTATTTTTGTACTTTATTTAATAATTTTTATATATTTGTATATTTAATACTAAACAGATTCATTGTATAGAATTTTATTTTATTTTAGTTAAATCGCTTTTCGATTTTAAGCTTCTATTGCTAAATTCACTGTGTTTTAAATTTTTCAAAAACTTTTGAAAATTCATGAATTTATTAATATTTAAGTATATAATTAAACAATGACTGTACTTTTCAAGTATTTTATGGAATTATAAATGAATTAATTATTTGAAACTATCTAAATTATTTATCTTCAGATGTTGAATAATTTTGATTTGATGAATTCAAATTATAAATATCGACACATTAAAAGTAAACAAGAATTTGCACAATTCTTTTCTTTACATCAAAACTGCAAAATTAATTTAATGGGGGAAACAATATCTGCTTCTCTATTAATTAATTTTCTTTAATCTACTAAATATTTGCTGGCAACATTGTGTAAAACCATCCATTTTAGAATATTACTGAAGTTTCTTTATCGAACAAAAATTTAAACACTTATTCTAGTCGTAGTGTTTATATTTCATTGTGTATCTTTGAAACGATATTGTGTTTTTCTTTTATATTTTAAAATAAATAAGATTTTCTTTTTTTTAAAAAAAATCAATAACTTTGATTTTCGATACCTGATAAAACTTTGATTTATAAAATGAATTGAATTTTTCTTGATTTTAATATTTTGTTACAACCCTATTATCGGAATTATCGTGTAGAAACTATCCCAAATATTAACGTAAGATTCGAGTTTCTATCATTAGTTTCGTATCAATTATTTTTCCACATTTAGGCAACCATATCAGAAAACCCTTTGACAGCTCATAGTTTAGGGTTAGTCACACGATAGGGCAAAGTTATTTCATTGTTCAACCATATTTTACAAATAATGAAACTTCCGCGGCCACAGCTGGAAAATTTGAGAACTAACATTAACCCCTATAGATTGTTCGATTAATCACCATTGGAATCCTTTTATTGAATTATTTGAAGTGAAAGGTCTATATCAACAAGCCCACAAGAACATGCATATTAAAGGAGATAATTTACCACTGTATCAACGACATTTAGCCACATTCACGCAAAATAGTCATGGAAATTTAGACAAAAGAGTGCTTTGTGCTATTCAAGCTGTGAAAGCCTTTTGTCCTATATGTATGGAATACACATAATAGTTAAAATGGAGCGTTACACGATAGAACAATGTGTTAAGACGAGGTAAGAATTAAATAAAACCCCGGTTTTTTCCTTAAATTGTTATATATTTACGGAATTGCAAAGTACATAGGATAGATTTACGTATGGAATAAATCTATTCTATGTACTTTGGAATTCTGTAAATATATAACAATTTAAGGAAAAAAATATTTTTTATTTAATTCATATCTTGCGTTAATACATTGTTCTATCGTGTAACGTTCCGTGTGTCGTGTAACCCTAAATTTTTAGTTATAAAATGTTCTTAAATACTGTTACCAACACTTTACTGCACAAATGGTGGCAAATTCATATCTTGAGTTAATTTTGGGATGGCCTTTATAATACTTCAAAAACAAATTTACGAAATAAAATAAAAATCAAAACTTTTAAATAAAATGAAGTTTTATTTTTTATATATAATGTTTTTTAATGTTACAATTTCATATGGGAATGATATTAACAAGTAGTATCAAAAAATTCGAAATAATTACATAAAATACAGAATGAAAATATTCATACATTTGAATTTCACAGCAGTATTTAAATGCATGATTGTTGTGCAAGATCAATCCAATCTTGATATAATTTCTTACAACATAAATTGATGAATATTTTTGAAAAATACAGTAATATTTATTTTATTTCATGTAACCATTCAATGATTCTCTTTCATTCTTTTGATCTTATATTTTTTGTGAAAAATCATTTTAAAAAACTAAACATAAGTATGAACTATTACAAGGCTTTAACTTTTAATGCATTAAAATGCTGTATTAAAAACAGGTTTAAACGATATTTGTTTCAAATGATAATTTTTAGTTAAATGGTAAACTCTATAAAGCAATTTGATATGACATCACATAATAAATATAAAGATAAGAACAATCAAAACAATAGAATGTATAGACAAAAGCAATAATATATATTTAAAAAAATGAATCGGCATATTAAAATTTGAAAATATCACAATAGATTTTGGATTGAATATTTTTACATGTTTCTCATTTTTATTTATGTTTTTTTTTAAATTTTTGTTAATAAATAATGAATAATGCAAAAAAAAGTTGAAAATGTCAATAGTGTTACTAAATTAGTTTAAAATTCAAATTTTTTTTCGAATTCATAATTAGAAGTACAGAAATTTAACATTCGCTATATGCGTTTGATTAATATTTGATTTCAGTAATTAAAATGATTTGATTAATTTAAATAATTTGATTTAGATTTGTGAAAAAAGACTAATAAAAGAAGGAAAAAAATTGCAAAAATAAAAAAAAATCATTTGAAACTTAAAATTTTATTATTCTATTTTTTTATCAGTAAATCCCAGGATAAAAATTAAATTTAAAAAATAAATATTAAATAATTTTAGAAAAATCAAGTTTTATAAATAGAATTTATTACACTATATTATTAACATATTTGTTTAATAATTAATTATGTTTATTATATATACAAGCATAAAAAGCATTAAGTTTAAAAATCAGGTTTTAAAATATAATTTAATACATCATATTATTAACCTATTTGCTTACTGATTAATTAAGTTTATTTTACTTACACACAAAAATATCTAATTATTTTTCTTCGCACATATCAATATTGACAATTTTTTAAAATATATTTTATTAACTAAAATCAAATATTTCTTTTAAACATTTTATTTAAAAATAAATGTTTTAACAATTACGATTATATTAAAACATAAGTTAAAATCATTGCATAGTCCATTAGATGAATAAAAACCACAATTCCAGATCTATTTTATTGAAATGGAATTATTTGGCGGTATGAATTATTTTGATGTAAAAAAATTTAAATATTTACAAGGTATTTTCAAATTTGATGCATAATTTTATGAAAGTATTTCAAACAAAAATGAAAAAATCTTTTGCCAAAATCACTATTCAAAATATCACAACACTACACTTAAGACAAATAGCAAACGATTTTTTAAAACTGTTATACCAAACGATTTTTTATAACTGTTATTTTTTTTCTTGGGTAATACTTCTGTCTCCAACTTGGTATCTTCATGGAGGAAATCTATCTCCTTTTTCATATCAGAAATAATCTTATGTGGGGAAGGAAGAGACAAAATAAAGTCTATTTTCTGATGTTGTCACTGGAGATTGTTGGTTTCCTAATAAGATAAAGTGCATTCATGCTCATTTACAGCATTAAAAACTTAGAAATGAAATCTCTGTGATGGAATTTCGGATTCATTGCGGTTTCGTGTCTTCTTCTGTGTCTTGATCTGCATTTGTTCTTTTCAGTTCGCATTTCATGCATGCTAGTAGAGAGAAAAACATAAAAAAATTAGTTATTTCATAAAAGCAGCGGGAATGGTCTTTCCCAAACTTTCTCACATACACACTAACAAATTTGTCATGCCAAAGAACACCTTGCACGATTTCGGTGAACAATAGTTACTAATTGGCGCCAATTTAGCATTTTTACAGGATTTATCAGGTAATCCTTGGCCATCTATTTGGCGATTAATCCCTGACATGTTGTTAACGCATTTTATGCATGCTAGTGGAGGAAAAAAAACAAAAAAAAATTAGTTATTTCATAAAACCAGCGGAAGTGGTCTTTCCCAAACTTCCTCGCATACACAGTAACAAATTTGTCATGCCAAAAACCCCTTTGCACGATTTCGGTATACAATAGTTACGGAATGGCGCCAACTTAGCATTTTTACAGGATTTATGTCATCTTTGGCGATCTATTTGGCGATTAATTTCTGACATGCTGTTAATTATATCAGGAAAACGAATTTGTAGTTTATAGGCCTGTTTCTCAATCCATTGAAACAAAAATTAGACTCAAAATTATACTTGTAGTCACAAATTCCCATACCTAATTTGTTATATTTAGGTCATTGCTTTTCTGAATTTTTTTACTGGTTTTATGTCATCCTTGGCGAACTATTTGGCAATTAATTCCTGATATGCGGTTAATTAATGGCAGAAAAACGAGTTTATAGTTTATACATGTGTTTCTCAATCGATCGAAACAAAAATTTGATGCAAAACTATACTTGTAGTCACAAATTCCCATACCTAATTTGATGTATTTAAATCATTGCGTTTTTGAATTATTGCTTTTAAATATTTCTGGAACTACAAATTGAGAGACGAGACAGTCAACCTTTTCTTGCACCTGTTTCTCAATTGTGAAGGTGTTTTCACTATAGATCTTAAACCTGTGTACCAAATCTTATCTCTCTTCGTTTTATTATCGCGTTAAATTACATTGGAACAGCCAGAGAGTCAGAATTCTTTGAAAAGAATTTACTCAGAATTTCATAAAAATTAAGAAAACTGAGTGTAAAGAAAATTTAGTGAAATATTTTCATTGGTATAAATCAAAGCTTTTTTCGCCATCTTTATCTAAGATAGACAGACGGACATTTCCCAAGAATGTGTTTTTCGACCTCAGGTTGTCTAAAACATTCGATAAAGTCTTTTGACGAGTACTATATTTTCTCTATACTATGTATATGAAAAAGTAAAAAGGAGATAAGTTTCCATAATCAGAAATATTATAAAATAATAATGTTCACAATGGAATGTTTATAACAGCTTGTTAACGTTTACAGCAGAATGTTTATCATAGCAGATAGAATCTGCTTTATATTTATTTGGCTTGATTGCAAAATTTATAACATTCTATCAAATTCGAATTTTTTCGATTTCATTATATACATAGAAAATAGCAGACTAAAAGCATTATGATGCTAAAAAACTATATATATGTTTTAAAACCTAATAAAGCATGGATTGGTAATAAAATGAAAAATACAATACTTATGCTAATTTAGTCACTCGATATTAATTAAAATATTCACAACTTTGTCATTTTGTTGAACATTGTTATATAAAGAAAAAAATTTGCTTTTAAAAATCATTCTTATATCATGTTTGCTTTTGCTGGAAGAATTTATTACAGCAGAAGGAAAACTGATAGCACTGAAAAGTTAAGGTTTGAGTTTTAATATCACATAATAATGCCTTTTATTCAATAATATATTCGGTATTTTGGGAAAATCTTAAAATGTCAATAAATTCTTACTTAATTAAATATCCAACTAAAATTTTAAAACGCCTTTTCTTTCTGGAAAATTCTCTACCCGAGAAGTAATTATTTGGTATATTTAGATTCGAAATAATTTTCGTATTCTAAATAGCCCATAACGTTGCAAAATATTGTACGATATTATATTGTTCAATGTTTATTATTATATAATACTTCGAATATTGTTTAATATCATGTAATATTATATACGTGGGGAACATGGGAGTCATGTAAAAGATATTGTACAGTTTACAGATATTAAATTAGCCCATAAACAATGATGTTGAAATTTTATCTAGCATTGAAATATTAAAACATTTAAATTAAGTATCTAAAGCAACAATTTTTTTAATTAATTTTAGAACACTCTATATAATTCGTATAGAATAAAGTAAGAATTTTTGTTTCACACACCGATGTTACGTTTCATGCCTTTCAATAATAGCAAGAAATTAAAAAAAAATATTTTAATAATTATTGCAGTTTTACTAACTTAATAAAATATAAAAATGTTTTGTGTACAGTTTTTAAAATAACATTAAGATTGTTATAGATATTCTCTGTAAATTTAAATGTTGGAAAAGAAATAAATAAGAAAAAAGTTCTAAATTTGATATTATTCTAATTCAGTTTCTTATTTGTCCTCATGAGTTTATCTCCTATTATTTATTCAAATCTGACTTATTTAATATCGTTTGCTGCTTATTTAGAGGAGTTAGATCATAGTTTATTCGACGGTTAAAAACTCACTTATCTCGATTTATAAAAACAGCTTCAACAGCATGTCAGAAGAACGTTTTAAAAAGTTTTCCCTTAATCATAAAAAAGCAACATATTTTACAGTTAAACGCACGATAAGCAATAACTATTTCTCACTTGAATGCTTTCAAGAAATGTCATGACGCAAAAATGAAAATAAATTCATGAACTCTCATTTTACATACAAATATCACAATGTTTAAACAAAGTATAGTCTGGTATTGCATAATCCAATGAAAAATATATCATTGCAAAGCAATAAATAGTAGATGAAGTTTGAATGAAAACTTAAAATAGTTGACAGTTTGAAAGCATTTGCAATAGATTTTAGAAAGGATAAAAACATTTTTAATGTTTTTTTTCCTTAGTATTTCTATTTTCGAAAACTTAAATGACTCAATTAATTACAAATTTATTTGCTTAAATTACTAATTTTTGTAATGTTATTTCAAACTCACGATTGCAATGTAAAACTATACATATTCTATTCCTAAGTTTCATTTTACATTCAATTACAATTAGTTTTACAATTTTAATTACAATCAATTTCATTTTGCAATAGGTACTCGTCTTCAAACACGATTGTTAGTGAAAAACGCCACATAAAAATTGCATATGTAAGACCATTATGGAGAGAAAAAAGCCCACCAAAAATGAATAAAATTTAATTTTTTTTAAATTTAAGTCATGAGTCAGATGTAATTCTGAAAAACAAACTCACCGTAATTTCCGAAATAAAATTTATATAAAAAGAACTAAAGACATCTAACGTTTTAATCATTTCGACAATTATTTCTATTAACTATATTTGAAAGTTACAACTATTTAAATTTAATTAATTTTAACAAATATTTTAAAATATTAAAAGCATTTAAATTTAATGTACATCTTTCATTATACAAAAATAGAAGAACAGAAATCATGGTAATTTTCTTATTCTTATAACTCTGAATTCTTTTCTTATTCTTATAACCGAATTCTTTTCTTATTCTTATAACTTTTAATTGCTATTCTTATAATTCTGAATCCAGATTCTTTAAATCACTTATAATTAAAACTGTATAAAAAAGGATGTAAGTTTCAGGAATAATTATTTTATTTCTATGAACGTAAATATGATTCTTATTTTTATAATTTCCATTCTTATTTATCTCTATAACTCTGCTTATAGATTTTATATAAATTGATTTGCATTATTAATTAAATTAACAGTTGTATTAAACTATATTCAAATTTCACAGATAGCATGATTTTTTTTACAAAAATGGACGAATCGAAAAATAATCAGATTTCTTTAAATAAAAAAAAAACTGATAAAAATCATTCAGAACTGATTCTAATTCTCAATACAGAAACTTTTTTTAACCTATGACTAAAAAAAATCATAATCTCTTAAAAACAGAACTTGAGAGATATATTTTTTTCTAGAAACAAAGCAGCAAAGTATGTGACTTTTAATATGTCGACTTGATAATGGTATTTCCTCCATTGTATTCAAAGCATTAAGATAATTTAAGTTGATCGTGATGCCAGAAGAGTGAAATTAACATCTGGTCTCTGTTTCGAAGACTATAAACAAGTTGTTCTCGGGTTGAACTTAGAGCATTCGGTTTCAGCATCTTTTACTAAGAGGGGAAAACATTTGCTTTGCTACACTATTCTTCAACATTGTGAGTACTGGTTTTTTATAGTTATATTTTGTAGAGAATTAATGATTGAATAGTTAAAACGAAATCGAATCATATTTTAACTGATTAATTCTAACTTTTTTTGTCATTCATTTTCAAACCATTAATTCACGCATTTTAGTAGTTTTCAACTCTTTAATTGGCACAATTACCGAGAAGCAACTTTCATTGACTCTGGTGTTGGATTTACCAAATTCTTACAAGGGTATTGTAATAATTATGCCTTCAAAAACAGATTTCTTGGTAATAGTAACAATTAATTAAAATTAATTCATTAAAAGAAATATCTAAGAATTTGTAAATATATATTATAAATATTACAAAAATATATAACTAAAAATAATAATTATATTTTTTATATTGTTATGTTAAATTACAAAATTATTTAACAACTCTCAAACCAAAAAATTCCAATATAACCAGCAATAATAATATAAGGAATAGTACAGATTCAAACTTAAATTGAAAAAAAAAATATATTAATATTTTGCACAAGCTGTTTAGGGACAAAGTTTTCATGAATGAGTATATCATAGAGATTCGGAACAAAATTAATCCATCAATTGGCAAATAATAAAGAATTGTAAAAATAAAATTTGGAGATACACATTCTAAATAAATAACTTACATATAACATATTTAGGAAGTCTTATTTTAATGAAATAATTATTTTTTAATTTAAAATGATTTTTTAAATTCATCAATTCTATTGAAATTTATTTTAATGAATCAATTTAAACTCACTTATTTCTAAGAAATTTATTTTAATTAATTTGTTGTAATTATTACTCAAAAGTCCGCATACGAAGTAACGTAGATCATTTCATTTGTAAATCACTCATAAGAAGCAACGGAAAGACAGCTCATGAGCAACAGTGCCAAATAAAAAGTAAAAATACTACTGAAATATTAGAAATAATGGTTTAGAAATAGACACTGTAAAAGATAGACATAAGTTTATGGTAATAATTGTTGCTGTTCTCAAATTAATGTTATAGAACGATTTTAGTAGGCGTACCCTGCATACATTTTAGAAAAAATTCAAAAATTCCATCACTAGTGTATTCACATGATTTAATTTTAAATATATCTAAAAAATTTAAAATTAATGCTGTTAACTATATATTATGCATAATATATTTGTGTACATATTGCCATAAATAAAAAAGAAATTTAAATTTTAGAAAATTGGAAAATCGCATTTCATTGGGACGTTTCAAAGGAATATGAAAGTATATACAAGAACTTTAGATTTTACGAGAAACACAATGTATCTTTAAATATTTATTCAAACAAAAAAAGTCTCAAATTACATTGAAACAATGGAAATTATAATTTCAAATACTTTGTTATTTTATCACCTTTATTATTTTAAAATCGTAAACTTTAATGAAAATTTCTGACAATTTTTTTATTAACAAAAGATATTTTCATACATTTCAAATACATTCGACCGAATACGGAAAAGTATATTCTCCGGTATTATCATACAATATATCTAAGCGCATTTTGTACTGAGTTTTTTTCCGAATCAGAAAAATATTCTCGAACGGGAGGATTTTAGGGGTCGAAGATTATTGATGGAATTTTTAAGACGATTCTTTTTCATATCATGGAAAGTTCGTAATTTTAATTTCAAATCTCTCTATCAATTTTACAGATAATTCCATAAAGCTTTTCCATATGTTTTTATCATGATATGGTAGACATTTTTAATAAGACTTTTTGACCGATCACCTTTATTCGTTTTTTGAGCGATTGTCCAGAATTTCCTTTTTTTTACCCCTAAGGTCGTTGTCACTTGTTTTCAATGAATTCAGCACAGTCACTTTATTAGTGGTAATATGAGAGGCCGTATTGAATTCAATTGAATTTCATAAGATATCGTATTTCATATGAAACTGGATGAAGGTGGGATAAGGTAAATATTTTAAATTGGCCGGGATATCCTGGTTGGTAGAACGTTGGAATCGCATCCCTTAGGTCTTGAATTGGGAAACCGGTCGGAGAGTCTCAGCGTGTGTGCTGACTGCCTCGAGTTTAAATCTGTCAAGGTCACAAAGTCCTCTATGTCGAGAGTAATATCACTGGGGGATACTGGATCAGAGGTTATAGTTCTCTGATTCAGATCTAAATTACGATCTGAGGAGGAGTGAATGAAAATGCATTTATGAAGTCAGTAAAAAGAGTTGTGAAGAGTGATTGACAAAGTCGTACTCTTGGACCAAAATTGAGCTACTGAAAAAAAAATCAAGAGACACATCCTATAGGCTTAAATCACTGTCTTCGAAACAGCGGGCTTGTCCAATAGCAAGTGCCATAAGAAACTACAAACATTTTAAATTAAATACAATATTATTAATCTGTGCGGGAAAATGTAAGTAGAAAAGTTATAAGTTAAAATTTCAAAAAAAAAAAAAATGCCTGAAATGAGGCTTTGAAAATTAAGATAATTTAATCACATCATTAGTAATTTTTTAAAAATAATTTTTATATTATATATATATATATATATATATATATATATATATATATATATATATAAAGGAAATACCGGGGAAAAATTCAGATTTATACATTTATAACTTATAAAAAAATTCAATTATTTATATACATGAACAAGATTGGCAAAACATACTTATAAGAGTTTTCTGATTGGTAAACATCGAAAGCATAAATATTCCTATTGTGAAAGTATAATTATGAAATTTCCAATGACATCTTCAAGTCGAATACCAGAATAAAAGGATGAAAATTAAATTTAGAAAGTTGTGTGTGTATTTCAACTTATGGCATTTTACTGCTAACAGTTATTTGGAAACAATTTAATTTTCAAATTGTCGTGAACTTATGAAAATAATACATATATATGTATATTTTTACCCATAATTTCTTTGTATCTGTAAATTCTTCTTAGATTTTAGTTCATTTCATTCATCGTTATATTCTATAACTTAAGAACAAAGAAAAATAGGATTGCTGCATTACCATTTTGTGTAGAGTTTTAGCCGTTTTGGTTAAATATTAATTATTTGGTTAAATATTAAAATCTGCAACAAATTTTCCTATTTCTCAAAATATATTATATTTTCAAATATTTTTTATAGTATTTTGTATTATAATAAACATCCAAAAATCATAGTTTCAAATAGTTTTCAAAAATTCCAATTTTTCAAACATTTTCCTTTGAATGTAGTCGGATACCTTAAGAGTAAAGCAAATCTCACAGCACAAACCGATTACTGCATTCACTCCAATTCACCCTCATCTTATCTAATCATACAACCGAGAACAAATAAATCATCATGTTTTGTTTGTCAAAACCAGCCATTTATTTTATAGAACTGCTGTAATACTATATTCTATCCTTAGTAAAATACAGTTCAAATGGATAGAAAATGCTCAACATGCTTACTTTCCTCAAATAGCAACGTTTCAACTAATTGTAGAATGACAACTAAGTTATTATTTAGATGAAAACTGGAACAAATAAGCTTTAATTGCATGTGAATGAAAGCAAGAATTTAATGACTCAAATGCATTGGCCCTCATTTTGTTATTCTCTATTATTCCAATCAACAAACATTAGAAAAATACGCAACTATTAATCGCCTTTAGTGAAGTTTTATTGGAGTCGGATGAGTGGAACGGCAGGCAGCTCGTAAGAGTCAGGCAGACAAATATTCATTTATATGAAATTAGATTATGTATATCAAAATTATCTAACATATAATTTTACTATGTATAATTTATATTATTACTTATCTATAATATTATTAATTATAATATGTAGATAATTATATAATCTATATACATATCAGATAATTTTACTATGCCGACAACCATCCAAAGATTATACCATTATATAATCTATATATATACACAGATTATGTATAATAAAATTATATAGTATTAGGCGTAGTAAAATTATCTAATAAAGAGTACATATTATATAATTTTTCTCTGCCTACAACCATCCCGTAACTGCAAGTAATAAGTAGTCGAAGTTGGATCGAAATCGGATAAGCGGTACAACAACGGTTCGGCATAAGGTACATACAGACAAACATTCATTTTTATTTATACAGATAACATATTAGATAATTTTACCATGCCTACAACCATCCCGTAACTGCAAATAATAAGTGGTTGAAATTTTATCGGAACTGGATGAGTGGTACGGCAGTGAATAAGAGACATGCAGACAAACATTCCTCTAGATGTACATGGATTATATATCGTAAAATTATCTAATAAAGATTACATATTAGATAATTTTATTATGCCTACAAGCATCCCGTAACTGCAAGTAATAAGTAATCGAAGTTGTATCGAAATCGGATGAGTGATACTGAAGTGCATAAGGGACATACAGACAAACGTTTATTTTTATTTATATAGATATTTAAATGTCATAACTCTTGGTGGTAAATCAACAATGTTTGGAGAATCAGAAATAGCTTTGAAATATATAAAATCCATAGAGAGCCAGATATTATAATGTCCATAAAAATACATCAGGTGGACTGGGTGATTCATATATTTAAAATGGATGAGGATTCCATATTAAAAAAAACTCTTTTACATAAACATCTATGATATAGATTTTTTAACAAGTAGAAAAAGCGTAGACTCAAATTGAGATGGATTTGACTCAAATAGATTGATGGATTGAGACTCAAATTGAGTCTGTCAGTGGAGACAGACTTACTGGCTAAACAGGTTTGGTTTGGATTGGTTTAATGGCGCAAAGGCCATATTTGGCCATGCTGCGCCAAATGCATAACTTATCTTAATATACAATGAAGAAAGCAAGAAAGGAAGTGGCTCACAAGTGCTAAAAATAGTGTATGGTGGTTTGGTTTAGTTTAGCTATATTAACGTCCCGTTTTAAAGCAACGCGAGGGCTATTTGGGGACGGACCTCGTCATTTTGAACCATTGTCAAATGACGAGGAAAGCACCTGAGGTGGCACCCCACCTCTCCACACCACACCAGCGGGAGGACGTTTGGTCGGACAGATTTAATGTGCATGAGACCTCCCTCACACGACGGGTCTTCGGTAGAATCGAGTCTCGAACCTGAAACCCTCCGGTTCCAAAGCCGACACCTTACCACCAGGCCACCGCGGACCTAGAATATGGTGGAGCAGAATTCGGAAGGAAGGCACTGGCGCACCCTGGATTGCCAAACCAAATATAATGATGTTGTGTCATATTTTTCTAATTTTGACTGAGTGAGCGATGAAAACAATTGAAGATGGTGATCACCATCATTAGCATTTTCTCAGCATGGAAATATAATATATATATTTTTTTCATTATAAACCATTCAGATTGTATTTCAAATTAGAAATCAATATTTCAGGATTCGCAAATTTAGCTGTTCTGTTCCGATTACAATTGATTTATTGCGCAATAATCCAATCAATTGTCCAGTCAACTAAAACCTATATTAAAATCATTTACGTGAATGATAATTTACCCATAATTATCGTTCCAACCAGCAGACAGGCGCAGAAAAAGATATTCGACGAGAAATCTCCATATATCTGCAACAGTGGCGAGGCGATATTCGTGAGGATTATACTAAATATCTGAAAAGAAACAAAAACAAGAGATGAGTCACTTCCGATTCACACAATACAAGCAACATAACACACGAAAAGTGTCAGGAATTAGGTTCCATCCTTTTCTAGAATGATTAAACTCAGGATGGCAATCTTATAAAAAGATAATGGAAATGTAAATCGCCACGCTCGGACAATGAAAGAGCTTGGAAAATGAATGGCACCTCATGTCACGAATGTGAATTCATTGCTGGCTGTTATGTTGTTGACAACAGTCTGAAGATGGACTTAAGAGTTATTCACCTTTTTAGCTGCTGTTGAATGCCTTTGTTTTGTTTTTGTTGGCAGTAAGATATATGTTTTTATTCTATTCTTTATCAAATTGCCAGACTTGTTTAACACGTTAGCTGCCACGTGTCTTACTTGCGATTCATACCGGTTACCCATTTAGTTCATATTTATAAACTTAGATTATCACTTCTCATAGACCCGGGGGGTAGATGAGATGCTTCCGGTATGGTGGTTGGATCTCGCCAACCTGGTGGGTACAATAATAGGTGGGGGCACCAAACTCCTCATGGATGACGGGACGTACTCCCTATTGGGAGGGTTGTACCTGGCCGTTGGATCATAGGACTCAACTATAGTTCCAGCCAGTGTTGCTGTAGAGGCGATCCGGTAATTTAGTTTTTGGTTATCGGTGTGCCTTAGTGGAGGACAATGATATGACTTACCACTTCTCATGTTCCCCCAGGGGGGGCACCTTGTAATTGAGAATGAGATGCTTCCGGTATGGTGATTGGATCTCGCCAACTCGGTGGGTACAATAATAGGTGGGGACACTGGCCCTCCCATCGATGACGGGACGTATTCTCTACGGGGGGGGTACTGTGGCCGGCGATGGCCCTTAGGACTCCACCACAGTTCTCACCAGTGTTGTTGTAGCGGCGATCCGGTCATTCAGTCTTGCGTGGTGTATCCGTGTGCCTTAGTGGTGGGTTGGAGGTCAGTTGTATGACTTACCACTTCTCATGTGTAATTAAAATATACCAAAGTAAAGAGGGGGATATATAATTATATAGAGTATCTAAATAATAGACATAAATAATGGTGTTAACAGGTATTTGAATTAGTTGCCACTATGATTAAATTGTTACTGTAGTAAATACTTATATCTACTTAACCACCTTATTATGTCCGACATGCAGAAACAAACAGGCTGCCCAAGTTGATAGAACTGTTTATTAAAATTTAAACAAGACAAACACTCCTCACTCGCTCACTCAATATTACTGACGAAACTACTAACAAAATAAAAGAGCAGACAGGCTTTTATATCTTGCCCCTTCGCTAAGCGCATGCGCGCCAACGAGAATGGCAATTCCATTTTTGAAGGAAGGGAAGAGCTGTAGTTAAATGCAACAATTACATAATAGGATTTAAATACATTTGATTGTCTTTTTATTCTAGCACAATGAAATAAGTAGTTCTTTTTTTTCATTATCTATATATCTGATCAGAAACAATGAGATGATTTTGACATTTGATATGTTGTGGCTCTGACAAGTTGGGGACTGAGCCTCGATTCTAAACAACTGAGTACTTTTGCCGTAAAGATGAAATGAAGAAACGAATCAAGATTGCGATAAATATAACCTTAGTTGTATTTATCGCACTCTTGGTTGGTTGAAAATAATAAGGTTGCGATAAATACAAATGCGTCAGAATTTTATACATTCTCCTCCTCTCACTTTTTATAACTGATTTTTTTCTATGTTCGTGAAAGAGTGTGTAGTAGATGGTATTAGCTTGGAACAGAACTCGAGACCTTTTGATTAGAAGCCTCGTAATATAGCCACTAGACAAAATCAATTGCACATGCCCCGTAGATGTTATCTGGCTTCTAATCAAAAGGTTCCAAATTCTATTCCGAGCCAACAACACCTACCATACTTGTGACCCGGAGGTCAACTGTGTGCTTTCTTAGATTTGATCTCGGAATCTTTGGGTCCGTAGCCATGTAACATAATCCCTAGACCAAAAGTGAACACTCCTTTCTGGAAGTTGTTATGTGCCTTATGAACTTACCTTCAAAACTAGATTGCTGCCAAATATGATATATGTTTTATTCCTTTATTATGGAAACAGATTCATCCATTACTGCACAATTTTCAAATCACAACTATCAATTCGTCAGCAGCACTCTTTACTTAATGTTTTAACTTCTTGTCTTATGAGTGTGTCTGATAATATATTTTGATTCTATATTTTTTGGCACGCTACTATTCTTGCAATCTATATAAAATATCCAACGGATGTTTGAAATATTTATGGAAATTGAAGTAGTTTATCTTTTCTCAAAGAATTTTTACATAATTAAGAAATTCGATTCAAACCTTACATTCAATTCTTAAAACGCATTAATTTTCTTTATCTGAATTTTATTACATTCCTTTTATTTATTTGATAATGTTTTTTACATTCATTTTTATCTGGTATGTATATTTTTATTATCTGATAACAGGTGCATCAGATAATAACAATTTTTCTGATGCATGAATTTGACAAATTGTATGAAAAAGAATTAAAGAAGATCCTGTTCAATGCGATCCGTCATAACCAGGAATTTAGATTCATGAATATTCTTCATTAATTTAACTATCATTTGATGTTATTAAATATCAAGAAGCTTTTGCTTCAATAGAATCTACAACTATCTGTATTCCGAATTTATTTTAGTAACTGATGAATAGGTTATGTTCGATATTAGCGAATTGATAAGATGCAAATTATCACTATTTGTATTGAATGATTCCAAAATCACTACTAATAAAAATAATTGTGTGTGTTTTAGAAAAAGAGAGGTAGAGCACGTGTATCTAGTGGGTGGGTAAAACCCAACTTGGCAATCCGAGAAAGTAATATACGAGTTCTATCTTATTAGTATTTTTAATTGAATTATTCGAAAAATGACTAAACCTTGAGCACTTTTATCACGAATTGCTAATGTGGTAGAGTTGGCTGCTGGAATATTTACTATAAAAGAAATGCAAATGAACTGGTGCTATCTTCTGAAATTGCACCGGAAAAAATACTATAATCATATTTAGCAAATGCTTATCTGAAATTAAATAATCTGTAAATGCTCCCCAGTCGCACTAACAAACAGTAGATTCGATATTCTATACTTTTAGCCGTTGATTTGAGGATAAGGCTATATGTTATAATACTGAATTATAACTATAATCACAATATGTTTTATATTAAATTTATTCGAAATATCATATGTCTTATTTTGCACTTGTATAGAGCCCAATATGTCCTATTTTAAAACTGTATGGACTATTATAAGTTTTTATTAAATCTTATGTTAAATTCATATATCTTATGTGTAATGTTTACGCGAAACATTTTTTTATATTAACTTTATTAACACAAAATGTCAAGCGATATTTTTAACGATATTTTCAAATGCTGTCGACATTTAGAATATCAGACAATATCTTATACCAAAAGGAAAACCTATGCGGAATAAGAATTAAAATAAAAATTAAGTGGGTTCTTTTTTACTATGAAAATATTACAAAAAATAATTTGTATAGTCTCCAGGGAACTTTTATTGATATATTAAGAATTTAAAAGATATTTCAATTTCTAAAGGATATTCAAAAAGCCTTTTTAAAATTCATTTTCTAAAATCCTAAACAACGGTTTATATAAACTCCGAATGATGTTGCAAAGTAAATACTTCTACGATGAACAAGTTAGAAGTAGTTGTTATTATATAGATTAGAAAAGAGATAAATTTAAAACAAAAGCATAAAAAAATGATGTTTTATACACCCAAAACAAAATGATATATTTCATTATGTGTTATTCTTTATTTAATGTGTTGTTTTACAATAAAAATATCCTGAAGTTTTTTTATTCGACAGAACAGAATTCTTGGTTACCTGAGTTGAAGCATTTAGCAAACTAGCAGACATAGCTTCCGGTTCAGGATAAGTAATTTCTGCACCAAAATCGAAACCCGCAGGCAGATATCCAGTCATAATGAACCTAAAAACAATCAACAAATTTTTTAAATTCTCTTGATATTTTATTTATCCTTTTGAATATAGTAGTAACATGAAGAAACTTGTGTGGGTGGGTGGGATTAACTGATTGATTCCTCAGTGTAATACTCATAGCTTTAAGAATAGATATTATATTTTAATAAGAACAAGCATTGATTTATTTTATGCAAAAAAAGAACAAAATAAGAAAAATTAACAGAACAATAAAAGAAGCTAGTTTGAAATGGGAAAAAAATATTAAATTATACCTGCCAGATTGCATACTGAGTAGTGATACGGCAGTGCTCACAAAGTCTGCAATTATTAATGATAGTAAATAAAAATGGCATTTAATGATATCCTCAGCTTAGAGGTAATAATATAAATAATATTTATATTCTTCAAAAGCTGTATAGTAATTTTTAAACCTTTTATCATAATATTCTTATAAAGGTTTCAAGAAATTCTTTTGATCTTTTTCAATCTTTTTGCGTCTCATTGTAAAATTTGCAATTGTCTCTGTTTGTCTTGTTCATTCTCGAATATTGTTCACGATTTTCTCCACAGTGGAGAATATTCTTTCAGAAGTTATACCCTGGCCTGCATGATTTGATTTCTAAATATCGTCATTTTAATGTTTGTTTTATTAAAATATTGGATTTTATAAGAATATTTAAACATTCTAGTTAATTCTACCGACTCTTAGCCTAATCTTTTATTATCATTATCTTATCATAGTGATTTCTTCCTTTTTATTCATTGGAAATAAGTTTACATTTCATATTTTATCATGAAATGCTACAAATATCTTATTACAATTAAATGGCGCCAAAGGGATTTTTTTGTGACAAAAAACGGGAATGAACTCGAACCCAAGGTCGTCACAACTTTATGCGAGCAAGTGAGTAACACCCTTTTTAAAAAAGTGTGAGTAACACCCTTTTTAAAAAAGTGTGAGTAAAAGCTTAGGGTAGTTACATTTAAAGTTCCACTTTGAAATGCTCATAAACGAAAAGCTTCTGGACCAAATGTTATCAAACTTGTAAATAATTTGTAGGCAGAAATTCCTTTTCTGCAAACAAAAGTTTAAAATCTCACAACCAGGAGGGAAATGGCACTAGATAAGTAAAATAGGACATGTAAACAACGGTTTAAAATGTGTTTAATGGTTTCTAAAACGTGTTTGCAAAGCATGTTTAAAGCATCTGTGTTATCTCAAAAAGTGCTGTTTATGGTGATATTATGAGAAGTTTGGCGAAACTGAAAGATGCTATGCACCAACATGTACTTAAAATTCCTTTTGATATACTAAGACTACTGTTGAGAATGCTATAACGCGATCTAACATGCTTTTAGAAAATAGAGGGCGTCATATTGAAGATTCTTTGTAACACGTTTCAAAAACAGCTGAAGACTATCTTCATTTCCTATTTTGCTTACCAATATTGCCGACAGCGCCATTTCTTCCCTGGTGGTGCGTTTTTAAATTTGTTTGGTGTAGGAAAGAAATTTCCTTGACCTCTTTTAAATTATTACTAAGTTTGATAACATTTGATCCAGTAACTTTCATTTTATGATCATTTCAAAGTGGAAATTTAATCATAAACAATCGGTATTTGGGAGACCATTCCTGCTAGTTTAATGGAATTTTCATTTTAAACATACTTACCCTAGTAAACCGAACATCAGAAATTGTATCCAGATTTTTTCGAACCTTATCAAGAAGGAATACGCCACCATGGACAAGAAGCTCGCAATGAAAGCCATCAACGATAGAGATCTAGGATACAAATAAACATGGAATTTAAAACATTTATTTCTTAAGTCTAGATTTTTTTTAAAAATTACTAAGTTCAATTTATTACGATATTCGAAAAAAAATTGATAAAAGATATTTGATTTTTTGCATTTCAATGATATATTATATACAATAAATAATAAATGTCGTTATAAGAAGACAAGAAATTATATATTTTTAATTCTTGAATTATTGATGTTGGAAATATAAAATTATTAAGTATTCATAATTGAATAATTTCTTTGTTACATAGATATTTTTTATTACACAGAACAGATATTTATTTACTCCCAAAATAGTTTAATGATAATAGATTTAATAATGGATTTAATAATGTGTAGTTTTATTTCTATCTCTATAAATAATCAAGGAGAACACACACGCTTGTGTACAAATTGGTGTTAAAGCTATAAATATTAGGCGATATTTAATTAATTGCAGCCAAATTCGATATAAATATGGTTTGAAGGTTGGGAATGTATGTTTGTTTTTAATTACATTTTTATTGATTTAAAATTAGGTAATTTTTTTTGGCTACAGCTTCCAAAAATATCGTTGTAAAATATTAATTTTTAAGATATTTTAAAATTTAAAAAAATATTTCAATTATTAGAAAATTTTGATACTAATTAAAAAATAATTGTACCTTTTTAAAAGATCTTATCAAATTAATAAATAAACAAATATCAGTTAATCTTATCTTAATAAAAAGATTATTTTTGTACAACTGAACAATAAAATTTTAACCCTTTCATTATTTTGTCAAACAATTAATTGTATGATTTTTTTCATCGTGGAAATTGAAAAAAATAAACTTTATCAAAATTACATAAAGAGTAGGAAAAAGAATTCAAGTCTTGAAAAGCAACTTCCGATTTAAATAGAGTATTAAAATACTATTTTAATGTTATGGCTCTTGATTCGATTAGGAGGATTCATGTTAATGGAATGTTGTGAAATTATTATAATAAGATACTCTAAAGTCTAATACAGTTTGAAATTTACAAAAAAAAAAAAAAAAAAAAAAAAAAAAAATCAAGCTATACATTAGAGGAAGACCTTGAAAAAGTTTTGAAGAGACTTCTTTCACTGCTTTGAATAAAATTAGTGAACATGGAAATGCGGTTCTGCAGAATAGTAATAAAAAAGTAATACATGAAAATAAATGCTATATTTCTTTCTTTTAAGCCAGAATTCATTATATTAAAGAAGTTATTGCATAATTTGTAAATATGCCTTACATCAAAATGTATGAAATATTATCCAAATTAAAAAGAATTGAGAATACAATAAATAATGATCTTCAGTACTATGAAAAACTGTCTTAATTGAATTTCAGATACAAAACCCTTAATTCAAGAAATTCAATTTATTCTTCAATTCATTTAATAACAAGATTTTTTTTATTAGAATTATTTTAATACTTGTATTTGTGTGTTTTATCCAAAAGTGCTCCAAGAATGATAGACCCGATCATTCCAGCGAACACCATGATAGCCCCCATCCAACCGGCATCGACTTCTTCACCCTACAGGAAAAAAAATAATAATTTCGAATATTAATTTTTATAGTAATTATCATCAACAAACAAAGTACCTGCACATATAATATATAATTCATGCCAGTATTACAATGCTTGTTTTCGAATTCCGAAACCCTGTGCTCTTTTGCGCATACGTCAGACTTTGTTTACGGTATCCGACTACGTTAGAAGGAAATGTTTTGTAAAACTGAAATTTTTAAAAATCTATTTATGATTTATAATTGTATTGTCAATTATAAAAACTATAAATATTACAAATTACTTGAAAATATAGCATATTTTGAGAAATAGGAAAATTTTGTGTCAATTTTAATAAAGTTTAACCAAAACGGTTTACATTCTGCACAAAATGGTAATGCAGGAATCTTATTTTTCACGGCACTCAAGTTATAGAATATAATGATGAATGAAATGAACCCAGATCTAAGAAAAACATTGAGATGTAAATAAGTTATTGGTAAAAATATGCGTATATGTGCATTTTTTTTTTCCATAAATTCACATCTTAATTCTTCTAAAAACACCTATAAATGAAAAGGCATTTCACTAACAATAAAACTGTTGGTTTATTTCATTGTCCATATTATTTAAAACACACGCTGAAACTTTTGTGCAAATGCCTCTATTAGGTTTTAAGATATCTTGTCAATGGTGGAAATTTTTTATGAAAATCAAAGTTTTGAGAAAATTGAAGTGTAAGACACATTTTAGCTGAAAAAATATGTAACTCTGTATGATAGATGAGGTGTTCCTTTTCTTAGAAAGGGTTAACTGTTTTGGAAAGAGGAAAAGTCTGAACTACAAGAAGTAACAATATAATATAAATTTGCCAATGTGGTCGATAATTTGCCAATGTGGTTTTTCACGTAGGCGGATACCTTAATACTTCGAAAAAAAGACGGGAAGAAAAAAGGAAGAAAGAGCTTAAGGTGGGTTCTGACGAGGCTTATTATTGTCCGCAACAGAAGATCATGCCTACTTCCGGAAAATCACGTGACCACAACGGGACAATGGCAAATGATTGTCCCGTCGGGACAAACGTTGTCCGCGTTGTCTAAAGCGTTCACTCGGAGACAATGCCGGGACAACAGCAGAGAGACAATGTTTGCGGACAAAAATAAGCCTCGTGTGAACCCACCTTTATTCTTCTCAAAAGTATTCAACTAATGTTTGTCTAATATTTTCTTAATATTTTTTTTTAAAAATAAATATTGTTACTTACAGGAAAATGTATTAAAACCATTTCGTTCATGAGGGTGGATATGGCAAAATACGTTCCAGTTATTAAACCTAAAATAATAAATAATAATAACAAATAATTATATTGGGTTAAATGTTGGCACTGAATATTTGGCAACATTGGATTTAGAGGAAAGAAAGCTTCCAAAATATATTTGAAAAAAAAAAAAAAATTAATTTGAACGAGAATTAGAAGAAATTATTTAAATTTGTAAGGAAAAAATTTAAAACGTATATTCCGTACATATAATCCAAAATATAAAGTTTTAAATTCGATTCACCTATTCTTATTTTATTTTTAACATTCATTCTTTATTGTAGAGATGACATACTTATAAAAATATATTCAATAATATCCAAAGTTATGTGATATAAATTCAGTAACAAAACAAGGAAAAAATTAATAATACATTAAAAAATTTATTAAAATTAAAGAAAAAAAATATAGAAACAAAATATCATTGAAAACTCTTATTTTATAATTTTTAAAGTGTTATAGATTTTAAGGTTTTTTTATTGCAATAATATAATATAAAAATTAAAAATGTCAATTTTTTAAAATCAAACATTTAATTAAAATTCCGAAAATATGAATAATTCTTTCATAAACAGGTTTTAAGTACAAAGTCTTAATTATTTTGAAAAATTTTTTTTCATAACACATGATGCAATTCACAGACAATCCAACAGCATATAAATATTATAGTACAAAAAAATATACCTATTTAGTTTCATTCTTGCATAAAATCTTACATCCTTATTATTTTCTTTTTTTAAACTTACAAATAAATAGTGCATGGCAAAAGAATTAATAAAGATTAGAATTATTTTGTTCATTAAATATGATTAAGGATTTCTTTCTCAATTTTTTAAAAATATAAAAGAATTTTTTTCAAAGCTAGTTAATACTTGAAGAGACATCACTTATTACTTTTCAAAAGTTCTTAAAATAAATTCAAAAAGCTGATCTTTTCAATAAACTATTTGGTTGCTTATTCTCTTTTCAATAGCTTTTTTCCCGTCTTTCGTTCTGAAAAATCAAACGATTTTTTAACTGCGTGTATAATTCAATCGTCTGCCAGGAAACTTTAAAAAAAATCTTTCTTCGAATAAAATATCTTCATATATTAAAAATCTACTGCTGTTATATTTTATAACCATTTTTTTCGTGTATGAAAAAAAAGAGTTTTGAAATATAGAAGTTATATTTATGGCCAATTAAATAGCATGAATACAAATCCCATAAAAAATTCCTTTGCTTTTCGAAATAGAAAATTGACAGGCGTTTTGTAACTTTTTATTGCAATGAAGGAAATCGTTTTGTTCGGTTTCTATCTTGATAAATAGTTATTTCAAACATTTAATGCTTTTGTCTGTTATTATTGTACAGAATGTTACGAAATCGAATGCTTCGATTTCAAAACGTTATTAGAAATAGCCGATTTTGTTTCAAAGAAAAAAAATTGAGGAGGTCATATTTTTAAATTGTGAATATAAGCATAACAGAGTTTATATAAAGATATGTCAATATTTATAAGCAGCTTAATCCTGAAATCGTTCTAAACGTTTTATAATATAGGAGGACGGGACTAGAGATATTAGCACTTTCCCTGCCACTACCCTCGCCTGATATCAGGACTACCTATTTAATTAGATGCCCCCTTCTTTGCTATTTTTTAACTGTAGTAGAGAAGGTGTCATTTAATAACATAGATGGTTTGATCATTGAAAAGAACGCAATCTACAAGTTATCTAGTAGTTAGCAATCAACGTGTTAAATTTAGCTTGTAGTTACTTCTTAGATCTTCATTAAAAAATAGTTTTTCAAGATCTTTATTAGATTTCCAATTAATGAAAAGTAAAATTTTAAGATTTGATCTAAATATTTTTGGATTAAATATCAGAACAAATACTAAAGTCTCACAAATTTAAAGTATTAGTTTTCAATTGATATCGATTTTATTCCTCGCTGATTTTCTACATTTTAATATACTTTCCAAAATCGGTTTTATGAGCAATTACGAAACAATGAAATTTCTCTATAGAAAAACATGCAACTAAATTAAAAAATTATGGAAACATTATGTAAATATTTTAATACGCACCTCTCATACGACAGCGCAAAAATAAAAAATACTTTTCAGTTTTTATTAATTTACCAGTCGTATTTAATTACCTGCTAATGAATAACTTATTATTAGTATTATTATCTAACCATATCAACCAACATTTATATATAATATATAAAAGATATCCAGAAACAGAATTCAGTATTCAATTTTAATCGCGAAGGCTTTGCTTTAAGACATAAATATGCAATTTGCTGATTAATTGGCAAACAGTAGAAGTCATTTTCGAATTGCTACTGTTGCCTGTAGAGCGTTTAAAATGTATCGAAAAATTAAATGCCAAATCACATGAAATTTACTTTCTGTCATTCACTTTCTTAATGATAGGCATTATAAACCAACCAAATTTTGAAGACAAAATTTACCAGTTGATAGAGAAAAAGTGTTGAATGATTTGTTGGTGAAGAAATAGGTCTGAAATTTCAATGAAAGGAGTAAAAATATGCAAGATGAAGAACCAATGGAAGTGGTCTTCCCAAAATATTCTCGCATATTCTCTAATAAAGATGCTATCCTAGTGAACCTTGCATGACATAAATATACTATAATAAATGATTATTAATTTTTGATTTCCGCTAAACGGATTTTATTTAAAGTCTAATAAAAAATCTTCAAATTTTCGATAAAGACCATTTACCCAATTTCAACCATATAACATCATGCGTTTTTTAAAGTTATTTGTAACAGACAGACGAACATTTTCCAAAAATGTGTTATTCCAACTCAGAAAGGTCTGAAACACGGAAATTGTCAAAATCTCGAGTTTGAATTTTTTGACAATTATTATACTTTCTCTGTACTACGTATACGAGAAAGTAAAAAACAATTATCGAAATATTCAAAACATAATCAAAGTAGCCTTTAAAAATCTAATTACTTACCGTATCCTAAAAGCAACAAAACAAATGGCATATCATTAAAAAGTTTCTTCAATGATTTCGCGTAGTTTGTTTTACAAGTAGGCTTAGTTGCTTGAGCTATGCTGGGAAAGAGCTTTGGTTTTTCCTGAAAAACTAAAAATAATAAAAATAAAATTAATGAATAATAAATAAAAAAAGAAACCAAATAAAGAAATGATATAATTTATCGTAGAAACTTCTTTTCCTTTTTTACATTCAAAGAATCGTCTGAGACGCTTTATTCTCAAACTGCATCAGAATTCAAAAGCAGACGATATATATTTTTTTAATCTTTAAAAAGAAATGTAACAAAAAAATAAATTATTCATGCTTGATGCTTGCTGTTTCTATTCAGAACTTTCTTGTAAATAATAACTCAAAAACTGAATTATTTTGCATTATTGTGTGGGTACGTATCTGAATGTATCATTCTTGAAATATATTTCATTACAAAATCAAATGAATTTCAATTCTTTTTAAAGAAATATAAGTAAAGCAGAATTTCTTTGCCTTTAATGCTATTTTTTCAATATTTTTGATTATTTGCGATCAAAAGATAAAGTAATTAAATAATTTTGAATCATTGTATAAATAGAATTGAATATTTCTTCTTTGTACCCATAAATATAAAGGAAATGAAATTGAAATTTTATGTAATGATTGTTACCAATTGAAAAATCTTTAGTTATACATTGATGCATCGTATTTTCATTCATCAACTAAATCAGTTTTTCAAATTTATAATTTTTTTTCCCGTTTTAATAAAAAAAACATTAAAATATTTTTAATGGTTTTTAATATCATAATTAAATGGATTTAATTAACTATTGCTATTTTGTGTGTGCTTAGTTTAATTTTACCAGAATGGCAACAAATATTGATATTAAAATAAAATTCAAAGGGAAGAAGGCATAGTTTCACAAGCTTTTTTCTCTTTTTATATCTTAAAAATTATAAAAGCCTATTTTAAAAATACTTTATTAGATTTAGGCTATTTAATGCTATTCTAGAGCATATTAAACTTTTCCTGTTAAATATTAAATGAATCTACAGTTGATTAGCTAAATTTAATTCTTGTGTTGAAACTAATACTCTAACGCTCATTTGCGAATTAAAGTATCAATTTTCAAAATAATTAGATGTCAAGAATGACATCCAGTTATAAATACTTCTTCAAAATTAAATACCAACCGAGTTGACCCTAAAAAAATTTGTCACCATTCCCATTAACGTGGCGAAACTTCGAGAAATCTTATCACACAAGAACTAAATAAATATGCCTTTTAATCTTAGAATGCCTGAATTTTCAATTTAAAAAAAAACTGAATGTGTTTCTAGTTGGTTCATATGATTTAAGAAAATTAATTAAAAAAATTTTAATTTAATTTTCAAGAAATTAAAAAAAACGTGCCAAATAACTTATGAATTTTAACAATATTCCGGCGAGTATACATCACATTAAAACAATTCTGCAATAAAAATAAAAGCCATTTTTTACCAATATAATTTTTACGAGAAAAAAATATTTTAATAGTTATTTTAATGGTGAAACTATTCTTAAATCGTTCATCTTAGTATTTTTCCACGTTTCTAGTTTAAATTTGACTCTAGTACCACTATCACTCTATATCGGTCTTGTCTACAAATATTTAACAAGGACCATTTATAAAAAGTTTCAATACTAGCCATTGTTGCCTTTGAATAGTCAAACTTATAAATGGCAATTAAAACATGTAGTCAAATGGCTACATTATATACTATAGGACTTATTAATTCTCTGCTTTAAACTATAATTTCCTAAACCAGTAGAGCTGTTGGTTATATTTTCTCGAAGTATAAACAAGATACTTACAAAAAATAATCACCACTAGAATGACCGTGTTGATAGCAGCCATTGGATAAGCAATAATGCTCAGCTCGTATGATATGTCCACTTGATCGGTGCAATTGTTTGTCATGATAGTCGGTGGTATGATAAACCCAAGTGCGATGCCTAGCTGCCGGGGGTAGGAACATAATAAGAATTTCATGAAACAAGATATATTGCAAAATTATAATTTAAAAATGTTATAAAAATAATTTAAAAAGTTCTGTACCTCTTACATAAAAGACCTATTGGAATGAGGTGGCGTTTTTTTAAATAGAATACTAAGCAAACAACAATAGTTTGTGTAACAAAAGTATTTGTGTTAGTCCCACATTTCACTGATAAAAGTCAGCGACTGAATTTAAGAAGTTACTCAGAAATCAGTGAAAAACTATTCAAAATGACGAAAATGCCTCTATATAAAACAATTCTATATGAGCAACGTCTTTAAGTACAGATATAACTGGACAGAATGTCAGAGAGAATATACATAATTCTAATCAGCACGTTTAGATCTCTGAAGAATTTCAAACTAACATTAATGTCTTGTGGGAAGTACCCGGAATAGCCTGAATTTGGACAAAGCACTGGGCGACCATTTAAGAATGATCAGATGGTCATTTTCCGTAGAATTAATTGGAAGATTCAATTAGAATATGGAGTTTGATTGTCCTCAAACCACAAATAAGGATATAGAACGCATTCGCCATTCAGTTTAGGCGATATCTTCCTGTGAAATCACTTGATGGATTTCCAAATACTTTCCGAAATTGCAGAGAACAAGATTCAAAATTATGCCACCATTTTTTAAATGGCGTTATAAAAAATAGTCGTAATCTTGTGCTTAGTTAAATCGCATAACATTATTGCAAGGACAAGTATTTAAAAAATATATGCAATTATCTTATGATTTTTGATGGTTTTCCAATGGCAATTTCTGAAAACGTAATGCCATTTGCAATTAACACACACAAAAAAAAATCATTTACAAAATTCTCAAGTTCATTCATAGAAAAGTTTTCATGTACTGAGCACAATGAATAGGCAATCATGGCCAAAAATAATTTATTTGCACAATTTTAACATATATTTAACTTTGAAGACGCAGCACAAACTAATATAATTCTCCTACAATGTGCAGCTCATAAACTTCCTTTCTAAAATTCCCTAAGGGATTATTATACAGCTGCTCAGCATCTTGCAGTAGGGAATCAGATGATTCTTACTCTCATTAATTCCTTGCAAGAAAGATTCTAACATGTGTAACAGATACTATATTATACCATTTTGGAAATCACTGTTACTCTTGTGGGTATCTTACAGTCTGGATATTGTAATCTCGACTTCAAAGCATCTAGAATGTTTAAGCAATATATTTCGGATAGCTTACAATAACTAATGTAACTAAATAGAATTTAAAACATTGCTTAACATGAAATTCATCACCTAGTTCAATGATCCATTCAATTAATATTACAAATCTCTACATTTTATTCCTAACAATCAATGAATTGATTATTAATTTTTTGATTACATAATTCTATACTATTTTACCCCTGGATCATCAAATATAGTGATCTAATAATACGCTGACACATCTTCTTAAAATAACAAAGTAAAGACTATATTTTTCACAGATAGTTAAAATTGATAATTAATAACAAATACTCTGTAAAAAACAATTTAAAAATATTTATATTAGTTTTAGATGACACAACTGACTTCTTAATGAACTTTTATGAACGGAACAGCCTCTAACTGGAACAGCCTATGGACCGGTCTACCGCCACAGGAATCTCTGGACGGTCTATTGTGCGAAAGTTATGCTGAAAGATGGCACTGTGCCGGTTTATATTGTAATGTCACTCTAATCATTGCGGTCATTGAATTTCTTCATGCAAAGAGCTCCCGACCTTACGATTTGTAGCCGCGTAACATATCCGCTAGAACAAAAGCGATCACCAAAGTTTTGCGACTGTTACTGGCTTATTAAGATACTACCGAAATACTCTCCCCTCAGTGAGTCTGGGCAGAGACCAGTTGTTATCAGCAAGCTGTATGGCGAGCGTGTGGTAATAGTTCCTGCTGCTGCTTCGTCAAGCAAGCCTGAAGAACTTTTTAGTTGCATGTGCTGCGGATAGATGGCACCAAGACAGTTGTTTGAAGGTTCATCGTCCGAGGTCACCATTGTAGGGGTTTGGATTGGATTGGATTGGGATTTGAAATCGGGATCTTTTTGGTTCGTAGTCAAGTAACATAAACATTCGACAAAAGTGATCTCAAGTGTTTAGTGGCTGTTACTGGCTTACCGCAACACCATTGACAACCAACATACACCGCAACACCATTAACACCATCACAGCCATACACGAGAAGCAACATAACATTCACGTTGCTAGGATTCTGATAAATTTCGTAATGATACAATTCGTTTGATTGGCGTTTCTATTCTGGCCCAAATCTCATCCAGTGTAATGATACTGCTGTACAACTTCAGTTGTTGCACATTCAATTTTTATCCGATTTCATTGTCCTTGTTTCGAAGACATCCTGACAACACCTACTTTTGACCGCAAGCTAATGCAAGGATATGTTCTTCACGCCACTCCGCATGCGCGTGACGTAGGAAGGACGAGTGTTTTTGCTAAGAGGTAAGGTAAATATGAAACTAACGCGTGACATTCTTTGATTTGGTTACTTGGCGTTTTTACAGTAGTGTTGTCACTATTAAAGCTTCTATCCCCGAGAAATTAGATATAGCAAGGTAGCGATTACAGGAATCAGATTTTCGTGAGTAAGGAAATAAAGCAAATTACCTGATTACCGAACACACCCATGGCACACGCCAGTCCTACCTCACCAGCCCCAAACCAGACGCCGGCAATGAATGGGGGGAGACTCAGAACAAACACCTGCCCCAAAGCATAGACGGTTTGGCAGGCCATGATGACAAGGTAGCGGTCAGTTGAAAATGAAAAACACTGAACCCAAGAACCTGAAAATTATAAAAAGTCTGAGGTTTAGAAAAATAAATAATTACAAACTATTCCAATAAAAAGAAATTTTCAAAAAAACAGATGGGATTTTCGGATTTTCGTTTTTTTGCTCATTTTTTTCCGAATTTGGCATTGATGAATGTTTTAACGCCTGTTGATTTCAAATTTGTGTGCAATATCAGTGTAACTCTTAGTTACAATTTATGCCTTTTTCCTCTTTATGTAAAATTTATTTTTAAAGCTGTGCAAAATGTACGACAGAGGACATGTTAAGGGCTTTATCATTGTTGAAGAGTTTGATTGGATATTTTTCAATCGTATTACCACGCAACCTGTAAGATGGCCATCGGGTTATAGACATCAGGAACATAGAATGGCGTTAATAATAATAAAGGTAAAATGCGTCATCAGTTATATTGATTTAATATATAAAATTTTATTAGAATTTGTTGAGATCCTACCCTTCTGCCAAGATGGCCCATATTAAAACTTAAACAGTAAATTATTTCATGCATATAAAATCTGTATTATATGTAATTACAAAAATGTATATATATTCTTTGTTAATTTTTTTTTCAGATACAGTTAAAACTGAAAATGAACTTTCTTTGATGGCAGTTAATGAAAAGAATTACAAAAGAGGCTTCAATACAAACTGCATCTTTTAAATCTTAAAATAATTTATAACCTGAATATATAAATCAATCGTAATCTGACAATAAATCCGGAAAATTTACAGCAAAGATTCACTACAAAATTGTTTCAAATCGAAAGAAAATCAATTGCGAACAGCGAAAAATATATCAGGAAATTAAATTTTTAAAATGATCTTCATGTCTTAGAGGATGATGGGAAATACATGAATTACTTATTATTCGAAAATAATTTTTGGTATGTTTATTTGTTTGTTTAGTTATATTAACGTCCCGTTTGAACAACAGGAGGGCTATTTCAGGACGGACCTCGTAATTTTGAGCCACGGTCAGATGACGAGGACGACACATGAACTTGCACCCTCCTCTCCACACCAGCTTGAGGACATTTGGCCTGACAGATTTAACGTGCAACATACCCCCTCACACGACGGTTCTTCGGTGGAATCGAGTCTCGAACCTGAAACCCTCCGGTTCCGAAGCCGAGACTTTACCACCGGGCCACCACGGCCCAAAATAATTTTTGGAACGAGCCAAAGACAAATTCCGAGATTATAATCATCTCACAAGCTATCTATTATTTTTATTAGAATATTTAGCTAAAAAAATTTAAAATCATTCTATGACTAAAATTATTTTTAGACCAATCTTACTTTTTGAAAACTATATAAGGCTGATTCCAAAAATTTTCTTATAGTCTTAAATTGAAAACCTAGTCTAATAAATTCAATCAATCACTGCAAAGATATCAATCATTTATACTATGAAATACTTATATTTCCTATCTAGTTACTTCTTGAATACTAACGAATATATGCTCTACGAATACCCCAAAAATTATCATTTGAAAAAATATGAGATAATTTTTGACATTGATATGTCCAATTTCAAATCAATTATCATTTATAAATTAAGTATTTAGCTAAAAGAAATTAAATTCCTTCAACTTTCAAATGTTATTTTTAGACCAGCGTCGTTAAAACCACAAATTTCATTTCATTATATGTCTCATACAACTTTAAAATATGAAATTAAAATTTCTCGAACAACTTAATTAGTCAATATAATCATTAAGAACAGAACTATTTAAAAATATATTTTGTTGGTCAGTGTTGCAAAATCTTTATCCCTTTGAGGACATACAACCTCTCCAATAGCCTGAAGATTATTCTGGCTATTGGAGATTATTCAAATGTCAGATAATTTCTGAAATGGTTTTCAAATGGCAAACCATATTTGATGAACTAATGAAATATTATCTATAAAAGAAAATTAAATTCGCTCCTATGACATCCTTATTATTAGACCTGTACTTTCTCAGCCAAGAAGTTGATTTCAAAATAAATCTCGTACAAATTTAGAGTATTAATTTAGTAAATGCAATCAATTACAGCAAAACTAGTCAAAATATATTTCTTTGTTATAAAGTATTTATTTTTTTAACAATTAACCGAATGCATTCGCTCAACTAATCGCCAAAAAATTATCTCTATCAATATTTGAGATAACTTCCAAGATTGTTTTCTGATCATTAAAGCAGTCTTTAACTGATCATCAGAAAAAAATGATAATTGGAATAAATTTGATATAAATTTCGAGCGTATTTCTGACTCATAAACCATTCTTCACGTATTTATAGAATACTCACCTAAAAATTTTTAAATAGTTCTAATGACCAACGTAATTTTTAGACGTTTCTTGTCCATGAAGTACTTTACCAGAAATAGTAATGGTAAGAAGCTAATCATCATAAGAAGTACTAATTATCAGAAAATTATATCTGGGAAAAATTCGAGATAACTTCCAAGACTGTTTTCTGATTTGTAAGCCAGTCTTTAACTAAACATCAGTGAAAAATGATAACTGCGATAAATTTGATATAAATTTCTGGCTCATAAACCATTCTTCACGCATTTATAGAGTACTCACCTAAAAAATTTAAAATAGCTCCAATGACCAACGTAATTTTTAGACCTTTCTTGTCCATGAGGTACATCACTGGAAAGACTAATGGTAAGAAGAGTACCATATACACAACGCAAGTCCAGTTGACATCTGATAAACTGACATCGTAGTAGCAAGCTACGATATCAGCTACGACTGTATACTGGAACTGTGGGAATCCATTCATCATCGAACAGAAGGCGAACAGGAACAGCATCAGGAATCTTCTTTTGTAGAGCCTGATTTCATGCGCACAGGACTGTTTCCTTATGGCCTTCTCCACATTGACGATACTTGATTTATGTTTGTCCGCAGATGAGTAGGTGTCGACGGGACTTGTGTTGTACAATGTTCCGGTAACGTTTGCACATTTGGGGTCGTGGTTGTGTTGTGATGAAATGTTTTTGGTGTAAAAATTGACTTCGAAGCAGCCAGCCTTGGGTCCGGATTTTTGGTAATCTTCCATTTTTTTCTGCTGATGAGGGTAAAATCTTCTAGAAAAATAAAGAAATTGATAAATTTTCTTTAAATAATTGGATTTTTCAAGAAGGAATACAGAAAATTACATTTGCAAGAAATAATTATGACACCTAATTTTGCAAGTTGTCGCATTATGCCCATTCAAATCCTCTTGTGGGGCATCTTATAAATGAAGATGAGAAACTTCCCCTATGATAATTGGTTCTTGCTATCCTAGGGGGTATAAAACTAGAATAGGATCAGATACCTCCTAACGATTACGGGACGTGCCTACTACTCTGAACAGTGTACCGGGGTCAATGAAGGTGTTTAGGGATGATCCTATAGCGTCTTTTTGATCATTATAAAGCAGTAGATATCATTCAAAAATCGGAGCAGATGTTTATAATTAAGGCTATGTCCAATTTTAGTAAACCATCAAAATAATGAAATTCTTGATGGAATATAGAATATCATATTAAAACTTATGTTTAAAAATAATACTCTAGAATAATAGCAATACTCTAAAATAATCCTTTTTGCTCAAATCTATTTCGAAAGTAAGTCAGGTTAAAAGGGAAAATATTTCTTTAAAAGAGAAGTTGATGCACACTATTTACTTTATTACTGCTCTACTTATTAGTTTATAAATAGAAACAATGCTTGTACATGTTGTAAATGATATTGAAATTATGACAAGAAATAATTGTAAGGTTTGCTGCAAAAAAGCAGGTAGCTCCAATTATTCCAGTTTGCAGAAAAGCGGCGGTAGCACCAGAAGCTACCTCTATATTACAACAAACTAACGAGACAAACAGCTCGATCGTTTGAAATAATGCGAGTACTAAAGATTGGAGCTATGTATTTCTGGCACCAAACGAAAAGAAGTTTTTACTATACAACATGATAGTACATGTAACTCCAAATTCTCATAATTTTAGCTACATTCTTTTCACAGCAAATCCTTCAATTATAGTTTTTGTATTCAACACTGAGCTTTATAATTATTGAAATTATTTACAAAGATGAATATTATTAATCATCTTTTATAAAATGCTTGCTTTGATTACTCTTGACCTTGGATACCTTTCCACATCTTAATGTTTATGATTGTAATATACTCATTAAGAGGAAATAACAATAATGGATCTGCTAACAGTTCTCATATTCTGTAAGATGCCATGTCACATCATTGATCACATGATACTTTCGTGCCAAAATGAGAAGACGATAATCTTAATAAAAATTTGTCAATACAGTATGTTCCCTTCATCATTCACAGCTTTCCATAGTCTGTATATAGTTTTAGCTCTATGATTTTTCATCCTATTTGCAATATTTCAAACGGGTATAGAGATTCGTTCAATTTAGATGCTAAAACTGCGAATCAAATTTGTTCCATACGATTCCTGACGTTTTGTAGTTGTCGTGGTCAATTTTATTCAGCCATCCAGGAAAAACAGTTCATTATAACAGATTTTGCTCAAAATTTCATAAATTTCTTTGAAAAGACTCAGCACAAAATTTAAATATCATGACTGGCAATAACTAACAAAAGTGAATCTACCACAAAATCAAACAAAAAAAAGAAGAAAAAGAGTGGAAACCCTAAATCAAATATAACCAATCAAATGGCCAATTTAGATATTTCTTCTAAACCTGGTAATGAAAGCAGGATTGAACCTTCAACTAATTCCACAGCAAAGTCATCACGTCCGGGTCACCAGTGTTACAATTTGGCGATAGCTACGCCCAAACTAGCGATCTTAGGATTTGTAGCCAGATAACATGACCACAAGACTAAAAGGGATCACTCAGTTTTGAGGATGTTATCTGGCTTATTAAGCTTCCACTACAATTTCTTAACTATTGTACGCCAATGACATACAAGTCATTGGCGAATACACTTCCCCATGAGAAGTTTATTTGAGAGTTTGTTAGAAAGTTTTTCGGACTCAAATCGTGCTGGTTCGAATTCGGAAAGATTTAACCTGAAGATTTCTCAGATTCTCGAGGTCGAGTTTGACGTTGACGATAATCACTCTTTGCAGACTACGTTTGGGAGTAAGTTAAAAATTATGTTATACGATCCATTAATAATATTTAAATATTCTTTCTGATATTCAAAACGGCATATTTATAAAATGGATTAAGAAAATCAACAGAATCATTAAATTCCTTCATTTTCTAATCACTTCTTCATTTATTGTACATCTTCAATTTTCTCAACTATTAATCGAAGCGATGAATAATTATGAGATGATATTCATTAAATAATAGATTTATTCTTTTTATGCAGTTTGATTTAAATGTCTGGAAGTAACGAACAGGAAATGGAATGATAGAGACATAAATTTAATTCCTCGATTTCCATTTTCCCATTGTTAAAGCTTCTAGAAAAAAAATGACAAATTACGTCATTAGAGCTGAATACTGATGTAGAATTTGAATACTTAATTCATATTCGTCTTAGAATGTTGATGATTTCCTTTATCTTTTGTTCTGTATTGGCCATCCAATAGCTCTCTTGTCTGTTTTATTTTAAATAAGGATGTTTTCAAAACATTTAATTTATTCACAAAATGTTACAGCTTTAGATTTTACAAAAATAATTTCTGATGAAAAGATTTAAGCAAGCAGAAAGCGATATTATATTTAAGATGTTCGTTACCATGATTCATATTTGCGATTCGGACCACTATCAAATATTTAATTTTGTTTGATTTCATTTGTTTCGTGGTTTCTGGAGCAAAAAAAAAAATGATGTTGACCATACTGTTCGAAAAACAAAGAGTAAAATTATTATTTCATATTAAAACGGTCATCGAAGGGAGAGAAACTAAAACTTAATCAAATTCAGATATATCGATAAAACTTTATGGACTTTAAAAATTCAAAGATTTGGACCTGAGGTATCTTATCAAGCAAGAAAGGTAATAGAGTGCAATACTTTCGAAAAAACTGTAACCGCAGGGCATTAAAATTTCGGCCTCTGACAAAATATGTTGAGCAGACATTTCATAATGACATCTCGAATACAGTGGTGGTTGTTCACCTATCTATAAGTTAACATGGGTGAATCTAGTGTGTACAGTGCTTGAGCGCGTTGTGCATTCTTCAAGTTCGAACTCAGGACCATTGAGTCCTCACCCGGTGACATAACCCCTAGACAAAAGTGTACACTCCGGTATGGAAGTTATGTGGCTTATGAACTTGCCATCACATTACTACTCTTTCAGTGAGTTGGAGGCGTTTTTGTCGGGCGACGAACATTATGGCGAGCGACGAACGATTTTATCGCACCAAGCTTTATGGCGACTTTTACTACCGGTAGAGGGCGCCACGTAGGTTGCTAGTTAAGAACCAGGGTCACCAATGTGCATTCTTGAGGTTCGAATTCGGGACCATTGGATCGGTAGTCAGTGATATACCCCTTCACAAAAGTGTACTCTCTGGTCCGGAAGTTATGTGGCTTATGAGCTTATCATCACACAGTTAATACAGTATTTTCTTTTCTGTTCGCTAATGAGGGCCAAGGTTGCACATGAGGGTTGGTAATACGAAGTTTGTTGTTTATCTCCAAGTCCCACTGCTTCTGCTATTTAGAATAAAGAAGCATCTTAATATATTTCTTAATCTGCTCACAGGCATATTATTAGCGATTGAAGGAGTCGCCAATTTGGCAGCCTTTTACCTAATAAGACGCTTACTTATTTGCTGTCCTTTAATCATAGTAGAGAAGAATATATCTAATTAGATAGTATACATGAATCACATGTGATTCAAGTGTTGAACATGTTAAAACAAGGAGATGTTAACTAAACAAGGCTTGTTCTACTCGCATCAAATTCTACATTGACAAAGAATACCCACGTTGATTACCGTGTCATGCGATAGTGACTTATATGGTAATCAACGTGTTAAACCAGTGTGCATGGTCTTTATGAAATTTTCAAGGTTTGGTTTAGTTTAGTTTAGTTATATTAGTGTCCCGTTTTAAAGCAACTCAAGGGCTATTTGGGGACGGACCACATTATTTAGAACCATTGTCAGATGACAAGGACGATATCTGAGATGGTCCCCATATCTCCAAACTTTTACATCACTCTAGCGAAGCAAAATTTTCTAGGAATGGAAATTCCCATATCTTGAATAAAATTGTAAATATTGGTCAAGGTCGTGAACTCCACGAGCGCTCGGACTTATGCATTCGGAACACGGCATATGAACGTTTCGCACTCTGTTATACAGTAAACAAAATTTGATACAAATTTTTTAAGTCTTATTTGAACCAACTAAAACCAAATTTTAAAACAACCGAAATATTTTAGTAACAAAAATTTTTATACGCTATATTTTATTTACTTTAATCGTTGCGTTTATTTAATCCATTAATTTATTAACTCATTTATTTAATCCATTATGCGTTTACATGTATGTAAAATTACAAACCAAAAGACGATCAATTCATCTGGATTTGACTCAAAATCTAATACGGTAATCCATGATTATAGTAATTATATAATCTAGAATTTTGGACGATAAAATTACTTTTTACAGTCATCATTTTTATTTATACTCCGACAATCAAACTGACAGATTTCCTTTGAATGAATTTAAGACAAAGTCTTATGGAAATATAAAAATTTTGTGAAAATGTCTCTTGCCGAAGATCCTGCAAATTACGTGTTAATAAAGTGGAATTTTACTTGTGGTAAGGATTACACGATTTCGAATTAAATTATTTATAATAATATTACAACGAATTCCTTCAAAATTATAATTAAAAAATGATTATCTAGATATGAAGTACTATAATATTTAGCATACAATTTTCCTATTTACAGATATAATTTAGCATCCTATTGCCTTTAATATTATTTCTTGTTTTTATAAAACGTACTGCAATGCGCGCGTTGTGATCAACTGCCTAAATTATTAATTTATCATCAAAACTTATCAATAATTTGTCTAATTTTTTCGTTTTATTATCTAGGCACAGGAAGTTACCTTTCTTTCATAATCATTGCAATTTGTTTTATTTATTGAGTCCCTCGCATCTTTATTTATTGATTTATTTGTTTTATTTATTATTATAAAAAGGCATATAAAGTAAATATTTTATTACAAATTTATATTAATGATATAAGAAAAATAAGGAGCAAAAGACCATTTTTGATTCGAAAAAGATTAAAGAATTACGTAGTATACAAAATTACTATAATATCAACAAGAGTTACTGGTATACTTTCTTATAAGATAAAAAAAACTTTACTTTCTTATAAAATAAAACTAATTGAATTTTTTTATACCTTTACACATTATTTCTTTATATCATTACACAGTAAAAATCATTCTTAGTGGTTTAAGATTTTCAAGTCAAGCAGATACACTTCATTCAAATAGAATATTTACTTTTAATAAATTTGAAGCAAATGAGTCTTTTAAGAACGGTTATTTGCTACTAAAATAAAATAAAAATTAGAAGAAATCCTCTTTATTAGCCATCAATATTTCAACAATTCACATAAATGATTAGGCATCTTTACTAGATCGCAACAACTGATAGATCTTTAAAAATATTAATTTATTCAACAAATGCAGATATTATAAAAACATATAATCTTAAACATTGAGTTTTGAAAGAAAATAAACAATAGCGTTGTACTTACGATATTTGAGTTGAAATCTGTGAAGGCAGGTGTTAAAAAAGTGCTTACGTATCGTTCGTAATCATGCAAATTGTGTTGAAGAACAATTAATGACTCAACAGAAACGTTAATTTCACTCTATTTGCAGAATCAGTTCTCATTTTTCTGACATCAGTATAAATAATTATTTGAACATTTCTTGACCTCGTAGTGATAAAATTTGAAGTCAGCTGCTTAATAATGAACAATATTTGCTGTAACATCCAAGAATCATAATATCTATGTGACAACATGGTAATTTTTTAACATTTAGCACTGTAATGTTGACCATGAAGTAATGATTTGCCGAGTTTAACTTTCAGTTTAGAATTGAATCCTTATTCTCATTTTAGAATTTTTCAAATAACTGTATTTAGCCATCCAGCCACAAACGATATTTTAGATTTCTGTGGGTAAACTTACGGTTTATTTTTAAGCACTATTTATAAGCAAAGCTTTCGAAAAGCATTTACGATATGCATCTATATTCATATGAATACATTTTACCAAATGAAATAAGTTTCTATGCATATGAAATGTTCGTATATAAATCCAAAGTATCCTGCAATAGTTATTTCTATATAATTCAGAAACATAGTATCCATTTAGAGTAGAATTAATTTTAGTTTTTGTCTCAATCAAAAAAAGTAAAGTTAAGCAGTTATGATTTATAAAACAGTTGGAGCAGTTTTTAATATGAATATTGAATTTCTAGATAAATAAAAAGTAAATATTTTGTCTTTTTAAAAATAAAAGTAGTGATCGCTTCATAGTAACCTTGGAATTCTATGGCATATCACATATGGAAAATAAAAATAAAAACATTATATGTCCCTAACTATGCATCGCTTCATTTAATATTTTAGATAAAAAAGTTTTTTTTTTTATAAAAAAAGGAATTATCTTATTAAACACTTATTGCAGCAAATATACAGTAAAAAGTAATATCTTTATTAATCTTATAATTAAAAAATTTTAGAAGCAAACTTAATAAGTATATAAATTCATTTATAATAATTTATATAAGTATGTAAACTTATAAAATCTGATTATCTTTTTATTTCACAAATAAATAGTAAATATTATAAATATTCAAATCCATTATGTCCTCAGATCTTTAAAATAAAATGAACGTTTTTAAGCGTCCTTCTAACTTTATTTTAGGAATATCATACTTGAACACTCTGAATAGATGTATACAGACAACTGAGCATGTGGACATAATATAAAAGACAAAATATAAACTATAGCAATTGTAAAAGAAAGAAAATCATAGATATTAAATAAAATTTCAAATGAATGAAAACAAGATCTACTCGATTTACTTAGCATTGCATCTAATTAACTAATGCACTCAGTAATAAATAATATTGGTGTAATTAAGGTATTTTTATTTTTTTTATTTGATATAATATTTTAATTTGTTTGAATGTATTAAACAAATAATTCTAAGCATGTAAACAATAAAACTGACATGCAATTTCTATCAATCGGTTTTCCCATTCAAATTTTCTAATTTCCGGCGTTCTGGCTTAGGGGTAACGTGTCTTCACGGTGACCTGGGCTTCCAGGGTTCGAGTCCCGGTTCGGGCATGGCTGTTATTCTGTGTTCTATCTGTGAGTAGTGTGAATCTGCCCCTCTCCCCTAAAAAAAGGGTTGTGAAGAAGTAGCTAAGTAGTACTCTTGGCCCTAGTTGGCGCCACTGAATGAACAAGGGATGCTAATTTAAGCTTAAAATACTGACACCTTTCTGTCAGTAACAACAACAAGATTTCTAATTTCCCATCAATTCTTTTTCTTCAATATTCTTCCATTCATATTTCTCCTTAATCAATAAAAAAGTTTATCATTGCTGCTGTAGCATCAACATGTCGGTTGCTAATCAACTTTTACTGTTAAAGTTATGTATTTATGGATATGTTCAGCTCTCAGGACAATTTGAAGGTGTGTGAATTTTGTTTTCTTCCAAATATTTTATACACATAAATATATTTCGTTTACTTTTTAAATTGTTTTACGTAACTCAGACACATTATTAACTTTTACAATTAAGACCAAGATTTTTTACATAAGGTTCCAAGTGTCTTTTGAATAAAAGATCGCCTTTGCCCTTAACATTTGATTGGCGACACTACGTTAACTTTGGGCTGAATGCATACTTCAAAGCTTAAAACATTGATAATTCTAATTTTTTAATTTATGATCACGGCTCACATATTTTGTTTGGTAACTAGTAATTGTGATTTTAGTAAATGATTCTATGTATTATTTAAATAAATAAAAAAAACTGAATTATAAGTGTTAGAACTCAAAGAGGAGACAGCTGAACTTGAATGTAAGCAGTTTGGGTTATATTGACAAAAGTGTTTTTCCCACTCTTCCGGGGGGTTATATCTAATAGATATCAAAATATTTGGTGTCAGTTAAGTACTGAAATTTCTATTGAGTATGCATTGTGAGATATATTTCCTTGGCGCTTATACATGTAGTCTCAATCAACAGCTATAGAATACACAAGGTGACTTATAAAAGATGTTATTAATTTTGCTCGGTAAAAGTCAAGCTTAAACATGAATGAGTAAATTTTATGCTGGAACATATCTTTTTAATAGCAGTTATGAAAAAATACAATAGAAAGAATGGAAAAAACAGAACACCATGTTGAGGCGAATACATACATCTAGATCTTCTTCCAATGATATTTAAGGGCTGGCAAGTTAATAAAGTTTGTGTTCCGAAATTGATATCATCAAGGAACCAGCTAACAGATTGGAAACAGCAACATGAATAAGGCATGTCATTGAAGAAATAGTCAATCCTGTGAGATAATTACACTGTAAAACGGATAATAACGATGTCAATGAATTGTTGCTTGCATTGCAAAGAGTTAAAAATTAATGAACTATGGCCGTGTGCATCAGATAAATGGCTACTAGAGAAATCGACAGCTCAGATACAAAACCACCAGAAAAGAACTTGACAGGAGTTCAAACGCAGTTAAAAAAAAGAAATGTTCATTTTAGAGAGAATAGAATAAAGAAATAAGTATTCTAGATATAAAGCAAAGAATAAAAGTACTGACATGCTCTGAAGAAATTTAACGAGATACATAAAAAAGCTTCAGATGGCTTTGTTAGATTTTATGAAGTCATTAGCTTCTAATTCTTTATGTATAAAAATTTTATATTTATTTTTATACTTTTATATTAGTTTAGTGTTGATATGTAGGAAACTTACAATCTAAATATTTTTTTTTCTTGCAAGCAGTGTTTGCTTCTAATAAATTCAAATTCTTATGTATTTTGAGAAAATATACGATTTGCATTTAAAGAAGATCTATGACATGTATTTAGAGAAGACATACGAAATGTATTTTTAGAAGAATATGTATTTAAAGAAGACATATGTTGTACAAAATGTACCTTGAATCACTAACCCTTATTTCAGAATGGAGTGTAATCTTGTAGCTAACAAACTTCATCAAATACTTAATAAAGAAATACAGCTATAGTTTACCATTCAAGTCTTGTAAATGAAGCTGTTGAAGTGTCTTTTTATGTAAAAACAAACTTTTTAAAGAATTATATTTCTTTATTTTTAAATTTGAAGGATTCTTTAAGGACTTCTGTATTCTGGTGTGTTCACCATTATTCCATAAATAAAATTTCATGTCTTTTATAAGTTCGAAAGGTTCATAATACTTTGTACTATGGTCCATTGATTTGAGATACATAAATTAACTATCATAGAGTTTACATTACATATACCTTCCATGAAGAAAGATGTAAAAGCCATTTAAAAAAATTAAAGCCATGTGCATTAAATTTTAAAATTTCGATTTAAGAATTATGTAACGGATTTTAATATTAAATTTGAAAAATAAATTCAGCCTTTGAAAGTTTTCAAAAAGACAGTGAAAGAGAAATATTTACATGATGTTCGGTGAAATATTAGGAAATTGTAGTTTACTCAAAAACTATCATTACAAATTTAGATTTTAATAACATCATTCTTACGTATAATGTTTTCAGCGATAACTTTCTTAGAAAATAAAAACAAAAAAATTAAATTTTTACTTGAGAAAAAAGTAAATGAATTAAAATAATACGTAAATTAATTTACATATTGTTTTATAATACGTATTTTTATTTTTTAATAGAAAAAAGGATCCAAGGTGCACTAAAACTAGAGCCAAAATTACTTTTCTTTCTTCAATAACATCCATGGCACGTAACCCGAAGTATTGCTATTTCTGAGTATAGTTCGCTAAAGAAATATTGATCTTAAAAAAACCTCAACAGGATTGGGTTTCCAGAAACATTTTCGCATTCTCCCCATTTTATTTTCGCATTAAACATGCAGAAACATTTTCGCGCGAAACATGCATTACTCCCTCGTAAATGCATTTGCATATTAAAGTGAAACTCAAAATTATATGAAAAAGCGAGATTTTGAAATAATAGTTCAAAAAGTGATACAATAATCGAGTAAAAAATTACAAACATGGGGAATCAGAACATAAGTACATTTCAATAAAGAAATATAAAATTTAGTTTTCTAAAATTTTTGTGATAAAATTTAAAAAAAATTGGTCACCCCAAAAATATACGGACTTGAATAATGTTTGGCCAATTTATAATAGTGGCTTGATTCTGTGAAAAATAAACTCTTCTTGAGTATGATGTTGGAATCGATGCATTGTCCTGTTGAAATTTCCAGTTTTTTCTCTTCCTAACCTTCCTATAAGGTTTTCGAATTATCTTAAATATAGAGATGATTCATCAAAGGTTTCAGTGAAAATCTTTTTGCTGAAAGTCCAAAATAGATATCTTTGACGTAATTGTTGATATAAATTTCAGAAGTTTTTCAGTCAAAAACAACAGTTATCCATTTCACTTCATTGGGTTCCTTGAATTCATTTCATTGAAATGTAAATTTTTACTACGGATCATTTCGAAAATTACCTATTCTTTGTTCTTTTATTTCCTAATTAGAACAATGAAAGTAAGTAATAAAAATAATAATAAAAATAAATAATAAAAACTCACAATAAAAAATAGTTTGGTTTTATTGAATTTACGTCAAACCCAGTCAACATGCAAAATAAATTAGGATAATTCTTTATTTGAAATGATATTGTGTAACACTGCATGATATTGTACAATAATTCTTCAATGAGATGATACAATGCAATAATAAATATACCGATTTCTTTAGAAACTATATTAACTTAACCAGCTGCCTACAGGTTTCTACGCTACCGTACACTTAATTTGTTCGTTTCACGTGCTTATTTACACTCAAAAGACGTTTTATATCCAATGGATATTTTTAAAAGTTATTAAATAAAATAATAGACAACGATTGAAAATATTATAAAGATTAAAATTGATTTCATTTTTTATTTGGTCATGCTTTACTTTACTTTCTTCTTTTTAAATTTCTCATATAAATAGTATAGAGAAAGTATTGTAACAATCAAGAAATTCGAAATCAAGATTTTAACGAACTTCCACATTTAAGACCTCTATGAGTTTGAAAAATACATTTTTTTTTTTTTTGGAAAATGGCCATCTGTTTGGTATAAAGATAACTCAAAAACACTTTATGAAATTTAGTACATGGTATTTACACCGTTTATGGATTTCTGTCAAATTTTGAGCTAAGACTTTTCGGAGGAAGTCTTTCTTTCTTGTTATTCCACTATACGTTAATAATATAACTACAAAACGAAGAGAGCTTTGTAGATAAAATCCAGTTAACAGATATAACATCTATAATGCAGAAACCTAAAGAATTTTGTGCTGTCTGTTGGTCTGTTTTTTCTGAAATCTATAAATCCAATAACTCAAAAACACAGTGACTTATTTATATCGAATTCGGCACGGTATTTTGTGACTACAAGTGCAGTTTTGTGTCATTTTTTTCAATCGTTGAAAGAAAGTGTTTAAAACATGAATTCGATTTTTGGATACTATTGGATTCATTCCAGGGATTAATCGTCAAATAACCAGCCAAGGAAGACAAGAGATTCAGTAAAAATGCTGAATTCAAGCCTAAAGTTAATATTTTGTAATTATTGCACCCCAATGCCATACAAAGCATTTTCTTGGATAACAGCTTTATTAGAAAGTATGTGAGAAAATTTTGGGTAGATAACTCTCACCCATTATTTATGAAAATTATTTTTATTTTATAATCTTTTTTTTGCAATGAAGTTATTTTTTTTTTCTTTTAATAAGTTTTACAAGCACACATCCTTAAGATTTACTCCTTAAGGGTTTAAAAATTGCAAAATTTAAGTTACTAAGCTTTCGAACTATACATTCGAGATTTACGTTGTAATTATAGAAAGCTTTCGTTATAGCTTTCTAGAAAGAAAGCTTTATTTTCTTTTATTATCTTTATTTATTATCTTTTTTATATCTATTATTATCTTTTTATTATCTTTATTATCTTTTTTATAAGCTTTTATTATCAAAACCTGTTTTCTATCATCATACATTTTTTTTCCACAAATTGTCGAAAAATAACAGTTATTTCCACGAAAATGTCACAAAAGTTATGTTTGTATCGAAAACCAGCGGAAACGGTCTTCCTGAAACTTTCCAGTAAAGTTTTTATCCCCAAATACTCGCATAAAATTATGAATTTCGGATAAGACGGAAAATGTCTTGAAAAGCAAACAATTATTAAATAAATATTATCCACCATTTTTATTGAATTTAGTGTACAATACGTATTTTGGATGTTTTTTTGCTGAAGGAATGAAACCGAAATCGCGTACAAACTGATGTTGTAATAACACGATAACACACTAATTTCATTAATTTCAGTCATTCTGTTTAAAATATCATTGTACAGGCATACGACGTACAGACGAATAGCAAGCTTACCTTTTGGTAGGCTTTTTATTTTTTCAAAATTTATTAAGAATCTATATTTTAGATGCTAAATCTGTACATCAAATTTTAACAGCCTAGGTTTTTGCATTATTGAGTTACGAATTCATTTGTAGTCGAAAAGTTAGACTCCTTAGGAGTGGTATTAGTTTAAAATTTGATAGAGATCTGCAAATAGCAATAATAAGGTTGATATGCCAAGTTTTTATGCTGTAAAGTTTATATATATCAAAGTTCAGTCATCTAGTTCAAAGTATTTTTAAGTTATTGTATTCATAGACAGACATAATACCAAAAATAGCACTTCCTTATACTAATTAACAGGGAAAAAAGGATCTTCTTTGTAAATATTAAAATGTTGATACGCCTAGCTGTTATGCTGTAAAATCTATATATCAAATTTCAGTAATCTAGTTCAAAGTGTTTCTTAAGTTATCGTGTTTGCAGACATACACGATAAAACTTTTCAATGTTTTTATAGTCGTCCTGTGTGACAACTAACAATTACCTTAATTATGTAATCAGTTTAATATTTAAATTAATAACTTCAGTTACCATCAGTACAATTTTCAATATTTTAAATATCCATTTTTATTAACCTTTTTACAGCATTAATCTTTATTTAGTTACAGTTTATTTGCTTAGTGGTTTTTGTAATAGAGACATTCTATTTACTAATTCAATAAAAAAAAATTAGTGCCCTAAAATAATTAAGTAAACTATAAAGAGTTATGACACATTTTCATTCGTCTAATTTTATAACAGGACATAGCACTAGGCTGTAAGAGTTTCAAAACTATATAAGGTTTTCATTATTGTTTATTTTTTGAAGTTATATGACCACAAAAATCAAAATAATGTACAAACAAGCAATAATAATACTTTTATCGCGTTCATAATATTATATTCTACCATTTTGATTTCAAACTTAAAGCCACTTTAAATTTTCAATTGTGCTGATTTACGATGCCTCTTGGTTTGTAATAACAGTAACTTCAACTGGTTTAAAGTATTGCCCAAACATTTTTTTAGTTTCGGTTCCGGCATTACTCCCGAAAATGGGAAATCCCTTTTCGGAACTGTTAAAACGCTGCGAAACTTCATTTTCATTTAGTACTTTGAATTCTCAGAATCCTGTTTATTCAATAATTATCATACGGATAGATTTTCTAATAATAATACCAAAAATCGCCCTAAGTATTACTCAAGTTCAATAAATGAAGTATTGTCTTGAAATTTTTTTTAATAATCTATAGAACAAAAACCGTTCATCTAACTCAAATTTAGATAAGCCGTGTGTTAACTAATATCAGAGACTCTTTGGTATCTATGCCTGAATGCAATATTATTCACTTTTATAAACATTCTAATAACTCTAAGAACTAACGAAACATATAGAATAAGTACTAATTTTGCTTCATGTGTTAAAATTATCCTTGTTTTTAATCATTCATAGAATATTTTTTTAGAATTTCATTACAATAAATAAAAAAATTTAATCAACATTGCTCTCATTACCAACATATGTTGTATAATATTGCATGGTATTAAACAATATTCGTAATACTGTATAATATTGAATAATATGACATAATATCGCAAAACATTGGATCACAATTTGTGGTAAGCAGGTACAGAGGCCATAATATCCCAGTCTATTTATTTGAGAAGCCGCTAATGATTATTATAAGACTTTGTTTATAAATAATTTTACATGCTATATTGCCTTGCACATATATTAAAAAATCTATATATACAGTATTTTATTATTGCAGCTAGAACCATTCTCCACTTATAGAACTTTATGAAAACATACCCAGATAGCATATAATATACAACAATTCAAGAGCATATGCTGTTAACATAAAGAAGTATTTTGCGTCAGTAAAATGTGTCGTCGAATTTGGCATTTTAATGCAGTAAGTGTAAAAGAAATGTCAGGTTTCAAGAAACAAGTATTTAACCTTAAAAAGATATGCTATCAAATCTCACACATAACATTTTGATTAGCTATAGCGCAAAAAATACAAGAACAACAACAAAAAAAAAAACGTTTCAAAAGAAATTGCTTAAACCATTGTTTTGCATTAATAAAACGTGCTTACAAATATGGGATGTAACATTTAAAGAGGTATAATGCCAAGAATTGGCAGTAAATTATCACTCGAAAGAAATTTCTTGAGCTAATACTTAATCTGAAAAAAAAAAATAGGTTTTCAAATTTGATACATAATATTTTGATGCGATATGGTGCTAGGCAATGGCAAGAAATTAACCACTCGAAAAAAATTTCTTAAACTTTTTTTTCTCCAATTAAATATGTTGTTAAATTTGACATGCAACATTTTGATGCTGTATGGTGCAAAAAAATTATCAAGAAATCCCCAATCGAAAGAAATTTCCCTTCAAACTAATCGTTGACTGTACTTGAAAATAACAAAAGCTAGTGCCGACAATTTCAAACCAAATTTCCAATATATTTAAAACAAGCCAAATGAGTTATTACTATGAAAATGAACTAACACAAGCTACGCTCATTGTAAAAATTGTATCGATGGAAAGTGATCTCATAAAATGGAATTTGTTCTCATAACTCAGGAATAAAGAAAAGTGCTATATAATTTTAAAACAGTGTATATAAAGATTATCTTGGTTAACAAATTAATAAAAAATTAAATAAATTAAAATTATACTAAATAAAAGATATTCATCAAACTGTCCAATCTCAGTAGGCATAATTTGTATTGGTATATTCTTTCTCCATAGGGAACACTAGTCAAAGAATTTTAATTTTTAAAAACTCGTATGCTGAAAATGTGAACTCACTAATTTTATAGAATGATATTTAGGAAAACATTTTCTATAAAATACTATAAAGTTTTGTATCAAAAACCAAAAGAAAAATTCTTACTCACTTGTACTGAATTTTCAAAAAACTTGAGGATCACAAACTATGGTCGATTTTAAACCACAGCTGCTCTCCTACGAAAACCGCAAACGATAATTCTAACAAAATAAAACCAGGCTAGAATAAATAAACACCGTTTCCTGACCACTACATTCTTTTGCACAAAGTAGCAAACTTTTATTGCTCGCAATCAAAATGCGAAGAAAACAATATAATGAATTTATATTTCCTGTTTCAAGAATAAAAAGAAAAAATACAGCTGCTAAATTAATGAAAAAAGGAATAGAAAATAGTTACGCGATTTTTATTAAAAGTCTTTTGCCTGAAGTTTTGAGAGAGAAATATCTATCATACCAAAAAATGTTCTTCGAAACCTGGACCCCAAAAAATCCGGATCTGTCTGCTTGCTCCCAGCATAAACTCAAGTCGTTCGAAGAATTTCATAGAACGGAGATGGCAAAAGTGGTTCCGATTTTCAGCCAAATTGTTTTTTCTTTTTTTTTTTACATGCATAAATAAACAATCCCCATGACCTGTTATGACATGTAGGGGCAAAAAAAGAAGGCAGATAAAAATTATGTTTCCTGTCCAGGACATTGGAGAAAACATTTTAATTTTCGTATTCTTCTGTTTCCACGGGCACAAAAATATGCCTTTTCGCATCCACCGTCCCTATATCTCTCGCTTGATGGACGTAAAAGTCTTGGAGGCTGCTCGCATGGTAAAATAAAAACTTCACATTAATCACTTCTTTGAATCCGAATTTTATGATTACATTGTGAATGAAAAAAAAGCATGAATGAATGAATCCGCGCCAATTTAAAATTCATAAGGTATTCAAAAAAAATGAAAACCCGCGCAGGACTACTGGATTCAGAGTAGTTGCGTCATCTTTCTGATTGAATGAAGAACGATTTATGAAGGATCATGTGTGACTGGCACGTGCTTGATCGTATCTTCAACGTATTTTTTGGCGGTAATCAACAAGAATCTACAATCGTGAATTTCACGCTTGAATGGCGAAGTTGTATTCTTAAGCATAATTCTGGGACGTACTCATGTATATTTCTGCCCTGTGGTGTACACATTGTGAGGCCGTACACATAGTAATTGTTAAATTTTATTTCACATCACAACATATATTTAAATTAAAATAAATCAATAAAATTTTGATAATAACAGTTAAATCCTAATGTTAGTAAATTTTAAATTAATAAACTTTAAAAAAATAAATCAGTAATTTTTTTAAAAATTTTAACAACTTTGTAAAATATTTTTTATTATTTTTTATTTATCTAGTATATCTACAGTGTCTCACAAAAGTGATGGGACACTTGTGCTTTACAAAAGGAAAATATAATAAAATAAATAAATAAGCATGTACAAATTTTTTGTGGGTGTATTTCATACTTAAATTTCGTAACAATTATTACATAAAATACATTTTTTCAAAATATTAAAATATTAATTTAATAAAAATATAATTATTTAGAACTGAGCAAAAATTAGCTCACATAAGTGATGGGACACCATTAGATATGCAACAAAAATCGTCCGAAATACACAATAAAAATATTTTTTGGGGGTTTTATTTTTACTCAAAAGCAATTGGCAATAATTTATAAAATCGTCTGCAGTATTTCTCTCCAGATTGCTTTGGAATTTTTGTGTTTTTTAGCTCTGTGCAGCCATGAATGCTAAACGAAAAGAAACTTCGCCTGAAATTCGAAAATTAATTATTAATTTGCATATTGAACGTGGAAAATCTATTAGAGAAACTGCTGAAACAGTTAATTTGAGTCATTCAACAGTTTTCAGCATCATTAAACGATATAAAAAGAATCATATGATTCAGGATAAAAGAAGACCTGGCCGACCATCAAAGCTATCTAATGGATTAAAGCGAATTATCGTTCGAATTATTAAAAAAAATCCAAGAATGAGTGCTCCTAAAGTTGCTGCTGATTTACAAGCATTATATGGAGTAATTGTTAATCCTGAGACTATCAGAAGAGTAATTCGATCTGCTTCATATCACGGTAGAGTAGCCAGTAAAAAATTCTTCGTAAGTGAAAAGAATAGAAAACTCAGACTGGCATTCGCAAAATCCTACATAAATAAGAATTCTGATTTCTGGAATTAAGTTATATTTGCTGAAGAAAGTACATTTAATATATTTTGTTCTGACGGTAGAATCTTGGTGTGAAGAAAACCGAGGGAAGAATTTCGTTAAGAGAACTTGGTGCCAACAGTAAAACATGGTGGAGGAGGAGTTATGGTATGGGGGTGTATGTCGTCCGCTGGAGTCGGTAATCTTGTTTTTATTGACAGTATAAAGGATCAGTACAAGTATATCGACATTTTAAAGCAAAATTTGAAATCTTCGGCACGAAAATTGAACCTTCATAACGGTTTTAAATTCTACCAGGATAATGATCCCAAGCACACTGCTTTGAACGTTAGACTCTGGCTGCTGTATAACTGTCCTGAAATAATAAAAACACCACCACAATCTCCTGACTTAAATCCCATAGAGAATATTTGGCAAGAATTGGAATCAAGAATTCGCAAACACACCGTTTCTTCAAAACAAAAATTAAATTTGGTGCTTCAAAAAGAATGGGGTAAAATCACTCCAGAAATCACAGAAAAATTAGTCAAATCCATCCCAAGAAGATTAAATCATGTTTTAAAAGTAAAAGGAAATCCAACAAAATATTAAAACCTTTTAAAAAGTAAAATTTTTGGATAAATATTTGATAGAAAAGTGAGTGTCCCATCACTTATGTGAGCCATTTTTTTGCTACTTTCTAAATAACTGTATAATTTATTAAATTTATTTTAATATTTTGACAAAATTTATATAATGTAATAATCGTTACTAACTTTAAATATAAAACACACCCCAAAATTTTTTGTACATGTTTATTTATTTATTTTATTACATTTTCCTTTTGTAAAGCACAAGTGTCCCATCACTTTTGTGAGACACTGTATATCTATACTTATAATAAAGCTCAATGTGTGTGTGTGTGTGTGTGTGTGTACGTGCGTGTGTGCGTGTGTGTGTGTGTGCGTGTGTGTGTGTGTGCGTGTGTGTGTGCGTGTGTGTGTGTGTGTTGGCGCTCTACAGGCCAGACCGTTGGACCTACAACTACCAAATTTGGTACATGTATACCTTGGAGGTCCGGAATGTGCACCTCGGAGCCCTTTTTTCGAATTTTTAATTAGAATTTGAATTAATTAAAATTTAAGCGAAATTTCGACGTTTTTCCGCTATAACTTCCGAAAATATTATTGTACAAACAGGATTTTTACATCAATTTAAAGATAAAAAAATTAGCTTTCTAATGGTATCAGTGTTTTAATGTATAACTTAAGCCTCTATTTTTAACGAATTTTTAAAGAAATATTTTTACCATGTTTTTTTTAGCACGTGACTGAATAAATAAAAGAAAACAATGACGGAAGTTGAAATAATAAAAAAAAACAATCATCGTAAATCAAGTTTAAAGAAATGATACTTTTAACACGTGACTGGATAAAATAAAATAAATATAAAATGAGATATTTTCTTTGAAAAATAAATGCAAAGCAAAGGTTTCTACAATTGTTTGCAATATCTATATCATTAACTCAATAAATCTTTTTTATTTACGGTAAACCTGATTGAATTTAGACAGGATATGCATTGAAATCCCGACTTAATGGCATATTTATGTAATCGTTTGCAGTATCTGTATTATTAATTCAATACATTTTTTCCCTTTCTCGCTTTCTTTAAAAATACATATTTAATATTTTGGCAACATCATTGAATTTTTTAAAAATATTTTGGAAGCATAACCGATGGTTAAAATTGACTGATTATAAAATTAAAGAATTTTATTAGGAAAAGGTGTACTTTTAGAACTTTCCATCCATCATCTTAAAGAAAATATTAATTTCAGGTCAATCAATGCCCGGAATTACTTCAAGGCTAATGAATATGTGATTTAATTGAACATTTTAGAACGCGTTACTCATGGCGAACTAGCTGGGCGCCAAAGGCGGCTAGTGTATTATAAAACTTTGTTCTTGTTTTACTTTTATGATATATCATAAAAGATAACTAAAGCGATGCATTTTTTTTCAGACTTTAACTATAATAATTTGTTAATATCCTTACTTAGAAATAAAAGTATTTAATAATTATGGTGTTTAAAAAATAATGAATTTCATAAAAATGAGACAGTTGAAATTATTATTTTGTCAGATCTTTCAAGAGGACTTTAATGGAATCTGATAAATTATGTTTCAATACATTTTTTAAAAAATTATTACTTACCTTCAAATTAATTTTAAATGATAATAATAATAATATAACCACACATTACAGTCCTAATATTTTCTAGATTTGTACCTCTCCATCTCTCAGATACATCTCCATCTCCCAGCCAAGCAGAAGAAAGCGCCTAGCGAAAATCCTGTCTCTGGATTTATTTGCAGTTAAGTTTTTCTTATCAAATTTGATTGCTTCTATTGATTTTTTTTATTTTCTAGTAGTAGAAGGGTCCAAGAAAAAGTATTGTAAGCGATAGAAAAATCAGACATCAAAGCGCTGATTGCGTATTGCCATTTTCTAGACCTCTAAGAATCCAATATAAGCATACTTATAATTATGTTTTTCTATAAAAACGATGGGTTTTGGATTTAAAGCAAGCAACGAATTCTCTACTGTTTTCAAATGCAGTCACCATAAAAAAATTTGTCAACTCACCCACAAAACATACAAACAACGATACAAAAAAATAAACAATGATAAATAAATTTCCATCCATTTTCTGTAAAATATCACTGATGCTGTTGTTCATTCCCTGATTGTTTCTTTACTTTTATACCAAAATTAAAAGTTAAACATCGCAAAGAAAACATGAGAAAAATGGGAAAGAAAATTCAGTTTAAAAGGAAACAGAAGTCAAAATTAAGGAACGATGAGATTAAAAAAAATATTGATGGATATCATTGCTTGTTTAGAGACTTGACTGGTTTTATTTGCTGTTATTTTATCCTAAACCGTTTTAAGAAATATTTTCTTGCTTATGACTCTCACAATCTATATCCATAATAAGTACATTTTTTTGTTTGAACGTATTACACGTTAACCAGCCTCCTGGTACAAGGGTTGCGTGTCTTCTCCGTGATCTGGGCGTCCCAGGTTCGAATCCCGGTTTCGGACATAGTTGTTATTCTGCATACTGTCTGTGAGTAGTGTGAATTTCGCCCCCTGTAAAAAAGGGTTTTGCAAAAGAAGGTGAAGTATGAAATAGCTAAGTTGTACTCTTGGCCTTAGTTGGAGCTACTGGAAAAACAACGGACATTAATTCAGGCTTAAATCGCTAACACTTTCTGTCAGCTGGCTTGTAAAGTGCCCTAAGTTACAATAATAACACCAACACATGCTGGATATCACTGACACTTGGATATGCCTATCTGTGTAAACGGCGACTCAAAATTTCAATGTTCTAGAATGAAATTTAACATGTGGCGTTTGTAGCAAAATTGTAAATCTGTAACAAATTTGAACAGTCCATCTACAAGTAAAGAAAAAGTGACTGACTAGTTGGATGACATTCTGTATTTGTTTTAATCTGCAAAAGTATAGATCTTAACCAAATTTTGGGGACAAATAGATAAATGTTTTTGTAGGTTTGTCCATTTGTATTTTTATAAAACGGATAACAGACAAAAATTCAACAATATCCTTAAATGCAATTTTCAAAGTGGCATTCGCACTAATATCACAGATCCAATATATAATAAGAATTTCTTGAAAAAAAAATAAACGCTAAAATATTTTTCCTGCACAATGAAATTAAAATCAAAATTAATCTTGTTCTTAAATTTTGGAATTTTTTTTAAACCTGCATTCATCAATTTATTTTTTGAATTGTTATTTGCAGAATAATTAAATAATGTTCCCACAAAATATGCAGTGTCTAATAACAACAGGTTCGGATAAAACACGTCAAGACGACCATTTTCATATACAGGGTGCGCCAGAAGAAATTATTTATTTGAAAAAACTCTCGAGTGGTGAGTTGAGTGGAAAGAGGAAGGATATATGGCTCTACTGGAGGTGAAAGTCCCTAAGTTTGTTTCTTTTTCTAGTTAGTTGTCACCATGCTCTGGTCTAGAGGGCAATGGGCCTTCGCCGTCGAGAGCTCCTTTTCTAACGGTCGCCTCACTTGTTGCTACGCAACATGCCTTCCGCGTTCACTTTCAAATTCCTCCTCATAGATCCGTTCTTGGCCGTAATTCGATTCTGCCGTGGGTTAACTCATCTCAGGAGTGTCGCTAAACCCAGAAATGGACATCAATGGACCACCAAAACTCCTGGAAAATGACGTAAGAGTGAGGCAGTCGATTCCGCGTTCTCTCCGGCTTTCGGCTAACAAACACGCAGCTGCTCTGGGAATGTCTGACGTTCCTATTCGACGAATTCTCTATCAAGACCTTCAATTTCATCCCCATGAATTGGCTGCTGTGCAAGAATTAATTGAACGCTATTTTGTCGCCAGTCAAAGTGCATGTGGAATGCTGCTTGGCACCCTGCCTGAAGACGCGGTTGTTTTTTTCAGTGACGAGACTCACTTTGAAATCCCTTGTTTATGTCGATCGACCACGGACAATAAATCACCTCAAGAACAACATTCGCCACGCCAATGCCAGCATACCGATTGATATGCTGCAAAGAGTGGACACGAACTTCAAAAATCGACTAAACGAGTGTATGCGCAATGGCGGTCGTCATTTAACGATGTTATTTCCAAAACTATATGAAAAAAATTGGGATATTGTATTCTCAAAAAAAAATTAAAACAATAACTGAAGTACTTTTCCTTTTATTGACCTTTCAATAAAGGAATGTTTCTCTGGCGCACCCTGTATAATGTGCGATATACCTAGCTATATTGTTAGGTATGAAACTTGTGTTATGAAAACTTCAAAACATGTAAAAAAAATCAAGTGAACAGTAATTTTTTATTGAGAACATTCAATAATGAGATTTTCGAAATATCACCATTCTATCAAATTACATGGTTAAGTCTAGAATCAAAATTGGTAATCGTTTCTTGTAAAACATCTGTTCCAATTTCCTTTACTTCGGTTTCAATTGCTGCTCTCAAGTCATCCAATGTTGATTGATTTGAATTTTGTAAGGGAACAGAACCGCATTTCTTCTCATTATCAGATGCACCCAGCTTCTGGATTTGTAAAATTGTTGAGCCACCTGTTATACCGAAGTTGATAGACATTAGCTTGCATCTCACTTTTCTCTTTCCTTTTCTCATTGATAGTACACTGTCCAACACAGTGCTATTTATGTTTCAATGGATTGTCGAATTTTTTTTTCATCACTGTGGTTGGTGAATGCAATTCATAATAAGTCAGTACTCTGAAAACACAATGCTCAATTGAATTTCAAAACCAAAACAATTACGTACAGAACAACATAATTTCTTAACAAGTAACCCGAGATTCATTCTCACCAAACCTGTTTTCTAGTCTTACATGACACAGAGGGAATTTGCATATTCACTTGCATACACGCTTTTCCTCTCAATGTTTGCCACAAATTTGCGTAGTCACCTAGGTAAGCTTTCATGTTGTGCAGTCGTCATATGCATCGTAATTCGAAATACAAACTGTCTTAATCCTAATTAACGTTCTTCGTATTATTAGACTATGTAGCAATATAGGAAGGCCCAACAGGTTGTGCATCAAAATATTCGTCTTGACGTATTCTATACGAATATGCTAACATTAGACTCTGTGTACTTTGTGAAACACCCTGTCATTTATTTGCTGCACAAAATATTTTAAATTGTGTTTTGAGTTATTAGAGAGAACTGCACCAATTTAATGGAATAAATAAGAAAGAAAATTTTGTTCTAACAGTGATGTCTATTCAATAAGATGAGAACTATTTAATTAATTAGCCGCCTTCAGCTACCAACTTCTTTGTCCAGAATATTAGCTTTCTTGACAGTAAAACAATTACATTGAAAAGGCCTTATTTCAAACTTTTCCTGGTTATTGGATAAGATTTAATTGTTTGAATTTAATGGATTCAGTTATATCAAACTACTGTAGTTGTTATTGTTGTTGTGACAAGTGCAATAAAAATAAGAAGAAAAGGCAGAGAGGAGGGCAATTAGGTTGGGAGAAAAGCAGAAACAGCCTCAAACACCTCTTCAGCTTTATAGCAGTAAAGAATATTCCTGTGGCAATCGATGTCTATTTGGAAGAGGACTGGAATAATAGAATGATAGCTAAAAATATGGTCAAGATACAGTTGCACATCTGAACAGTGACTGTATTCTTCATAGAGTCTGGAATCATCAGACATGACCCTGATATCCCTCAGGTTCCGTATCCGAAATCTTGCACTTGTGGTTGCAATGTCTCTTGTTTAATTTAGATTTGAAAGGAATAATTTATTACGATTGGTACAGAGCTTCTGTTTTAACATGGCATAAGCAGTAATAGATTGAGGAGTAGGATCCAGAGCAGGAATAGCTATTCCAAACAGCTGCCAAGGTGGCCAAAGTTGTTCCCACTCTGGAACAGCTATGGCCACCTTGGTATGAGTGTCGACCAGTTCTTTCCTCTCAATGCTAACGTGGGCTAAGATTCATTGCAAAGGGCATAACTTCTTTATTGCCACGAAGAGAACTGAAGGGTATTGTAAGAAATCCCTGTCTTTCCACCCTGAACAGTCCCCAAAGCTGATTTGCAATCCGAGAAAAATCACGATCCCCTCTGAGGGAAAACGTGTTCCATGCGCAGGGTATATGATCATGGCTTCTTTGATAGCGATGAGTTTGCTTGTGAAGGAGGCAATCATGTCCGCTGGGACTTTATGTTTGGAGATTGTTTTGTCTGGAAAATCAAAAAAGATTCCTGATCCTCCTCAGTCACATGATGTCAGAAAACTCGTCTGTATAGGCAGTGACTTCATAAGCTAGAGTACCGTTTCCATAACCTTTCTTTTAATAATTTTTTTCGGTTCTGTTTTTATACATGTCTCCAGAAAATCCAATTTAATCGCAACAAATAAGGGTGGTTTGACAGCAAAATATAGTTCCTGAGTTATCTCAAGGCAGGTGGGGTCTAGGTTAAATTAAATTACTGAACATTCAAATTAAAAAGGTGTTTACAACGAAATAACCGAAAGTGCAATTTCAAAGTCAAACGAGAGCCAGTTTCGATTTTAACATCTATAAAAGTAAGTGAATGAATAGTCTGATAGAATAACGAAATTAGTTTATCATATCAGGATATTGCACATGGTGTTTGAAATTAAATTCCAAACCTAATTAAAATTAGAGAAAAAATATTGTAAAAATGAACTGGTATTCCAACCATTTTGAAGTTAATTTTTACTTTCTCCTAGAGCAGGAAGTATTATAACTGTCAGCAAAATTCGAACTCAAGATTTGATTCCTCTTTTCAAACACCTTGAACACATTCTCTGGGAATTGCATCTCTCTATCTATGAACATTTCTTAAGAGATGTTCGAAAAGCGTTTTCAACATGAAGAATAAAAGTATTTTAGATTTTGTTCCACTTTTGAACGAAATCCATTTAGGGAACATTTGCCTGTCTGAATGCAAATATACGCAAGATACAATAATTACAAAACATGAAAAGCTAGACACATAAAATTATCTATCAGAATAGGCAGCTTGGCTCATGCCCGTTAGGTTACCAGTTCGAATCCCCCCAAACGAAGATCCCCCGTGTGTTTAATTTGCGACAAGGCCAACTAAAAAAAATTCTTTCTCTAATTGTTTCAATATAATATTTAATTAAAAAGAAAAGGACAATATTTTTTGTAAAACCAAAATAAAAATGATGAGAAATACTTATACATGGAATGAATATATTTCCATTTTCAGCTTTTAAGTTATATTTCCTTTCTTATTATCAATTCCTCAATTTCCTTTCTTATTATCGCCGATTTAAATTGAAAGCGGTTTTAATAATGTTCTAAATTTCATTAATTTGATTTGTTTTACATAGTTACTTCGTTACACTTACGTTTTGTTCAATACTTTCTCTCCCCTTTTAACAAGCATGCCATCTTTTAGGACGCTATGAAAGTCAAAAAGCAAAAATGGTCATTAACTAATCTGAAACGCATACCTTCTTTATGTTGATTCAAATATCATTAAACGTGGAGCTAGACAACTATTTAAAACACCTTTCAGTTATCTTCAAATTTAATGTGAGAAAATAGGCATATTAAATGTTTAATGTTTTCAGTTAGAAAATAATTCATTCAGCCGTCTTAAGCAACTTGAAAAACAAGAAAGAATAAAATCCTGAAGAAACGCCCAGTCCAGTATTACATCATCGAAACTCTCCCCTCCCCCTAAAAAATGTATCTGAATCAAAAGATGCGTTTTAGCTATGTCCCTACGCTTTTCACGGATGTGCAGAGAGTGCAAATTGTAGCCTCGACCTTGTAAGCCAAGTCAATCACGTGAGCCGTTAGGTAGGCAAGGGATACCAAGTCAAAAATCTAACCTTGGGCATTTGTTATTTCATTCTCAAGGTAATATAATCATGTTGCTGGTTTCCGATATTATTTAGTATTTTAGCTTTGATATAGACATAGAAATTGCGGTGTAAGACTGAAGAATCTAGTGATACAATTCTGTGTAAGAGTTTCAACTCGTGTATGTCACCCAAAAGACTACAGAGTATATTATGTTTGTGTCAAGGATAAAAAAAAATATAGTTAAAGTGCTATATGTAAAAGATTCAAATTGTTTTTTGATTACAGTATTAGAAATTTTAGAATAGTAATATAATAGCTTTTGGACTTGTACTGTATCACATTCATATTGCTCAACAGATGTATTTGCAGAAGTATAGAAAGTATTATAATAGTTTTTCAACTGTTACTGTATCACTTTCAAAGGGCTTAACAGATTTATTTACAGAATTTTAAAAATAAAATTACGTTGTATAAGTCTAAGCTGCTTTTAAATAAAATATACTAATTGTGTTCCCGATTTCAGATGCAAAAGTTGATGATATTCTAGAATTCTGTAACCTGTTATTGTTGTAGACATAACAATCTTCTTCATCTTTCAGGTAAAAAAAATTTTAGTTTATTTCATTTCTTTTTAATGCTTTAAATTACAAAAATTTAAGTATTTAAAATGGCAAAAAGCAAAATTTTTAAAAAATATATATTTAATTTGAGAATTCACTTTTCATTTAAAATAAACAAGAGAATAAGATTAATAATGGCATGTCTGATAATAATTTATATTAAATTAATTTTTTGTAGTATCGAATTTACTCTATGTAGAAAAAATTACTCGCTGAAAACGTTATTCATATTTTATATATTAGCTACAAATATAGAAGATATTAATTAAATTTGTGCTTCATTTAGCAAATTTCTAAGAATTTTCTATATTTAAAATTGTTATTATAATTAGATACTATAAATTCATTTTCAATATCATCTAAAAATAAGTTAACTGTACCTTGACTTAAAGATAGCGATTCAAAAATATAATGTTTTCTAGTTTTAGAATATCCATTTATAAATTACAATGTTATTAAAATAATTTATTTATTTCATATCGTTAATATTATGGTAGAAATATATTTTTCAAAACTTAATAAAATATTATGAATTTGGAAAAAGTGTCATTAAGCACTTTTAATTTTTGAAAAATGATTTTTTTGATGAATGACAAATTTCCTTTACACCGATATGCAAATTTATTTTCATAGAAATGTGATAAAATTAAGGAATAAACGAGTTTACTGGAATCAAATACTTACATATTAATCTGGACAAACTAAGTATTAACCAATAAAAAATTTACAAAATTAAGTTTTAATTATCATATTAATTATTGCTTTTAACTTTAAAATTTTTGCCTCAAATGATTTTCATATTTTGCTGGCTGGTTTGGATAAAAAAAATTCACTAAAAAATATTAATGCCATCACCTGAGAACTCGGTGTTCAAATTTTGTTGAATTTCCATATATAAGCTCTACCCGAATAGAAACATTTTATCACGCGAGAATATAAGGTTGTTCGGAAAGTAATTTCGTTTTTTCCTGACAAAGGATTTAATTGCATTTTTCGCACCCAATTTCATACTTAAACCGCAAAATCATTTTATGTTTTAAGAGCTGATATAGCAAGGCTTGAGTGTGAAAAAGTGCAGCTGATTCTTCGCAGTAGTTTTTGGATGGTGCCCTTTTAAATATGGAGAGCAATAAACAGCATTTTCGTCATTTTTTTCTTTTTTGCTATAAAAGGTAAAAATGCTGTTCACGCCAGAAATAAATTAGCCAATATGTGTGGAGAAGATGTGTTAACAGTACATCAGTACCAGAACTGATTTGCAAAATTTTTCCTTCAAATGAGGAGGCCAAAAACCACCTCGATCAGTTTTTTTTACAGCAAAGACCAAAACTTTTATGAGCGTGTAATCATGTTACTACCAAAAGGTATTAGACCAGAATGGCAATTTTATAATTTAATAAATAATTTATTCATTAAACGAAAATTTCTTTTCATTTTGACACAAAAATACGAAATGACTTTCCGAACGACCCAATAGTTATTTGGTTTGAGGTTTTTGAAACCGCAAAACGCGTAGATAACAAATTTTGAACTTAAAATACGTAGACAACAAATTGACAATTTATCTCTTTAGAGGCATAAAACATTATTAGAAAATATTGCAGAAAGATGTCCCATTTAGCGATTTATCGCCAACTAAAGTTATAATTTCCAAATTATTCATTCTCTGAATTATTACGAATTACATTAATTAATTTAAGTCATTAGAAAGTTTGAATCCATCACTAGATTATCAGATTACGCATGCCTAAATATTTAAAAAAACGATGTTTTATTTTTTATTTTTTTCACATCTCAAAATCTGTCGAGCTTCGAAACTTTGTTTGCCAGCTAGAAAAACAAAAAATGACTTAAATAATAATGATATGCTCACATGATAACTTGAAATTTACTATCGTAGATTTCATTTTATTATGTGAGAACATGAGGGCTTTATATGAGGACTTTCTGCATTCTTTTTTAATTGTGTTTGTCTGTCTGTCTTTGATAATGAGAATTTTAACATGTAACATGCTAGAAAAATGAAATGAAATGTTCTGTTCTGTTCTTTCCCCAAAGTATTTCATGTGTAACATGCTCATTTTGAACAATATTTTTGACTACATTTGTGAAAGGAAGTATGAATATAAGCACGCAAAAGAGATTATAACTTTTAAAAAATCGGCAGCGAAATTCATGAAATTTCGGATGCAGTTTTATGCCAATATGATATAACTGGTTTACAAGCTGGCTTTTTATATTACGTGGATGCGATTAGTCAAGCCAGCGGGAGTGGCTTCTCAAAAACTTTCTCGCTTACTCCCATATAAATATGTCGTGCCAACGCTTTACATGGCACTGGAGTACAGTAGTCATAAAATATTAACTTTTAACGTAAATTCAGCATTTTTCTGCATCTATGACGTTGTTCTTGGCGAATTATTTGGCGATTAATCCCTGGCATTTGTTATTAATATTCAAAAATGGAAGAATTACACAAATTTTGACGCAAACAACATTTGTAGCCCCAGAGAGACGGACATTTTTCCAAAATTGGGGTGTTTTTTTCTAACTTAAGTGGATATAAAACTGAAGATTCGTCAAAATCTCGAATTCGAATTTTTCGACGATTACCATACTTTTTCTATCAAATTTTGAGTACTTGGCATGCCAGAAAGTAAAATATAGGTAGATAGATTTATGAAACTTATAAGTATG
>JAPMOQ010014094.1:537873-563109 GCA_026543055.1 Argiope trifasciata
TCAGAAAGTAAAATATAGGTAGATAGATTTATGAAACTTATAAGTATCTATAATATAAAAATTATAGATCATTGTTTAAGATTTGTTCAAATCGTCAAATTAAAAAATTTCAAAGGCATGTTCTTATTTTTATTACAGAGCTATGCCCAAAAATAAGTCATACAACTCGTGTATATAAGAAACTCGAGGGAGAAATTTTTTCTTTATTTATATATTGAAATGCGAAATTTTATAATCATTATTTTCGAATAATTGAAATGTATTTAGAAATAAATTGCTGCATTTAAATCCTGATACAATAGCATGTGTTGACGCTTGTGTTTAAAACACACAGATAACTGAAATTATTTTCCAGCACATTTTATTCATTGCTTACTTGTGTTTATTACGAAGAAGCATTGCATATTCTTTTATAGTAAAACAAAATTCCTCCCCCCCCTATAAAATGATGAACCCTGGTTAAGGTCGGAATGCTTTATATGACATAAACGAGCAATAATTAAAAAATATAGATATTTAGCATGAATTTAATATTTTTACTGAAAATATGACAAATATTTACAACTGAATATATGACATATGATTGCTTTTTTTGATGACGAATGAAAATCAAATTCAGTTAGACGTGGAGCTACCGTTATAGGATAAGATCACGTACAGAATGTCTTTGGTTCAATCATTCCGTTTCGTTTTATTGAATTTATATGGATATAAAAGGGTAAATAGACAGACGGTCAACTTTTTGGCACATTTGGTTTAAAATACGATAATAATATATATTTTAAATGCTAAACCTGCGTTCGAAATTTTACTTGCCTATTTCTTTGTATTTTTGAGATTACGTAATAAAACGGTCAGGAATAAAACTTGCAGTGAATAAAGTTTCATTCAGATTTTGATGGGAATCTACAAATTTTGTAGTTATTCCATTTATTAAATTTCATCCTTCGATAATGGATCGTAATGCTAAACCTACGTTCTAAATTTTATTTACCTATTTCATTGGATTTTTGAGGTTACTTGCAATAAAACGGCCAGGAATAGAACTTGCGGTGAATAAACTTCATTCAGATTTTGATGGGAATCCACAAATTTTGTAGTTATTCCATTTATTGAATTTCATCCTTCAATAACGGATAGTAAAACACACCGCACTTTTGTGCATGCGTCAGGTTGGGTTTAATTCGTCAAAATAGGGGTGAAAGCAAAGATGACAGCAGGAGATATTTACGTTTAACAACGAAGACTCGCGGTTTTATGAGAAGTAAACATTACAAATAATCAGTAATGCAGAAGGAAAAAGGTATTAATGCAAGCAAAATAGCTCAAAGTAATTTTTATTTAATATAAAAGGCATAAACACTAAATTATGAAGAATAAATAAATAATTTCTGTTCTTAAGATTTGATAATTATTTTATTATAAAATAATTATGTCTTTTTTATTTTAAAATGCTTCTTTTTTTAATTGTTATTGAATTGTTTCGGCAATATTTTGTTCAGCATACACGTGCGAAAAAAATGAACCAAAAACTATCTAATGGGGAAAATTCAAGGTCAAAGGTGAATATTGGAAATGCTCTCCTTAAGAGCGAACAGTAGTTAAAAGCATTTTTCACTGATAGACAGAAACGATGACAAAGCTGAATTTTTCAACTTAGGAAGGTCTGAAACTCGGAATTTTGTCAAATTCTTGAACTGAATTTTTAAAATCCTTATTTATCAGTAAAATTTTCACTACTTTTTCCTATTTTTTCAATAAATTTTCTCCTATTCTTTCCTGAAATTTCCTCTATTGTTCCCCAAATTCCCTATCTCTATATTTCTTACAAATGAAAGTAAAAAGGATCTTGACTAATTGCAGAAATATTTTATCTTACAGAAAAATGGGGAAATCGCCTTTCAATGAAATGAATTATTGATCCAAATTTGCTGTGTCAGAATTTTCAGAAATCTTGCAATACAGGAAAAAGCAAATGATTGAAATGATATTTTCATAACACCAAAATCCCTCTCCCATTCTAAAAAAATGCACGTTTTCCCAATTATCTTTAAAAATTTTTGAAACACCAAAAAATTAAGAAAATTGACTTTATGTTATTGTGGAATAAGAAATGGTTTGAAGTAAAATTTTTTAAATTATACATTCTTCTTCGTTAGCAAAATAATTTATCCACATAATCAAATAAGCTATATGCACTTGCTTATGCATTTATTCATAAATTTTTACCTAATTGTATTAAAAAGTGTCATTTCTGTTAATAAAAAAGAATTGTGGAAATGATATCGCAATTTTTTTATAAAACTGATTCTGATGAAATTCAATCTTTTCAGATACCTTGCTAATATTTCCCCTTCACTTTGCAAATTTTTCACAACTATCGCTTCCAAGACTACAAAGAAAAACCTTCTATCCCGAGTCTAAAACCCAACAGCTATTCAAAATGACAAACCCATCCTATAGCGAATCGACCGAATCACAAAAATCTGCTGAAAGAAGACCCATCTCCCCAGTTTTTTCATCAACAAGAACTGTCTCCATTCGTGTCTACAAGCGACGTCTATGGATACTGTTCATTTTCAGTTTCCTGTCTCTGCTGTGTGGAATGCTTTTTTCTCTCTACCCTTCTGTCGCCAATGTCACAATCTGCTACTACAATGTGACCGAAAATTCAGTGAACTGGACCAGCCTGCTGCATATGGTGATTTATATAGTGTTCGTTTTTCCAGTGACATGGCTTATTAATTACTTAGGATTACGGAAAGCTGTTCTTTTGGCAGCTGTTATTAACACAATATGTAAGTATTTTGTTATATCGGCATACTTTAATTATTTTTTGTAATTATAATGTTCTTTTCTAAATTCTAATAATTTTGCTTCCCTAAAACAAATTATCTATCCTCCTATAGACCATATTGTTTTTCTACTGGTTCCTCCTATAGACTATATTGTTTAGGGTCGCGATGGCCTGGTGGTAAAGTCTCGGTTACCGAATCGGAGAAGAAGACTATATTGTTTTTCTATTGGAGGAACATATTGGACCTATAGACCATATTGTTTATTTATTGGAGGAACATATTGGACCTATAGACCATATTGTTTGTTTATTGGAGGAACATATTGGACCTATAGACCATATTGTTTGTCTATTGGAGGAACATATTGGACCTATAGACCATATTGTTTATCTATTGGAGGAACATATTGGACCTATAGACAGTATTATTTATCTATTGGAGGAACATATTGGACCTATAGACCATATTGTTAGTCTATTGGAGGAACATATTGGACCTATAGACCATATCGTTTATCTATTAGAGGCACATATTGGACCTATAGACCATATTGTTTATTTATTGGAGGAACATTCCTCCTATAGACCGTATTGTTTATTAAAGTGAAAGTATTTCATCGTCGCATTGCCCTAGATCTTAACTTTTATGCAAAAGAGCATATTTTTATTAAAGTACCATAAATTCGGAATTCCTTTAAAATTAACTAATGCTGGTATGACAGTTATAGAATTTATTGAAATTTTTTTTTTAAGTATCAAAGATAAAACTGTGTTCTTTACTTATTTAAATGATAAACTGGTGTTCGGAAATTTAGTTTATTTTAGTAATATTAACGTTCCGATTCAAAGCAATACTAGGACTATTTTGGGATGCACCTCGTAATCTCGAACCCAAGATCAGATGACGAAGCCTGAGATGACCTCCCTCCCCCCTCTAAATTCCCAAACCATGCCAAAGGGAGGACGTTTGGCTCCGACTGATGTAACATGCATCAGACCTGTTGACATGACTGTTCTTCATTGTAATCAGGTCTCGAGCATAAAAACCTCCTGTTCCGAAGCCAACTTTACCATCATGCCCCAGTGGTTTTAATAGTGTCCGAAAAGAAAAAATGACAAGATTTGTAGAAGTATTTTATAGTCATATTTAACATAAATTTTTCGTTTGAACTACCAGCTGATTAAGAGAGAAAAACTTATCTTACAACTCATGCACAGTATTTTTCAAATTTAAACATTTTTTTGTCACTATTTCGATTTTGCATCTAAATTTTAGGCTTCCCAAACAAATCAAGGTGACCTCCGCAATAACAGATTTATGCGAATTACACCAAACTACATTATCATTGTGGTAGGTAAACCGTAAATTCTTCATAAAATTCACGTGGAAAAAAAAGCACACGTGGGAACAACTAGTGAGTCATTCATCCAACTATTTAAACATATGCGAGAGTTCAAATATTTATTGCGGTGGAAAAAAAGAAGCACAAAAGATATTAGTAATTCAAAAAGAGAAAAATGATTTCGGATTACGGCAAGGCGTAAGTTTTCCAAGTTAAGAGATACCGAGTTCATTGTGGTATATAATGGTTAACATCCCTCTGTCTGTCTAGAATCGGACAAATTAATTTCGAGTGGTGGCTGAGAAATGCTGAATTGTTGCTGCAATGATGATGGAATAAAAATAGCTTATTGTTAGTTTCATAATTAACCATTCAGTAGAATATGCATACGTCTTGAAGGGTTGTTAACTTGTTAACGATATCTCGGTTATGATGGTCACAAATTAGCTTATGAAAGTCGTAGTAAGAAACTCTTTCACATTGGCTAAGTGCATAAAATTATTACTGTTTGAAATATGAAATTCCTTCTTCCAATCGAATCAATAAAATTTCTATGAAATGAAATGAACCAATGAATTTTCTTCTTGTTGCAATGACGAAGGAGTAAAAATAGCTTATTGTTAGTTTCATAGTTAACAATTCAGTAGAAGATTAACCTGTCTAGACGAGTTGTTAACTTGTTAACGATATCTCGGGTATGATTGTCAAAATTTAACTTACGAAAGTCGTAGTTGGAAAACTCATTCACATTGACTAAGATCATAAAAATATTATTGGTTGAAAGAAGAAATTATTTCCTGCAACGGAATTTTCTGCATCTATAACATTCACGATCACTCAGACAAAAACTAATCAGTAAAATCGGATTTAAATAAATAGGTTTAGTTTAGTTTAATTATTTTAACATCCCGTTGTAAAGCAACATTTGGGTTAATTTTGGACGGAAATCGTCATTTTGAACCACAGTCAGATGACGAGGATGACACCTGAATCCCCCCCCCCTCTCCACACCACATCACACCAGAGGGAGGACGTTTGGCCTGACAGATTTAACGTGCAAAAGACCCCCTTACACGATGGTTCTTCGATGGAATCGACTCTCGAGCGTGAAACCCTTCGGTTCCAAAGCCGAGCTATTACCCCAGGCCACCGTGGCCCTTTTAAATAAATAGGGATCCACTAAAAGAAAAGTATCAAATAATAAAAAATATTAAGAGATATAGTAGGAAAATATGAGCAATAATCTTCGAAATGAAGTGTGAACATAATGAAATCCCGTAAAAATATTTTTTTAAAAATTGCAGAACTCGGCTTATTTATCTTTGCTATTAATTCATGCTTACATTTATTTGCATACTGATGAATCAGTGAATCAAAGCATAAAAAATGCATATTTCACTTACTGGATACCATTACAGAAGCTGGGATTTCGCATCCGATAATGATGCAAATTAAAAGGGCGGAGATATTTTTAACTCCACTTACTATTATAGACGTAGGTGGACAATTATATACGCTGATTAGTGTTGCGAATATGTAGTAATCAGTTCACTGGCCTTTGTTATTTATTCATATTCATGTTTATTCGAACACCTATTAATCAGTCAATTAAATCATAAAAAATACCCTTTTTATTTACTAGATGTCAAAGCAAAAGCTAGGATTTCGTAGCCGATAATGATGCAAACAAAAAAGGCGGAGATATTTTTAACTCAACCTAGTATTACAGATGGCGGTGGACGATTTTATATACTGTTTAATGTCTTGATTAGATAGTACTCAATTCATTGGCCTTTGCTATTTATTCATGCTTTAATTTAGTGTCTGATTCACCAATTAATGCCAATTGAAGTTAAAAATGCTTATTTCAGTTACTAGAAGCCAAAACAGAAACTGTGATTGCACATCTGACGATGACACAAACCAAAAGAGCAAGAATATTTTTAACCCCACTTAGCATAACAGACGGCGGTGGATGATTACATAAACTGATAAGTGTACTGAGTAGATAGTACTCAGCTCATTTGCCTTATCTATTTATCCATGCTTGTTTATTCGCGAAACCAATGAATTATTCAATAAATAATTAATAATATCTGTCTCCATTGCTAAATCCAAAACCAAAAGCTCGCATTTAATAATGATGCAAACTAAAAAGACGGGGGTATTTTTATTTCCAAATTTTAATAATGATGCAAACTAATATTTCCAAATAATATTATAGACGACGGTGGATGATTATATAAACTTATTAGGTTCCTGAATAGACCTTTATTCCTAACTCACTACTCTATAGGCTTTTACTTTAAGGTAAACAATAGGAGATAAAGTATATATTTGTGCTAATAAAAGGAAACGTTTGTGCTTGTCTAAAGGGTCTATACTAATCTTTTTTTTTGCATTATTTTATTTATTTATTTTTACTATTTTTTACTTCAAATCAAATTTCTCAGAGCAAAAATTGAAGCTTTAGCGCAAGATTTTTCAAATACTAGTACAGATTCTAGTAATTTAATATTTCAGGCATGTATTCAAAATAAAACCATGACTCTGTGAATAATACGACAAATTTTATATAAATTATTCATAAAAAAATTTTACATGAATTTTAATTGGTTATTTTTTAAAATAATGATACTAAAAAAAATTTATAAAACAAAAGTAAAAATTGAAACTAACTAAAGGCAGTTTTTAGTTTAATTGGAAATAATTAAATATTTAATTGAAATTCATTTTTTGCTATTTTTTAACTTTAATTTTATTTTCTCAAAAAAGTGAAGCATGATATTTCAAGAATTACCAACTTTTTTTAAAATAATTTCACGCATATGGATATAATATAAGTTCTTCTGTGACTTATAAATAAAATTTTTAGACAAATTAATTAAAGAAATAAGTTTACATGAGTTTCAATTAGATTTTTTTAAATTTTAAATAATTGTATTTAAAAATAGTAGGGAAAAAATGAGATTATTAAGAGTACATTTTAAAGAGTAGAAATACAAAATTAAATCAAAATTGTACAAAAACTATGCAAGTAATGTAGACAAAGACACTTTGCTTTTATATATAGAAAAATAAATATATTTCCTATGGGTAATTTTCTAAGTCTACTTTTATTGTAAAAAGAAATTTCAGCATCGAAACAATGCTTTGATTATATCAATTAATAACGTCAGATGGCATATCGAATAAGAAATTTTTGAAAGATATTACACATTAAAAAAGAAATGCTTTTTTTTTGTGCATTTGTGTAAACAAATAAAAATTTCTCATGGTTTTATGACCACAGCAGACCTAAAGTACGCTATTATTCTTTATTTGAAACAATGAAATGTATATGCCCCGAATTTTGAATGAATAAATATCGTTTAAGTAGACATAAAAATATTTTCTAACTCAACTGACTTCACGGGTAAAAGACGTAGAATATACGGCTGAATTTTTTTTTCACGTTCCCGTTCATACAAAATTCTGACATAATGTATTAAATAAATGCTTAAGAAACTGGAAGGCGAAGGTCGATATCTTGTCATCTAATTTATTGTTTTCAGAATCATTTCAATCTGTAGAAAAAAGCAATGGAATGTTACATATTGAAGCAACCATATATAATGATTCTTTTGTTATTGCATAGTTCAATATTTATGGCAAAATAAATAATATTAATAAATATTAAAAAGAATATGTATAAAAGGTTTGTTACAAAACTTATGTTATTGAAATATTTTGAAGTTTTAAACGAATGCCAAAAGATTCTCTTTAATCGGCCAGAGTTAAAAGTTTATCATCTGCATATTGAAAGTATTAAAGGAAATTATTTATCGTTTACAATTATTCCCCTTTCAATGAAATGCTGAAAATTATTATTTCATATATATATATATAAAAAAAACCTAAGAATTTATCGTTTTATTTTTCAGTCAAATTAGGAAGAAAAAAAACATCTGCTCTTCTGAATTAATGTTTGAATTAATATCATCTTTTGCACCTTTGAATATTTCAGTTATAAACATTGATTGGAATTATAGAGAATAGAGTGATAGGATCATTTGTTTCTTAAAAAACATACTTCGGGACTTGTGAATCAACTACATGCCACTAGCGAACTTTAGTTTAATAATTAGCGAAGTAATCAATTATGTGCACTTTTGATTTTTTTTTTTTTTTTTTTTTTTATAATCATGACAACTTTGACCTACGGTTAGAATGGTAATGGTGCATGGTAAATCACTGGTTACAAATCCATACAAGTACCTATAATTGAGTTATTAAAGCTATAATTGTTGTTTTTTAAGACTGTATTTTTATTTCAATAATTCGGCAGGTATAAAACCAAAGGGCAACTAATTAAGAAAAGCTCTGGAACAATGGGGTTTTTTTTTTTTTTAAAAAAAAGCATTTAAGTAACAAAATTTGTGTTTATTGCCCAAAACACATAAAATTATAAAATTAATCCATTCCAGATTTAATGAATATTGCGAAATACAATTCAAAATTTGAAAAATAACCTATTTTGGACTTTGATAGATAAGGTAACAGGAATCTGTTTAGTAAATTTATTGATCACTTTAAAAGTAAATTTCATTATAAATGTTTTCTTTGGATGGCGAAAAATTGGCAAAAAAGAGTATTCTTGCTCAAAGCCATGATAATGTCGAGTCCATGTTTTCACGGAAAAAGGGTGCATTTGCTTCTGAGGGTAAAGACCCCTGTGTACCCAGGGGGCAGAAGTCTGTCTTCTGGTTCAAATAAAGATGACACAAACATTCGCTTGCACAACCTCTATTTACAGGGGAGGGGGGCACATTCAGACACCTCATAGATAGAACACAGATGAAGAACAAGCATGCCCGAACAGGGACTCGGTCCCAGGAAGCCCAGGTCACGACGAAGACGCGCTACTCCTATACTAAGACACCAGCATTCAGCGCCAAGCTAAAAGTGTCATAAAGGCTCAGATTTTTATTTTCACACATGAAAGCTATGTGCCTGGTAATATATTAAGAAAAACTAGTGTTTGGGTATTAACTGCATACCACTGACGACAACAATTATGAAAAATTCACCTTTAATTCTTTTTTTCTGTACAAATACCATAAAATTAACTATGTATTTTGCGTGTCTTCTTCTCGATTGATCAGTACTATTTCAGAACGACAATTTTTGTCATAAGATCACTTACCAAATTTTATTTTATTTAGGTCATTGCATTTTTCAGTTATCACATTTACATGCGGAAAAACAGTAGAACTGTTGAATAATTAGGTGTTTGGCCAGATGGACAGACAGGTTTTTTCTGAATCGATTCCGATTAAAATTTGATATGAAATTATCAAATATTGATAATATACAAGGTTTCCATTTGTCTAATTCATTATGTTTTTTTGTGCTTGTTTCAAGGAAGTCTGGAACACTGAGATATGACAAAATATCAACCTATGGAAATGCGACCTACTTTTTCTTTGTATACTGCTTTTACGAGAAAGTAAAAAAAAAGTACAAGAGGAAAAAAATTTTTACAAGAAAGATGTCTTTAATTTATTATTTTTAATAAGTATTATAAAATTAATACAGTAAATAATTTCAGTAAGTAAATAAAAAATGGAATTAAATCATTTGACAATTTTGTTCTTCGAATACAGCAATTTTACCGTGAACATTCGAAATCAATGCTGTAATTCATATCTAAAGTATCCAAAATTCTCTTTTTTAAAAAAGATATAATTTTTATTACTTTTATGATCAAGTTAAATTCATAGAAACCAAACTCAAGATAAAATTAATGAGTTATATTTGCGATTTCTTAGAACCGAAAGATATGAGCATATTCAAGTAATGAAAACAATTAATCAATTTAAATTTCAATTATCGATTATATATTAACATTGCTATGTTATTAGCTTTTTAATTGTGGTTGATATAATAACAAAGGGAACAACAAACTCTAATAGACTGTCGTTTAGAAGAATAATGAAAATGTACATACATATTTAAATAATAAAATTTCTGTAAAAATTGTTTTTAACTAAATTCTACATTTTAAGAATCTAAAAATAAATATTTTTTGTTAATTTTAAGCCAAGACGCTTAACTTATAATTTATGTATGATTTTTTTTTTTACTTTTATCATGTACAATTAATTTTTGAACTCAACTGGACTTTGTTTAGTAATATTATTTGAAAACTATTTTCCTAAAATTAATTTTATGAATGCATGCAGAAATGTTTTTAAGTTTTTATATTTCTTTGAACTAAAATTATTCTGAAAATAGTTGGAATTAAATCCACATCTATATTTATTTTAATTTGGAATAGTTATCCATAAGAAGAATTTAATTTAACTTTCTAAGTAATCAACGGTCATGGACCATTCCATGCATAAAATCTAAAAAGAAAACCTATTTTAGAGAAGAAATAAAAAAAATGTAGGAATTCCTCTTAATCCTTTAAATATTCCTTCATAACTGTATAGATTAATGTAAGCAAATTTTAATATTAATGCTAAACGTAATGTGTATTTCTATTCGTATGTAAGCAAATGTTTTGGAGCAAATAATTTTTTAAAAAATCTACGATTTTTCTAATACGAAATTTAAAGGTCCAAACAAAAAAAAATGATAATCAATTTTAAAATATTAGAATCAACCAAGTTCCATTCTAATTTTCTTTGAATTAAATATTCATCAAATTTCAAAAAATAATTGCAAAAATTATTTATCTTTTTTTTTTTTTCCAGCATGCGCTATTCAGTTTGTAACTCTAAGTCCTGATACTTTCGCATACGTCATGGTGTCCATGTTCTTCGCTTCAGTTTCGAACACTTTCGTTCTTGGGTTGCCGCCGTTTGTTGCTTCCACGTGGTTTCCAAGGCAAGAATTGTCCCGCGCATGCGCAGTTGGAGTGTCCGGTAACATGGTAAGATACGTCAGTCGACCTCAATCAAGTTTCTATTCTCCCTTTTTGTTTATTTCTTTCACATATTGATAAGAAAAAAATGTTGTTATCGAAAGAATCAGGAATTTTAGAAGAAATAAAAATCGTTTTCATATTTTAATCACGATGCTAAGCACTTTTTGTTATAGTTTCACGCCTGTCACTAAGAGCGAGAAATTCTTGAAAAATATCTTAAAAGTAGTTGTTATTTGACACCTTGTTAAAAAAATCGTTCAATCATCCTTGAATTTTGAAAATTTCTTCTTTGTATCTGGTTTCTTTTCACCAATATTTTATTTTTGAAAGGAAAATACATACTAAAAGTTTTCTACTAAAATTATAAATGAATTTTATAATTCGTTTATATGGATTATAAGCTGCATATATATTGCTGTATATAAAAAGAAATTAAACAAGTCTCTGCAGATAAAAAATAAAATATAATTAAATAATTTTTTTCTTGAAGTATTGCTTTTACACTATTCTTCGCAAAATATTTCTATTAAATTATTTTTAGCATTTTTATATTTGTATTTCATTTAGATACCAAAAAATCTTACACACAAAAAAAAATTGTATTTTAAATCTTGTTGATTTATCCCTATGTTTCAAAGTCCAAATATTAGAATAACATGACTTGCAGTTAATATATAACTTTAAAATTTTGCTTTGAAAATTTTCAAATTTCAACATTTCTATTCGTATTTTTTTAGACAAATACAAATGATACCCAATATTTGTATCCAATATAAGTTTTATCACAACAATAATATATTACCTCCAGATCTTCACTTGCTTTTCATAAATTTTAAAAATCGTCTGCTCGGTTTGATGAGAATTCTCAATTTAAAAAAAATAATAACTGTGACTTTGATCATGCATGCATTGCTTTAGGAGCTAATCCTTTTTATTCTTCCCTTTGTCTCATTTTCTTAGCTTTTTTTTAAAGATTTATTAAAATTTTCTCCGTCACTCACGAATCATAATCGAATTATTCATTCTTATACCATATCGAGATTTCGTTTTCACGAAAATGAAAATATATCTAACCATTTTACACACCATTTATATTTGTTTAAAAAAAAATCAAGTATTTGCGATGTTTTGTGGTTAGATGAATAAAAAAGGTGACGAATTGTGCTTATTTTCTTTTAATTCAATGGTGTTTGTCATATCCTTCCTTTCAGCTGGGCATTGCTGTCGGCTTCGTTTACTCCCCGCTCCTCATGTCAGACGATTGTTCCAACATTCCCCTCATAACAGATGGAAAGAGAAATATAGCTTACAGTTTGACTGGAATAAATGTCTTTGTTCTTTTCCTGTTGCTCATCTGTAAGTTAAACACTCATCTGATTTCTCTGAATATTTATTAAAACCTTTTTTTCGTGATTATTTACAGTGGCTCAAAAAATTGAGAAAAAACCTTACTTTTTATTGATAAAACCGACTTTCAATATAAGTAACTCATCACCGAGAAGTGCAAACACGTTTCTCTTTTTACTCATAACAATGGATTTAATTTGGAGTAAATCAACGAAATACCTCTTAATTGGAAAATTTCAGAAGCATTTTAAATAAATACTCAGATTTTTTTCCTCAAAAAAACTGAGAGTATACCAATGAAATTTTTGCAATATATCGCATAGAAACTAATTACTACTAGTAGGTCGCATGTCTTTTAGCATTTATAATGACCTCTAAACGTCATTGTACCGATTTGACCCATTTTTGGTGGTATCTGATTATATTTTACCCCACTCATTTTGCAACATTTATTTTAAATTCATTTTGTTTCTAATTTTGTTTTTTGGACTAATTTTTCCAGTATGGTCTACGAATATTTAATGGTATTGATGTCGGGGTACTGTGGTAATATGTGTAACTGCATTGAACCGATATGACCCATTTTTGGTGGTATCTGATTATATTTTACCACACTCTTTTTGCAACATTTATTTTAAATTAATTTTGTTTCTAATTTTGTGTTTTTGGACTAATTTTCTCAGTATTGTCTACGAATATTTAATGCTATGGACGTTGGGGTACTGCGGTAATGTGTGTAACTGCATTGTACCAATTTGACCCATTTTTGGTGGTATCTGATTATATTTTATCCCACTCTTCTTGCAACATTTATTTTAAATTAATTTGGTTTCTAATTTTGTGTTTTTGAACTAATTTTTCCAGTATAGCCTACGAATATTTAATTGTATTGATATTGGGGTACTGTGGTAATATGTGTAACTACATTGTACCGATAGGACACATTTTTGCTGGTATCTGATTATATTTTACCCCCACTCTTTTTGCAACATTTTTTTTTAAATTTATTTTGTTTCTAATTTTGTATTTTTTGGACTAATTTTTCCAGTATGGCCAACAAATATTTCATGGTGTTGTTGTGGGAGTATTGTGGTAATATGTGTAACTGCATTGTACCGATATGACCCATTTTTGGTGGTATCTGAATTATATTTTACCCTATTCTTTTTACAACATTTATTTTCAATTTATTTTGTTTCTAATTTTGTATTTTTGGACTAATTTTTCCTGTATGGCGGACGAGTATTTAATGATATTGATGTCGGAATACTGTGGTAATGTGCGTAACTGCATTGTACCGATTTTACCCATTTTTGGTGGTATCTGACAATATTTTACCCCACTCTTTTTGCAACATTTATTTTAAATTTATTTTGTGTTTTTGGACTAATTTTTCCAGTATGGTCTACGAATATTTAATGGCATTGATGTTGGGGTACTGTGGCAATGTGTGTAACTGCTGTTCACTATAAAAAAGACATAATATTCTGACGTTACGTGTATTCTGTTATTGGTCTTTGTCCTTCTGGAAAATAAAATTTCCAAATAAACCCGAATTTTCAGCACTTTCCTTTAAATTGCTGCGTAGTAAATCCAAGTAAGCCATATGGTTTATAATGCCTTCTATATTAAATTTCCTATCTTGGATGAAGCCATCTAATAAATATTCGAGTACCGCACGTGCACACAGAAAACATAATTTTTTTAGTAACACACAGAAACTATTTCAAAAGATAATAAAAAACGAAGTATGTCAGTCAAGTAATCACAAAGAAATATGTTCATTGAGTCATCATTGATACGGCTTCTATAGATTTTTTTTTTGAATTTTTGTATAGTTTAGAATAGTAGCCCTGGCACTAGAAAATTCGCTGTTGTTTGAAAACAATAGAAAGTAAATTTTCAAACAATTGTATTGGGAGAAATTGCGGTGACCCTTTTTACCGTTAAAAAACAAAACCTCACACACATGGTTACTCCTTAAAATATTCAGTAACAAAAAATATAAATTATATTTCGGTGCACAAAATAATGCATCAAAAATTGTAAAACCAAAAATTGTTCATTCGATGAGAAAATATAGATTTTTTTTATTCACATCTACCAACTTTTTTTCTTTTGTATTGTATATTATATTACAATGAATTTATTTTATTGAATTTAAATTATTTGATCAAACTTGTATTGTTGTCTGTTGTTAGTTATTTTTTATACTTTGAAAAAAAGACAGTGACAGAACAAAAATCTATATTGCATATCAAAATGCAGGAAAAAAAAATTATATTATTAACATGAATAAATGCAATATTAAGATAAACCATAAATCGTTTGCTCACTATGGAAATAAAATTATGGAATAATATTTATTTTTCAAATTTTGTTCATAAATACTTTAAAATACAATAAATCGTTAGGTAAATGAACTCTATAAGACATTTTGGCCAATTATTAAAGGGTTTGTCATTTTAATGGTTATATTTTAGTGTATAAATATGTTAAATATCTGTAAAAAAGGCTGTTTAAAATTTTAAAAAAATTTTAAAAGCTAAAAGAATCAAAAATTAAAAATTATTTTTAACGAATTAATTTTGATAATTTTTATGTCCATATAAAAATGGATTTGGAATCAAATTGGGCATTATTTTGTAATTATTTTTAAAAATTAGCTTTTTAAAAATATTTTTATGTGCATGCACTGAATTTTGATAGGATTTTTATTTTATTTTTTTCTGAAATGATATTAATTTTAACTATCCTAAAGAATTCAAAACATAAAACATTTAATAACTATCAGATTTTTTTCCCGAAACTTAATTCTGGAACATCTCGAAGGCATTTAAATGTGAAAAGAACCTTTAAAAAATAATAATTAAAAAATATTTTTGCATTTCTAAATTTATAATTTATATACATTTTATTTAACAATCCGTTTTGTAATGATACTTTGTTGCGTATGAATTTATAATTTGGCGATGAAACATTAAAAAAATTATATTTTTTGTCCCCTTCCCCCTTTTTTGCTAATTTAAAAGTCAATAATTAAAAGAATTGAGATATTCTTGACAACAAATCGAATTATCGGAAGATGCTGCGCAGATAAAGTCATTTTTAAGGAAAGCGAAATTAAGGAAGTAAATAAAATTAAATATAATCATGCAGTGTAATTACGTTATTAAAATATGGAAAATTTAGATATAATGTGATGCTTTCGTTTTAAAATGGCTTATTTTTAGCTTTAAAGGTTTAAGAAAGTGATTGTACAAAATTTGGCTTTTAAAATATTTTCTGAATAAATTGCCTCATGATTAATTTAATATAAAAGTAAACAATCCATTATTGTCAGAAATTTATTTTCAGTTGGATATACTTAAAATAAAACCTTAACAAATATTGAATATCAGGTAACTCTTAATTCTTTTGTAACAATAAAAAACTCTTGCGCCAATAAACTATAACCAAAAATATATGATTGCATAGAAATGAATACAATATTATGCTGGTATGAATACAAATATCAGAATACAAAATTTTATATTTATTTAATAAAACAATTATATGTCTGAAGTAAATATTTTGAGAAAGATACAAAAAAAATTGTTGAGCAGCAAAATGAAGCTTATTATTTATATTTTTTTTTATCCTGAGGTTCTTTTACTTTACATTATTATAATGAATGTTATAATTATTTCATTTATGCTTCTGGTGTTTCAAACTATATAATTTTATTCGTTAAATATATAAAATTTTTGCCGATTTATTGAAGCTGAATTTAAATATAAATTTTTTTCAACGTCAATGAAAATTCCGGTTTCATAAATTAGATATAATGTCTGGTTATGTAATATCTAGATAATATTATAAATTATGCATCATATTTGAATTTCATATATTTCTTCTGAAGGAAAAGTTTATGAAAAATTAAATATATTTATTTCAAAAATTTGAGAGTTCTGTAAGAGAAAAAATAAAACATTTATAATTTTGAGCCTTAAATTACTTGTAATTTTTATAAGAAAATCAATTTCTTAGCCGATAAGAATCATCTTATTAATATCAATTTTAAATAGGAAGAAAATTAATTCAAAGTAAAACTTACTTACTGATAACCGATCATTTTCAAACCATCCTTAAAGCAATACAAACAGAAGTATAAATTTCAGATATGTAAAATAACGCTTCTTACTTCCTACATCAAAGGCCAATGCTGTCCTTCCGTGAATAGTCATTAGTACTTCGTGATCTTCTGATTCTTCAGAAAATTTTATTTTCCTTTCGAGTTTATTCACCTTCAAGCATAAAATTTTCAAAAGCGCAGTTCACTCTTCATCAGAATAGTGAGAAAATTCGGCATTGAATAAACTTCAACTTAAATAACAATGCTTTTTTAATTTTCTCTAGCTTTTGAGCAGATGTTTCTAATGTTTTGACTCATAACTCAACAGTAGGAAACATCGGAAAATGAGTATGACCGGCAGCTGTATTGATTCGAAACTGTGCAATTTAAAACAACACTTGACATAAAGCTTAAATAAAAGCTAATGACCGTGTGTTTCTGTTGTAGATTTTCTCTTCTTTTCACTACAAAAAAACGAGGTTAAATGCACCGTTTCAGCTGAACTATTTTCTATCTGAATTTTTCTATTTCTAATAGAGCAACTTACAAAGAAAATCAGTAGATCTACATCTAAATTTTGTTGTTTAATAGTTTTACATATATTAATCACAGTTGAATGTAGTTTACAGTAGATTTTTAATAACATTTCGTTTGATAGATATATGGCAGATATTAACCCTTAGTAGCCTGATTTACGAAAATGATTTATTTTTAATATTACTGTGTTTGCTTGAGAGTCTAGATGAAGGGAAAAATAGCTAAAGAATTCGTAGGTAGGTTTTATGTAGGGCGGAATACCTGAAGTATCAAAATTGATACTCACAAAAATAGCATTAGTTTCTTCAAGTAAAACATGCACTCGCAAAAAATAATTATGTCATAGCGAAAATAATATATTCACTTACCTCAAAAGTATTTATATTCTTCAGAAAAAGAAAATATATCAAATTTGTATTCAACAAAACTTTTAGTAAAATGTGTTTACTTGTTCGCTTTGCCGCGCAAGTAATATGTCATAGATAAAATAAAACAATAATGACATTTGATTTTTTTTAAATTTCGTTGGAAAGAATATTATACGACAGTAAAATACGTACAGCCAACCTATAAAAAAACTAATAGTAATGTGAACATTCGGTTTAAAAGATTGGTATCAAAATTGAAACTCTACAGTGTCTCACAAAAGTGATGGGACACTTGTGCTTTATAAAAAGAAAATGTAATAAAATAAATAAATAATCATGTACAAAATTTTTGTGGGGGTATTTCATACTTAAATTTTGTAACAATTAATACATAACATACATTTTGTCAAAATATTAAAATAAATTTAATAAATTATACAGTTATTTAGAAAGGAGCAAAAAAATGGCTCACATAAGTGATGGGACACTTACTTTTCCATCAAATATTTATCCAAAAATTTTACTTTTTAAAAGGTTTTAATATTTTGTTGGATTTCCTTTTACTTTTAAAACATGATTTAATCTTCTTGGGATGGATTTGACTAATTTTTCTGTGATTTCTGGAGTGATTTTACCCCATTCTTCTTGAAGCACCGATTTTAAATGTTGTTTTGAAGAAATGGTGTGTTTGCGAATTCTTGATTCCAATTCTTGCCAAATATTCTCTATGGGATTTAAGTCAGGAGATTGGGGTGGTGTTTTTATTATTTCATGACAGTTATACAGCAGCCAGAGTCTAACGTTCAAAGCAGTGTGCTTGGAATCATTATCCTGGTAGAATTTAAAATCGTTATGAAGGTTCAATTTTCGTGCTGAAGATTTCAAATTTTGCTGTAAAATGTCGATATACTTGTACTGATCCATTATACTGTCAATAAAAACAAGATTACCGACTCCAGCGGACGACATACACCCCCATACCATAACTTTTCCTCCACCATGTTTTACTGTTGGCACCAAGTTCTCTTTACGAAATTCTTTCCTGGGTTTTCTCCACACCAAGATTCTACCGTCAGAACCAAATATATTAAATTTACTCTCATCAGCAAATATAACTTTATTCCAGAAATCAGAATTCTTATTTATGTAGGATTTTTCGAATGTCAGTCTGAGTTTTCTATTCTTTTCACTTACGAAGAATTTTTTCCTGGCTACTCTACCGTGATATCCAGCAGATCGAATTCCCTTCTAATAGTCTCAGGATTAACAATTACTCCATATAATGCTTTTAAATCAGCAGCAACTTTAGGAGCACTCATTCTTAGATTTTTTTTTTAATAATTCGAACGATAATTCGCTTTAATCCATTAGATAGCTTTGATGGTCGGCCAGGTCTTCTTTTATCCTGAATCATATGATTCTTTTTATATCGTTTAATGATGTTGAATGACTCAAATTAACTGTTTTAGCAGTTTCTATAATAGATTTTCCACGTTCAATATGCAAATTAATAATTATTTTTCGAACTTCAGGCGAAGTTTCTTTTCGTTTAGCATTCATGGCTGCACAGAGCTAAAAAACACAAAAATTCCAAAGCAATCTGGAGAGAAATATTGCAGACGATTTTATAAATTATTGCCAATTGCTTTTGAGTAAAAATAAAAGCCCCAAAAAATATTTTTATTGCTTATTTCAGACGATTTTTGTTGCATATCTAATGGTGTCCCATCACTTATGTGAGCTAATTTTTGTTCCGTTCTAAACAAACATATTTTTATTAAATTAATATTTTAATATTTTGACAAAATGTATGTTATGTAATAATTGTTACAAAATTTAAGTATGAAATACACCCACAAAAAATTTGTACATGATTATTTATTTATTTTATTACATTTTCCTTTTGTAAAGCACAAGTGTCCCATCACTTTTGTGAGACACTGTAGGTTATTAAGGGTTAAACCAGAATGTCGGTTTAAGGAAAGGTCGGATTGAAAAATCATTCTAAAAACGCTTCAAAATGTGCAAAATGAAGAAAACTATTCTTTATCATATAATGTTTTTAATATTGCGTAAAATTTAATTATTTGCCTGGCATTAAGATCATAGAAATATACATTAATTTTCCTCCTTAAGGTATCCGACTACGTTAAAAGCATTGGTTATTGACCACATTGGGAATTTTTTTTATTGTTATTTCTTGTAGTTCACAATTTTCTCTCTCCAAAACAGTCGATTTGTTCTAGGAAAAGGAAGGCTGCCATCTCATCCAAGGGAGTTTCAAGCAAAACGTATTTTTCGGCTAAATTCGTTTTCAATTTTTCTCTTAAAAATTCTTCTCCGTTAACATGATATCTCAAAAACTAAAAGAGTTATTTAAGTAAAATTTCAGCTTGTGTTTTAAATGACCAGCGGGTGGCCGAGCTCCGCTCGGAGAAAACAGGTATCGAAGCTAACTCGAAGATTTAAATTTTCAATTGTGATTTATCAAAACAATACAAGCCATAAGAAAATTTGTGAAACCATTGGTGAAAAGATAACCGGTTCAAGTGCACCATTGTAAACTATTCTAAACAAAGTTAGAGTTTGGAAAGGGAACTATTCTATACAAAGGTAAAGTAAAGGTAAAGATTGAAGTGTGTTGAAATTCAATATTTTTGAAAAATTTATTTAGAAAAACCAAACATATATACATACATAAAAAACATATTATAAACCTATAATAGCATAAACATAAAACTTTATTAGTTCGCCATATTGGCTATAGATGGCAGCACGTTACCGCTTGAAAATTTAAGTAGCCATTATGGCGAACTAATAAAGTTTGAAAATATCCTATCTGTAACTCCGAACTGCTCGACCGTAGCGCTTCAAAACCGGCGCCAATCGATTCCTCCTGGCCAAAAACCGCAGACCCCCAAGTTTACCGGAGTTTATTAATTCTGGGACGATTTTCAACTTGACAACCATTCCTCGTATTATAGTATTAGATATGCGCTATGAAATGAACCAAAAGTTTTATTGTTGGTCAAATACTTTTCAATTTTTAGGCTTTTTTAGAAAAACTAAGTTCTGAATTTATGGAAAAAACACATATATGTACGAATATTTTTACCCATAACTTCTTTGCATCTCATCAATTTTCTTAGATTTTAGTTCATTTCACTCATCGTTATATTCTATAACATGTGTATAAAGAAAAATATGATTTCTGCATTATAATTTTGTGTATAGTGTCATCATCTGTTTTGGATAAATTTCATTAAAATTTACTACAAATTTTCACATTTTTCAAAATATATGATACTTTCAAATTATTTTTTTGTATTTATAGTATTTTGTTTTATAATTAACAATACATCCAAAAACCACATTTTTTCAAACATTTTCCTTTGAATCTAGTCGGATACCTTAAATCTATCCTATACATTCTTCTAAAAAGGCCCGATTATAATATAAGCCAAATTATTGCTGAGAGTTTACTGTAAATGTTAAAGAATATATTTGTGATTTTTTTTTCACTCTAAAATTTAGATTAGGGAAACAGGGATTATTTGTAAATAGGGTAAGATGTAATATGCACTTTATCCTGGTTTTCAACTTTTTTCATATATATTTTATCAGGCAATGGCAACGTCGTGATATTTCGAAGTTCCACAGTTGACGAAGTAGTCACTCACCATAATTTGGAAAAATCACTTAAATTTGTAAGTTTAGAGAAACATTAAATTTAATTGACCTAGTTTGGACAAAAGCAATAAAGTTCTAACGGCATGAAATTTGGTATAATTTTTAGACTCTTACTTTTTTGAAATGATTATTCAATTAAAATAATATTTAGATTATTTATGGAGTAAGTAGAACTTTAATGGAATTACCTTGCTCATTCCTTTTTTTATGCGGACTAATTACCTATCTTAAATTGTTTACTTTCGAAAAATTGCAGAAAATTTCACGCGTATAGCTTATGATATCTAGGCAAAATAAGAATAATTTTGAGATTTTAATTAGAGTTTTTGCTAAAAACGATTTTTTAACGGATCCGGATACGTCAATTAGAACCTAGCCGAAACTGTTCGAGAAATGTTGTGGGCATGTTTTCGATAGTAAATGAGTTTTAGTTAATTATTAGAACATGTTTTGTTCCGTTCTAGTTAATAAATGAAGAAAACATTTCTTTTATAAATTTTCATTTATATTAAATTTGTAGTTAAGTTTTTTTTAATTTATTCATAATTAAAAAAATTCATTGAGTACTACATCATTTACTCATCATTTTATTCATAATTTCATTTTACTTCATTTATAAACTGTTTTTCAAAATTACTTACAAACAAAATTCTTATAGATACTAAAAATGGTTCTAAGCATTTTGGGAGTTAAAAGTAAAGCCTTATTTAAAAGCAGTCGTTAATTAATCGATTTGCGTGTCGATTAACAGTAATTGAAAATGTCTCTCTTTTCCTGTTACGATTGTTATTATAAATTCACTAGAACGAAAAAGAAGCAAACGAAGAACTAAGTAGATACGAATTCTAGTTCATCAATTTTTTTTAATGTTATCAATTTTTTCTAATGTTTCGTCTACTTAGAGAAAGAAATATATATTTAAAAATGAGTAAACGTATATATTTTTTAACTAATTCTTCATTCATTTATGAATACATAAGCATAAATCAAAATGTTTTTTTTTCTATTTCATAAATATTATTGAAATCAACCCCCCCCCCCCCAAAAAAAAAAAAATTGAAAGGGATAAGTTTTGTTAATGTAATAATATTCAAGAGGCGAAAAAAGCAAAGAAAAAAATTTAAATACATGAAAATGTTTCAAACTTTGATAATTTTTATGGGACTGAATGTAATTTCCAAATATTAAATTGAGACTTAAATATAATAGATTCTTTATGAAAATAATAAATGATTGTAAATTTTATACACCTTCATTTTAGAATATAATAATTTTTTTTTATTTTTAATTAAAATATTAGAATATATTTTTTAATATATTAGAAAAAATAAGCATCATTTTATGAACTCAAAGATATTTGTAAGCGAACACACCAACGTACCATTTTTTAAAAAACATTGTTTAACGAAATTAAAATTTAATACCTGACACTAGACTTCCTCCTAAACTGCGGATGTTGGTCTTGTTCTCTACGCATGCTGAAAATTTCAAATTAATATAAAAATATAACGTCATATTATTAATATTATTTTTAATGAATAACACAATCATGTCTTCATTGTCTACAACTATTTCGAACTGTCAACTCGTTGAGTTGTTATTTGAGAGCCAGATGCTACGATGATGGCAGGAAATCTGACCTCATTTACATGGATAAACAAGCAGTTTATCTCGTTACAATTCCGATTGATGTCTTATCTAAATTTAAAGCAGTTTTATACACGACATAAGGTTTTTGGCTAAAAATAACTGATATATATTTATATATAAAACTTGAAGCAAGGACAATGACTTGGCATGTACGTTTGTATGCTAATGTACTTGTACAAATTTGCCTTTTTTTAACTTAAAAACTCGTTGTATATATATTTTTTTTTTTGTTAATAATAATTTTTCTTTTATTTATTATTTTCTTTATTATTTCTATTATTAATTATTTTCTTTATTATTTCTATTATTAATTATTTTTCTTTCACTTATTATTTTCTTAATTATTTCTATTTTTATTTATTATTTTAAAATTTATATTTTTTAAAAATATTTTTATATCATTCTTTTTTTTATTTACCATTTTTTTTAATATTTATATTTATATTATTATTTTTCTATTACTATTTCTTTTTTTTACTATTTCTATGTTTTTAATACCTTTATTTATATTAGTATTTCATTTTTTTTTGCTATTTCAATTTTTTGCCCTTTTTAATTATATTATTATTTCTTTTTTTACTATTTTATTATTTTTTATTTATATTCTTATTTCTTTTTTTTACTATTTCTATATATTTGATATTTTTACTATTTTTATTTATATTATTATTTCTATTTTTTTTAAAAAAATATTTTTATTTCTACTATTATTTCTTTTTTTACCATTTATATATTTTTAATATTTTTATTTCTTTTTTTTACCATTTCTATATTTTTTCATATTTTTATTTATACTGTTAATTTTTACTGTTTCTATTTTTTAATATTTTTATTAATATTATTATTTATATTATTATTCTTTTTTATTTCTATTCTTTTTTTTTGTCATTGCGATGTTGGCAGTTTTACTTCCTCAAATATACAAATACGAAGATTTCGATGAGTATTTGCTTTCTTATATACGAAGTACAGTTGATCAGTTAAGTTGAAGGTATTCTTTCAGAAAGGTTTCTCAAAGTTTCAATTAGAATTTTAATTAATTAAAAATTCACCGAATTTTTTTCCTAAAATGCCATGGGAGAAGTATTTTACAGGAACGATTTTTAATAGCATCTGGATATTCTGGATTGTCAATGCCATCTGGAGAGAGAAAAATATTTTACAGACCACAGTTCTAAACAATCTTTTTTTTTAAAAAAAATTAATATTTTTTTTTTGAAACTAGTTAGTGTAATAGTTTGATCGAATTTTTTAACTCAAAATTTCTTAATATCTGGAAAGAATTATTGCTTGCTGTAAAACATACAAATGCAGTTATTTTTAAAAACAAAGTGATCAAGAAATAATAAATGTGGATTTGATTTATCAAAAAAAAAAAATAACAAAAAACGTTGATAGGAGAACTTATGCTGCTTCAAGCTCATAATATGTGAAAAGAGATTAAATAACTACCAATGGAAACAGTAAATAGCAACATACCAAACACCAATGAAAAAATCCCATACCTAATTCTATATATTTAAGTCGTTGTGTTTTTGTATTATCATGTGTGCATGTTTCTGAAAGTATAGACTGACAAACAGCCAACCCATCATTGGATTTGGCTCGAAATTCGACAGTTGTCTATACTATAAATGTTATATATATGTATCGAATTTCGAATATATAACTATTTTTGTTTTGTAATTATCGAGTTAACTTATAATAGAATAGACAGACTATCTTTGAATCGATTTTACTACAAATTTGATAGAAATCTGCGATATGGTGTTAAAATCAAATATAAAATTTCAACCGTCTCGCTCAAAACGTTTTTGGATTAGACGGTTGCAGTTATCTTTGCCACAATGAGATAGAAAGACGTACATTTTCCAAAAATGTATTTTTCGAACTCAGAGAGATTTGAAACATTAAGTTTCGTCACAATGAATTCGAATTTTTTTAAAGCTTAGTATACGTTCTCTATATATACTACGTATACGAAAAAGTAAAAAAGCATTAAATAATCATATGTATAAGTCGTTACGTTTTTGAACGTACATGTCAATACACAGTCAATCCTTGAATGGATTTACCTGAAATTTGACAGGTGTCTGCACTATAGATGTTAAATCTGTGTATCTAATATTATCTATGCTTCTTCGTTTTGTAGTTATCGTGTTAATTTATAATTGAACAGCCAGACAGACAGACTTCATTTTAACAGATTTCAAGTAAAATTTGATACGAGTCTGTACTTTTGATACCGTATACTAAATTTTTTTACTTATTTTGACCGTATACTAAATTTCAGTCATCTAGCTCAAAGCGTTTTACACTGCAGACGGCTAGAGAGACGGTCGTTTTTCAAAAATGTGTTTTTCGAATTTGATACAAAGACCGTATACTAAATTTCAATCAGCTAGCTGAAAAGCGTTTTTCAGTGTAGATGGCTAGAGAGACGGTCGTTTTTCAAAAATGTGTTTTTCGAATTTGAT
>JAPMOQ010014109.1:0-12218 GCA_026543055.1 Argiope trifasciata
TGGAATTTTTGTACTGAATAAAAATTCTGAAATAGCAAAATATTTTTTGTGTTAATTTTTATAAATAGTTTTTACTCAAATATCACTTGGCATCATACAATATCGTAAAATTTACAAGATTTAGTATAAAAAGTTTTCCTCAATACTGAAACGGAATAAAATTCAAGACATTTACCATAGTATTATGCAAGTTATTTTATGATGCTGTTCTGCAATAGTAAGCTGTGCTTCAAAAAATATAAATAATGATTAGAGTTATGTAGTGTTGTATGAGGTGTGTCAAATGAAAGGCAATATAATCTGTTTTTATTCACAAACATCCTTTAGAAGCCTGATCTTCACTGTGTCATTGCTACCCGATGGGATAGCTCTTCCACAATTAACTTGGACCATGAGGCGATGGAATTCATGTTCCCAGAATTCCAGAGTAATATGTCTTCTACTCTGTCCTTCAGTTCAATGTCTGGCTTCTTTTTTAGAAGCATTATTGTTTTTTTTTCTTTTTTGATGATCAAACAGAAGTCACTGGGCAACATGTCTATGCTGTAGCTCATATGATGCTCAAGTTGCTCTCATCTGAATTTAGCCCGCAGATTTGGTGAGACATAGGGACGAGCATTATAGTAGAGATGAATCAATCTCTAAGTAAGAAGTTCACACCGTTAGCTTTTAATGGACTACATCCTCCAAACGTTCATGATTTTACCGTTTGTTTTTAATGGAACGTGAGTTGCGGAGTGTCTTAATGCGCACATCATTGTTAATGAGGTTTTATTCATGCTTGAGAAGTTCAATGAGATGTCATCCACACTGGATGGAATAAGCAACTGCTTGTTTCGCTCCTGCGTCAGGTGCTCGTGTCTGTAAATGCATCACCACCCCACATTTTGCACCACTTTTGTAAATGCCACACTTCACTACCATTGAGTGGCACACTTCATTGCCATTGGGTAGCATATTGAAATTTCAACTGGTTTGGATTACATTACGTTACGTACATTTTACTTGAATATCTTTCATAAAATAATATAAAGTACTAAAATTAAGATTGTTATCATATAAAATAAAATTGAATTTGTGTCCTTCCTACATTTTCTGATAGTTCCTCTCTTCCCTCTTTTAATTCTATGAACTAGCGAAACTTGGAAATAAAGGATAGATTATGACAACAATAGGCTACTTAAGGGATTCTGAATATGAAGTATCATTAGATTATGAAACTTAATTATAAAATACTTTAGAGACTCTTAATGCTTTTCACAAATATTTGCTTTTGGAATGAATTTATAATGTTTGGTTCCAAACCCCTATTGATCTTTTAAACGTATGAGAAACTCTTCTGAAATGTTTACTGTTACTTTTGTTGGGTTTAATTTATGGACGAAAATATTCAACTTTAATTAAAAGGTAAAGCAGTGTTTTGTAACATTTAGATTATTAATCATAGGTCTTGCATGTCTGGGCAAACATAATAATTTTTGAAATGAATAATAAAAAGATATGGGATAGGTAATAATTGTAAATTGTCTTGAAACGTATTGCAAGACGATTTTAACAGCTATAATGTTTGCAGAATTTATTTATTAACTGCATACTAATGTATATGAATAGACACATTATATAAAATATGGCATGAGCGATTGCAAACATTCGATTACATAATATGATAGACTGCCATCTAATGATGGCAAGAACATCTACGTTTTTAGACAGAACTTCGGCATTTATAATAATTTTGTATTTGAAAACGAAAATCAAGATATTTAATAATGGCAAACGTAGAATTCACACCATTATTTTAATTGTATTTCACAATACTAACAGCTATTATTCAACAATCATAATAAAATAACTTTAAAGTAATCGCGTCTTTTGCAATAATAACTCAAAGCAAGTGATATCCTAAATAAAAATATTTGTATGTTTATTTTAAATTTATATTTTAATTGTCCGGAAGCAGTTTTATATAATGTTTTGATTGAGTATTCATTAATGTTTTGCATTCATGATATTAAAAATTTTTATAGAATTACTACTTTTCTGTACATACTTAAAATATGTATAAAATGTTTAAAAAACGCTTTAATGCTGAGTATATACTTTCCATTAGCAATTATAGGACCTTTCAAATTTTTGGATTAAGGCTATTTCTTTTTCTGCAGATTCAATCTTAAAATGGTTTTGATGTTTTTTCCTTTGAATATTTGACTCTACATTCGTTAAAATTATTTCCTTAAACATAATTTCTCTCGCATAATTTCATGGTTGATTTTTGAGTACATATTTTTTTAAATAAAATATTTTTCCTCATTTTCATGAAAAATTGCATATATGAAGGATATCTAAAAAATTATACAAGCATTATGTATCTTGATTAAGAACTTTTGCGATTCCGTGTGAGATTTGTTTATATAATAATAAATATTTGAGTTGTTTTATTGATAATATCATCAGATTTATTTTTACAGAATCCTTCACCGTAATACTTATAAAACCCTTACTATAATACATTAAAAAATCTTAGATAAGTTACATTTTTTAACATTGCACAAAAATTCGATGTTGCAAAATATCATGAAATAACATTTTTGAACTTAATATAGCTGAAATCAACATTAATATTCTGTGAATTTAATTATTTAAAGAAATGGCTTTTGAAATTGCCATTTATGAATATTTAAAACAATGTCTCCAACCATAAGTATAAAGGAATTGCGATATTTTTAATCCTTAAATATGCATGCATTTGTACTTTTCCTCAACATTCACAAATCATAGTTGTTCTAGAAGTAAGAATAATAAATTAGTTAAATCTGAATAATCTTTCATTTTATAGGTGTTCGTGAAAGGTTTAAAAGTTAATGATTCCATTAGCACTTTGAGAATTAAAGCTATATTTAAAATTTCACCAATATTAGTTTCTGGAGGTCATACAAAATATATTTTATTTAACTTTAGGCTAACATAGCTTAGAGTCATTAAAATATGAAATTAGAAAAAAATAAATGTATATATGCATATAAATATTACATTGTTGTTTCGTAATTATTAATTAATGGCAAAAACAAGTCTAATTTTAATATTTGTACTAAACTATAGTTATAATTTATAAATTTTAGTCATTGTTTTTTAAAGTATAAATGATGTGCGTTTCTTTAGTAAAAAATCGCTTTTATTTGTTATAATCAATTTTATATGAAGTTAAATAAATCTGAGATGCAGTAATTTTTTATACATTTATTATTTTCTTTAATTTGCAAATAATTTGAGGAAAAATTCATTAAATAAATTTGAGTAAAGAAAAATAAATATTTATTTTCTAATATTTAGATAAATTTTTTTACATGTGTGACAAATTATTTCTCTAAAAGTAATTATAAAATAATATTTCTTTCAGCCATTCACTTTTTGAGGTATTAATTTTTTAAATAAAAGACTGAATTAAATAGAATTTCTAAGTAACAACATTTGAAGCTTAAAACTAAGCTACTTAAATTATAAAATGCATGTTAATATAATTTAACTAACCAGGATGTTATAGATTAGCTTTAAGTTAAGTAAAATATTTCTAATGCGAAAGCATTTGGAAATTTTGTGTTTGATATTGTTACAAACCTGTGGTTTTGCTTTCTCGCGCTAATACTGTCATCGTAAGGGAGACAGATTGACAGTAATGTGTGTTGAATAGTGAGTGGATGTGACATCGAAGTTCCCAAGGCTTGGCGACAAACTTGGCGACGAATTTGGTGACTTTGGCAACAAAATGGAAAGTACCCGAAACATCGAGAATTTTCCACTAGGAGCCGATATACATTCAAAACACTCCTGATTGGTCCAGAAGATGTTAGTCCCGCCTACCGCCGGTATATATAAGGCAGGCGACTGCGGTGTGAATGAGTCGGAAAAAGTCAAGTCGAATCAGCGAGACAAGCGGAAAAAGGAAGGCAGAAGACCTGAAGAAGAATCAAGAGAGAAGCCGAAGCTGAACGACCTGGGGTTCAACGAAGAAGACAAGTAGCGCTGTGGAATTAATTGAGAAGACCTAAGAGACAGAGGTCTTGAACTGAGGAGTCCTGAACGGAGGACAGCTATGTGGCATAGACTGACGAAGCCTGCGTCGTGTGTCGTAGCCCGTTGTGTCGTCATCGGGAACGGAGCTTTCCCGAACCGAGGAGTAGTCCCGTTGTGCGAAGTAGTGAGTCGACAGCAAAGGCAAGAAGAGACAAAGGAATAGTTTCAGCCTGTTCTGGAGAGACCTACGGGGTGTAAAAGGAATCCCTTAAATATTCCCTCTCCGACTGAATCATGTCTGGCCGCTCTGTGAGCTGTGGACGTTTCCACTATGGAATTTCTGCCTGTGGACTATTATCGGCAGTGTGTTGTCCTGTGTATTCGTCTCGGCTGTAAATAGTTGTCTGCTGAACATAGTTGTGTTGTGAATATCTGTCGTCTTTGTGCTGTCCTGTCCTCGTCCTGTAAATAAACATCTGTGTTGTGTCTTCTTCTAAAGGACTGATCATTTTGTGATCATCATCATCTCTAACACCATATACAACCACTAAACAAGGTAAAAAAAATAACTTGACGGAAATCCATAAGAATATTTTTTGTCTTCATTGTGCAAGAGATAATTCATAAAAAAATCATAAGAAACCAAATTAAATAGAAAGTGTAAGAAATCGCGGAAATAAAAAATAAAAAATTGCTTTGATTAAAGTTATTTTTAGGCTTATCACAAAAATTAAGCAATAGTATTGAAGCAGAAGCAGAAGCAAATAGTATTGAAGAACAAGACGCTCTCACATACACGCGTATTCATTTTATTATAAGTAAAAATTGAGTAAATTTGTAAAATATGAAAGTAAATGTTATTTGAATTATCATAATAAATTTCCTAATCTAGCATGTTTAAATCAGTTTGAAATAAATTATGATATTTGATTTCAATTTAGGCATTTTTTTTCTTTTCACCTTGAAAGAATTTGTTTCATATTACGAAATCATCCGATCGTTCTCAAAACTCTTATGAAATATGTGAAAGGGGAAAACTTATCAACATTTTTTAATCCAATTTAGTGCTAAAATTCTTCCTTTTCTTGTAATTAAATGTTAAATACGCTTGAAACATAACAAATAGTTAAATTAACGAAACCACCAGCGTTTTCAAACAATCTTCATAATAAGCGGTTCGTTTTTGGTTATTTGTTTTTTGCTTTGAAAATTCTGAAGTTTCTTAATTAGGGATTTAACATAGAATAGCAGTGTATGTAGAAATCTAATCATCGTATTTAGCTAAAATACTGCCAGTTCTTAAATTAAAGTCTATTGAATATCTGCTAAAAATATAAATAGAAAGGGCTTTTCTCATCTAATATTTCCGTTAAAACACCAAATTTATAAAAGTAAATGTTTGTGTAAAGTACCATTGTAAAACGAAGAATTAATTTCTTTCAAGAGCTGGTCATCTGAGATAAGTTTGAAATGAAGATGAGTTTTAAAATTAATTTAGCTAAAGAAAAAATATAATTAAGAATTCGTTTTCTGATTATTGTTTACATAAGAGATCTTTTATGGTTAAGATCTTATCTAAGAGATCTTACCTAAAGCAACTTTTAACTTAAAAGGAAATTTTTTGGAATAATTTTGAATAATATTTTAAATAGAAACGTACAAAAAAAAAGAAACCAGAATTATCTGCAATTAATGTTCTATCTATTGATTATTTAGATCTATCTTATTTTAATTAAAGAAATGTAAAATTTCAGCAGATTTAATAAAACCAGTTAAATCATTATATTGCGCAAGTACGAATATAACTAGTAATAATGGTGAATTGTTAATTGCTTAGAAATATTGAAAATAATTTATAAAAGAAAATGTATTTGATATTTACCATAATATTATTTAAAAGTTTCTTTCATTTTCTTCAATTTTTTATATTTTACTGTTTAATTTAATTAAATAAAGAGGACATTTTAATATTCTATGTGTATGAAAATCACATGTTTTCATATCACATGTTTATTATTAGAATCACTTTATTTATTTATTTATTTTTGTCAGTTTAATTTTTTTTCTTTCAAAACAGTCTCATTAGTTAGATAATAATAAAATAATAAATCATTAATTGACATTTTAGAATTCATTACGGAAGTTATTTTTAGATGTATAAAATGCTAATATGCTCAAACTTTCATTTTCTCATTATATACATTCCATACACAGAAATTGTCCAAAAAATTTATTGATTACTAGGGTATTTAATGACTGCAGAAATATTAGAGTTTCATTTTCTAGATAATTGTTTTTTATTTTGATTAATATATTTTTATCTTTCCTTAATAAAATTTGGTAAGGATTTTATTTTTTCCTAACGAGTTCCTTCAAATATTTTAAATAAATGACTTAATTAAATTGGATTAAATTTATCAAATAAATGGCATAAAAATATAATACATCCATTTTGTGATTCTGTTTATTTCTAACCAATACAAATTTTAATTACAATTTTGAATCGAATTTATATTTTAATCAGATATATTGTTGTGCAACTAATATTTGTGAGAAATAAAAGATGTTATAATATAATATTTAATTATTTTTTGATAAATTTATGAACTTTGAAATATAAATTCATGCAGCTCTTGAATCTAATAAATTTTTCTCTGTTCTTTTTCAATTAAACGATTGTTTTTCAGAAAAAAGCAAATGTAGGTAAGAACAGGTTGTAACTGACTTTACTGTGAAAAGTTTGAGAAAAAGATAAAATAAGAAATTGACATAATCATAAATCTGAAAATAAAAATCTATTAAAAATGGTGATCTACTTACATTTATAATTTTATGCTCGAGTCAGGTGCTCTATCGGATATCGAGATTGACGGTATTTCAAACCGGGTTTTCAAGGTATATTTGAATATCTGTTAAAAGAACTAAAAAGCTTGAACACTGAAATAAGTTTGAAATTATTATGTGCTATTAATATAATTATTGCTATGCTAATTATTATAGAAGAGCAAATTCAGAAAAAAAAGACGGGTAGAATTAGCAACTCTTTTGCTGTATTTGCAAAATCCACCAAACATTTCTAGTTCGACGTAGAAATATGACTTACTTTTGTTAGCTTCAAAAAGCGAAATTATTAATTTACTTGGAAAGATTCTGATGAATAGCATATCGAAGAAAATATTCATCAGACTAACAGAAAAACTTACAAATCCAAACACGCTAAAATGTTCATTATTTGAGGCAATGAATAAAAGAAGAAAAATCTTAGATTTGTTATTTAAAGCCCTGAAAACTATAAAACGAGCTCAATAGCTAGTGAACCATTATTTTCAACTTCAGACGATATTTTATCCAAAATGAGAGCAAGACTTAGCGACCAGTCAGGGGATTTTTTTTAATTCTATTTTCTTAGGAGAAATTAAAATTAGTGAAAACAATATAAATAATATTCAAATTTTTATTTAATTTTTCTTTATATATACATCCAACCATATATATATCTATGAAAATATTTTTCAATTTCCTTTTAGAAAAATTCGAATACGGTGTAAAATTATTTTTTGGAAATACGGTATATTAAAAAGTCGGTTTTTGAATAAACCCTAATATAGGAAGTCATCAATACTATAAACGATTTGAAGGATTATATATATTATTCATGATTGATTTTAAGTATTCTATCATTATAGCACTACTAAAATATATTATTGTATTTATTATGGTTTATATATATATTATGTATATTAAACCGTTCGGAACAGTATGTTATCGCATGCCTGTCTACTTTATGCAAATACTGCAATTTTTACTAGGTTGGATTCTCTAGATATTAATAAAATGATAAAAAATAGATATTTTCAAACTTTTAGTTCGAATGAAATGTTATTAAAATATTTAGCAAAAATACTTATTTAGACATTAAAAACGATTTGTTTGTAATTCAGACTGAGTGAATTCTAATTAAAATATTTAATTTTTATCTCATTGAACTAAAGCGTATGAGAAGCGACAAAACGAATTAAGGCAGATGAGATTGCCATTTGTGAAATGGAACAATTCAATAATTGAATAAAGAAAAATAAACAATCAAAATATTGAAGATGTTATATAAAATATATTTATATTAAAAAACGGAATGTTAAAATATATATTCAGAGTTAACTGATGAATCTGTTACAGAAAGAAAAATCAAGTCACTTTCAGAGGTCATATAATTCCAGATTAAAGACGCTGTTGTATTCATCCATGTCAATTAGGAAATATAAAAAAAAAGCTTAAAAAAAGCTCTTATGTTCCGGCAATTCACATGGCGCTAATTATAAGTATCAAGCAATTACTCTTTAGGAAATAATAATTTGGAATACTTTTCATTCTAGAAATATTAGCGGAAAAAATTAAGAATTAAACTTTTTTAAATGACACAGAATGAATTAATAATTTGACAGACAAACGAGAAATTAAACGAAAATAAGTAAGACTAAATTCTGTGACATAAATGCCGAGAATAAAACTCTTTAACAGTATGATTAAATTTATTAAATATTTTCAATGCATGTTACATAAAATATTCTGAATATAATAATCTGAATAAATATTGTGAATATTGTATATTTGTGTATTTGTATAATATTCTGAATACGAGAAGCAAAAGTAATTAAAGAAGAATATTTCAGGTTGTGAAAAATATGCTGTCGAATATATTTCTATAATTCCTTTTTTCGTGAAACTTTTTAATACGGTATTTTTAAAACGATTCCATTAGAATGCATAATGTGAGTGAAAAATATTTATATTATAGAAGAGATACAATAGATATCCGTTAGGTATTTTATTATAACTGAAAAAAAGTATGTTCATATTACATCAGAAATTTTATTACATTTCTATGAAGAGTAATCTTTGAATGTAAATGTATGTAATATTTCATATAATTATGCAAAAAATTATTTAGAAGTATTCCCGATTGTAAATTAATTTTTGTTTTCTTTAGAAAATCAATTCCATATAGCATCGCAAGATTTTGAATTCTTTTCGGTGGAAGAATTTTTATGAGATATCAGAAATAAATTTTTAATGGGTAACAAACTATAAATTTTATAGATATTTATGAAATTTTAGAATTAAACCTCATATGCGTTTTCATTTACAACACAAAAGCGGGTTTCAATGCATAAATCCAATATACAATTTCTTAATCTATATATTTTTAAGATTAATAAATAACTCTGAATACTAATTTTATATTTGCACCATGTCTGCTTTCAAGTACTTTTACAAGTTTAAAAGAAAATTCCGAAATCATATCGGCCTCTTATTTTCATCTTAAGTATGTTAGTGATGATGATATACTAGAGTATACAATGATGTGTACTAGAATTTTCAAGTAGTAGGAATCATGTTTTCGTGAAGAGCATCAAAAGAAAAAAATCTGAAAGAGGACAAATAAGCTTTATTTTCAAGTCCGTATTTTCAAAAGAATAGAAATACTTTTACTTTAGAAATACCAAATCGAAAATTTTAACGCGCTCGAAGTTTATTTAGAACTGAATTCTAAAATAAGTTCAAATTGAAAATAGGATTTTTTTGTTTATAGTTTTGCAATTCTCATTTAGTATTTGGATAACATTTCAAAAGTAGTTGTTTATTAAAAAAATTTTTTGGAAAAGCTGAAATTTTTTAATTTTGGAATTAAAGATATTTATTTAAAATAATCTTTTTAACAACCATATTTGCCATATTTAGTATAGATGTAAAATAATTTTAGAAATTCATCTGAAATAAAAGATGATAACCAATATTATTTAATTTTCAAATATTTAAATAAATGGTAAGGCTCAACTTCAATAATCTCAAATCATAATTTTAATAATAATAAAGCGTTATCGTATTCGAATGAAAGCTACAAAAAATTAATAAAACTCATTTTTTGTAATCAAAATAATCAAATCTCAATGCTTCAAATTTAATAGTTCTTAAATGTAAGTATTATATTTGTATATATTATTCTGTTTTAATTAATGAAATAAGGTGAAAAATAAATGAAATCTCTACTTTTAAGAACTCTATATAATTATACATTTATTAAATACCAACAATTAAATATATTTTCACAATAATATAGAGCAATGAATTTATTCAAATAAATGCTAGTTGAAGCACATTCTAACGGAAAAAATAATTTTGAAAATAACTATCTTGTTAGAGTTTGTTAGAGTTCGATTTTTTAAATAAATACTGTTTTTCTATTTTTTAGAATTATAAGTATTTTATTTTTAAAATTCTCTAATAAAGTTTTTACCTTGTGATATATCTTTGTTTATTACTTTTGAGGTAACATCGTTTATTATACCAAAGCTCCTCTAATCTAATTCAAAATATATTTCTAGAAGCCCATTAATCTTAATTAAAATGAATAGATATTTCCCCAACTACACTTTAACCTCAGCTTTGGGGGCTAAAATAACTACGATATTTATAGTACTTGTAATCCAATTTTCATCAAAAATTCAAAACCTTTTTAATACACATAATTAAATTATGAGATTCCAAGTTAAATTTCAGCCCTTCAATGTAATTTCAGATGTAATATTTATATTATTTTGCAAGCATTGATTATCATTAAAAAAAATTTCAATTAAAGAATGATATGGATACATTTCAATAGATATATAAACTCAAAAATAGAAGAAAATTGCATTTAAATCAAACATTAATAGGAAAAATTTAAATAATTTAGGATATTCAATGATAAATGGAATAAAGAGGAATTCAAGAAACTGACAAAAATAGGTTTTTTATAATTCTATTGTACAATCGTGAATTATATTCCCCAAAATACTACCATTGACCAAAAGATATTAATATCAAGTATTAATAAATATACTTTTAAATAAAATATTTCTTCTAAGTATTATAAATTATAAAACTGATACTTTGCTTTGCAATATTTAATTTTCTTTGTAAATTTATCAAATTACTTTTACTGATAAACGAAATATAAATCAAGTATTCATAAAGGCACTGTCACATAAAAACACATAAAACAAATATATTCCTTCTAAGTATTAAACATTATAAAATTGATATTTTGTTTGGTAATATTTACTTTGCTTTATAAAATCCTCAAACTGCTTTTATTAACAAAAAAGAAATTAAAATCAAGTATTCATAAGCATATTGTAATATAAATACATTCCTTCTAAGAATTGAAAATTTTAAAAAGTATATTTTCTTTTGTAATATTTACCTTACTTTGTAAATTCCGCCAAGTACTTTTATTGGCAAAATAATTAGTATCAAGTATTTTGAAATATATTGATGTATAAAAACATATAAAAGAAATACATTCCTTCTAAGTATGAAAAATTATGAAAATGATATTTACTTTTCTCTGTAAATTCATCAGATCATTTTTATCGACAAAAAGAAATTAAAATCAAGTATTCATAAATCTACTGTAATATAAAAGCACATAAAAGCTAATTACTGACTAATATGACTTAAATTAATTTAATTAAGTTAAGTCATTAATTATTTTAAATCGGATTCAAATAATCACGGTAATTCTCTATCGGTCTCTATCAACTGCTTTTTTCTAATTTCTGAGATAATCAAACGGTTTCATAATAGATTAATCTCAGAACAGGAGTGAAATCCTTCAATGTTTCTCACTTAAGACTAAATGAAGTATTATTTGAACACTGACGAGAAAAAAAAATACTTTTATCAGAACTGTTATTAAACGCAAATGGAATTTTTTCGAGCATTAAATTAATATACTTAATTTCTTCTGAAAAAAAAAACATTTTATAAAAAATAACCAATGATATCATAATTCAACGTCAACCATTTACAACGCATCTGATCTTAAGGAAGCTTACGTAATAATAAAGCAATACTGGCAAAAATAGGTCAGCCTTTTAAAACCGCATCTGCTTTCAAAGAACCATATAATAATAATAATAATAATAAAGCAATGCTGGCAAAAGAAGGCAAAAAATATATACGATTAAAAGATGTTGCTAAAAATTATTATTTATATTTTATTTATTGCCTACGCGATTTCAAGTTTCAATTATTTGTTGCCTTCAATTATCCAAAATCCCCCAACGAAAACTACATCATAGTCATAAATGATAGAAAGTATTAATAAATACACGGTTATGTAAAACAAATAAAAGAGATACATTCATTCTAAGTATTAACAATTA
>JAPMOQ010014112.1:0-33375 GCA_026543055.1 Argiope trifasciata
TTGATATCGGAAAAAAATGGAATCAAATTCGTTAAGAATTTGACTTTCTTCGATCTGTAATTTTACAAGTAAATAATTTAAATAACCCAAAACGGAATGACTTAAATATATCAAATTTGGTATGTATTTTGTGATTATGTTTGTAGGTTTGTGTCCAATTTTAGTTTCAGTCATTTCGAAAAAAAAAGATGCTTTTTTTTAAGATTGCAAAGCTTTTTATGTTCTTCATACGCATGATTTAATAATTATTATATATTAAGAATACTATTCTTAATACAAAATTATTATAGTATTCTTAATATAAAATTTTTATATATAAAGAATACTATAATTTTATAAAGATAGATATAAAGATTTAAGGAAGAAATACGTAAGAAGAAATGGTCCCTCGCCAAAAGAAAAAAGATATATATTCTGTTAAACCACATAAAAGAACAATATACACATCTACGGTATATACATATTATTAATCTATGTAACATATAAATCTACATTCCACTCGCGATGTCAAAACGATAACTACGTCTACCAAATCCACTCTAGTTTATTTAAAATTTTTACATTATTTTTCGCTCTTTACAGAAGTGGAACACAAAACGCTGTGTTATACAAGAGAGTTAAAAGAAAAAGAATTCATCCGTTTTTGTTTTTTGTTTTCCTTTTTTAAAGTAATAGCATTATTTACGTTTAGTCATCTTGTTCTAAATTTATTATTTCATTTCGTTATTGAATTCCTACTATTACAGTTCACTGTAGCTCACACACACTCTATACATATTTATTTATATACCTTTTCAAATTTTCAATAATCGATAAAATACTTTTATTCATCGATTCAAGTTCAAAATACATTTTATAAAATTGTAGCGGATGGTGCTTTATGTAAAAAAATTTCAAATATTAATTTCTAATTAAATTTAATTAATTTTTAATATTTTAAATATGAGTTTTCGAATTTTGTAATAAAAGTTGAAATCAACAGGCAGTAGTTGGATCGATAAGACGCAAGAATTTCGGTATTTTTCACGTGAAGTGAAGAAAGCGAGTTCATTTCTGGCGAAATCAATACTTTTTTATTCTTAATTTTTTTGACAAATATTTAATAGAAAATAACTAAAATGAATTTTTCTTTGCTGACCTAAGTAGTAACTGAATTTTAAACAAAAATTATATTACTTGTCTAAAACTCATATTCATCAATTCATCTGAATATGGAAATGTTTCGGATTCGTATTTATTACTCTATTTCAGAATAAATTTTCTATGACCCAATCTATTTATTTTAGATAACTTGATTTCCCTCATTATCCCTAAAATTTTTTTATCGAATTTTTTAAAAATCATGTTTAAACTTCCATGTAGAATACTAATATTTGAAAACAAAAATTAAAGCACGAATTACCCAGATTGACACAAGTAAATTGTCACATTCCATTATTAAAATAAAAATTACTCAACTCATGCAAGCATGCAAGACACTATAATCAAGTTACCGAAATAAAGGTCATTTGAACAACCTTGTGAAACATCCAAAACAGGGTGTAACATTTTCAACGCCGAAGCTAGATCATGACCAGCAAAAAGAAATTTGTGGTCCAAATTTTCGAGGGATATAAAAGCAGCGGTTTTGACTGTAGCAAATCATTCCATTCAGTACTCTCTGATCATACTTTTCCCTTCTTTGGATCTTAGCTTCATTGTTGAAAAATGCTGTTCAAGGTAATTTTCGGTGTTTCACTTTCTGATATAAAAAATCTCATATCACTTTACTTAATTACCTAAACTAATTCGTAAAAACATTTGTGAATTACACTAGATCATTTATTTAATAAGTAATTAGGCTTCAAATTTTAAATATCAATTTTTGTTATTTTTTGTTAAGAAAATTGTTAGAATTTTCTATTTTCTCTCAAAATATGATTTAAAAATATTAAATATGCTACTAATAAAAATTTTCTGTTATTTATTTATTTTATTTAATGTTATACAACATATTTCTGTATTTTATATATTATTTCAATTTAATGTTATGTTAGAGAATTAAAAGTTATTTAAATTCAAATTTAAAATTTATAAAAGAATACCAAGTAAATATATGCATCATAATATTTGTAACAAAGTTCAATAAATTACCCCATTTCTCACAAGTAAAATGTCACTTTTCATAGGTTAAATAAATATTATTCAATTAGTGTAAGCAGGAAATACATGTAATTAAATCAATTGATTAAGAAGTAGTTATATCTGTTATTTTAAATATCATTTTTTAATAATTTTTATTAAAGAATAGTTAGAACTCCTCCACTTTCCCTCAAATAAGTAATTTACGAATATAAAATGTACTACTTCTTAAAATGTTCCATTGCTTAGTTGTATTTTTCAGTGTTCTATTACATTTTCAGCCTTTTACATTATTTCAATTCTTTACTGCAATAAGGATTTGTTAAGTTATATAAATTAAAATTTATAATATGAGAGGAACAGGCAAATATATATGAAATTGTAATTGTAAATTATTTTAATATAGTCAAATTCAAACTGAAATACAGCTTTTTAAAAATTTATTTTGTGTCAAATAAATGAAATTGTAAAAAAAAAGAGAACAAAAGTATGTTTTTAATTTGGTTTAAATGATTTGAAAAAAACTAATATATATATATATATATATATATATATATATATATATATATATATATCTTTATTTGAATTATTCATTGAATATAATTATATTATTAATTATATTATTATTTATTTAAAAATTAAATTTAAGAATTATTAATTATCAAAGCTTAACATTTTCAACTTGGAAAAACAAAATCAAAAATATTTTAGCTAACTTTTAGTCTTTTTTTTCACAAAACTTTTTCTTAACAATTTTAGCAGATAATAATAATACATTATAATATAGATTTAGGAGAGTTATTATCGAAAATTACTCTTGAAAGGAATTTTTCTATAAATATTATTTTCTTATTTTTAAAACAAAATATATTTTTAAAAATTAAAAGTATTCAATGTAACAACATAACTTAAGAACTCTCAAGACATAAAGTATAAAATCATTATATAAATAATTTTCCCTTTCTTTACATTTTCATTTGCACATTTCTATATAAATATAATTAAATTCCATTTGTTGATTTTCAGGCTCTTCTCCTTATCTCCGCCGCTGCCGTAGCCATGGCTCAATACGGACACGGATATGGTACCCCTGCCTATAGCCACAATGACTACGTAAGTCACAATATGCCACTGCTATAAAGTAAATAACATTAAATGAAACCAAAAATCGTATTTTTAGTTTTAATGTGTTATTGAATACAACTAATAAACAAATTCGAAAATGAAAATGCTTAGTAAAATTAATACATAACATTTTCATAATTTTTAAAAAATAAATAATGAAGTCATGGATAAACATTTTCGAAATCCTGACTCTATCATAACAAGTTATATATAAGAAGAAAAAAAATCACTTAATTTTTACTTAAGTTTGCAAAGAAAAATGCTATTTTGGTTATTTTTATAAAATAATTATCAAAAAATTAAGTATAAAAACAATTATTGATTTTCACAAGAATTGAAAATTACTGAAACACTGAAAGTACAGAAAAATACTGAAATCCTTCCATTTTACCGATAGAGCAACTGTCAGTTGATTTAAATTTTCATTAGAAACTGCCAAAACTCTGTTTAAAGTATTAAAAAAATTATTTAATTTAATAAATTAATTAATGTTTGAAAAAATTTATATTACCATCCACGACGTGTTTGAAGAAAAGGTTTTTGAATTTGAGTGGATGAATAAAAAGTATTTTATTAAGGATTGAAAATTTGAACATGATATGCATATATAGAGAGAGTGTGTGGACCAATAGAAGGAATTGAAAAATCGAATTAATGCTGTTTAAAAATAAGCAAATTTTTAAATCAGATTTTAAATACCTTTATTATCAGTTATAAATCACTGATGAGCATTAAATTCACTGTGAATAAATTTATCATCATAATCCTTAATTCATTTTCTTTTTAAGAAAATTTGCATCTAACAGTAATAATAAAATTAATGGTATAAATTAATATCACACTAATAATATCTCTCTAACAGAGTAATATAAATTCAAAATGGATACAGATTTCTTTTTACACATAATGTTTTCTAGATATTATAAATACCATATGAAATTATAATCCAAATCAAAAAAATATCAGCAAAATTATAAATTTAAATTTTTTTAAGCAATTATTTAGTTTCCATTACACAAACAGCTCTAATTTTATTCTACTTAGGCTTAAAGCAAAATAATTCTGATTACCATTAATTACAAAAGAAATATACATCTGATCATCACTTATTATGAAGAAAATATGCATCTCATTATCATTTATTACATTAGAATAATGCATTTTATTATCATTTATCACAGAAGCAAAATACATCTCATTATCGTTTATTACAATCTACAATATTCATTTGAATCTAAACATACCATTCGCAGTCAAACAGCAAACATCTGGAATAACTAATCCTAACATTCTACGATATTATTTTTTAGAATTGATGAATCATTCTTTACACAAGTTTGGTTCAGGGAATAGACAAATCAAATGAATTTTATAAACGTAAATGATTAAGAAATTTTTTTACCACCACTTTATGTAACGCTGTGAAATTCGGTTTAAAAGAGAGTGACCAACAATTAATGTCTTGTGTGCAGGCTCAGCCCATCCCCTTCCAATACGGATACGACATCGCCGGTGACCACGGTGAATTCAAGCAGACCCGACAAGAACAAGGTGACGGAAACGGCAATGTCAAAGGAAGCTACGGATACGTCGATGCCCACGGAATCTCCCGACAAGTAGACTACGTCGCTGACGGACACGGATTCAGAGCCCAGGTCAAAACCAACGAGCCCGGAACTGACAACCAGAGCCCCGCTGATGTTGAGCTCCATGCTCAACCAGCCCAAGTCCATGCCCCAGCACCCGCTTACGGATATTCTGCCCCAGCACCCCGACGACACTACTAAGTAAGTACTCTCGAATGCGCGCAATGTGTCAGTAATGATTAGTCGCTTGAAAGTTATATATTATCCCTATATCAAAAACTTCACCTATGTTACAAAGTGTACAAAGTTAAGTACACAAATATGATGGATTCAACTAGCAGGTTGTAAGTGGGATTTATATTTTTCAATGTTTTTTAATAAAATTTATGTAAATTATTTTAATATTATTTTAACCTCAAGATTAATTAATATGTTTATTATTAATTTAATTAAAATAGTTAATATATACTTTATTGGAATTAGTCTGAAAAACATTATAGAAAGAAATTTTGAAATTTGATATTAATTTTTATACTACCCTAAATGTAGGAGATTCTGAAATTACAATTCGAAAAATCGTTTAAATGTTTCTGATGGATTCACATGTTCTATGAGATAAACTTAGTTATTTTGATCATTATTTATTAGTTTTTATACAATAAAAAAATTATTATACTTCAATATCATTAAAATAGTGATAAGAAATAAAGACATTTGATGAAAATAAAAACAAATTAATAAAAATTGACCTTGTTATGTACAAAAAAAGGTGAAAATTGAAGCTGTAACTTTTACTTTATATAATTTAATACGTTATTGTTGAAAATTTTAAGCTGGCTGATGCAACTTATTTGAATTTAATCTAAAAGTAACTTCGCAATGTTTACTGTTAAAAATTCTAAATAAATAAAATTTTAATTTATTAATTTAGATTTCTTGCGTAAATTCATATTTACAAACTTAAAACGATGACAATTTATTAGAGTTAAAAAACTTTAGTTACCTCGTTAAGCGTTTTTGAAATAAATAAAAAAGGACTTTAAAACAAAAAATATTTTTAAAAATTTAATTCAATACCTGATCGGGTCAAAAAAGAAAAATTTTAGTTTCGTTTTTTTTTTATTCAATAATTATTATAAACTATTATCAAAAATTATTCATTTTCGCTAGAACTGAGCTCTCTTTCTTCACTTTCATGTTATAACTACCTAAGTCCTCGCATTTTACCGATCGAGATACTGCTTATTCACATCAAAACTAAATTTAAAATTACGCTAAATCAAAATTTAAAGTTTTAAAAATTTATTAAATTTAATTAAAGAATTAATATTTAAAAAGTCATTGTCGCACGCACATAGTGGGTCAGAAGTTTAAGAAAATGTATTTGAACTTGTGTGGATCCATAAAAAATATTTCATTAAAGATGGAAAATTGGGACAAGTTGTACAAACAATGAATAAATATAGGGTGAGTGCAAAACTAATAGTAGGATTGAAAAATCGCAGCGGAAGATTTAGATTTCATTAGTTAATTCATATTTTTAAATTTACAACGATTGGTTTAGATTTTTATTTTAAATACATATCAAAATAGTTTATGTTTCAGAAATATCACACACAAAAAAAAATCTGAAATTTACAGTATTTTATTTCTTGATAGGATAAGAATTAGAATGAAATTAGATTAAGTTCTCTTAATATTATTCCCTTAGAAAACTCTATTTCTTGATATCCACGATTCAAAAATCGTAATTTCTATATAACAGCATCTTTATTTCCCCATTCTTAATTTTAATTCTCTACATTACAGGTCACCAAGGAAATAACTCAGGAATTCATTTCATAGAAGTAAAGCTCTTTCTTCAGAGAATGAATGTGTTTTTTCATCAGAGACAGATTAGAATGTTTTTGGATCCAAAAACGCATATATTGTCTCCCAAAGGATTTCATCTGAAATCATACTCAATCAAAGTGCCGAAATAATTTATTTAATTTATTTTAGAATTTATGTGTAAATGTCTCTTATTGTTGAAAATAGTAGAAAAAATAAATTCCTTGTGAGAAAAAATAGTTCTTTGTTTTCTTTTCAATTTAGATGTTTATTATTACATTACTTTTGTTTAATTTCGAATATGGAATGACAGTGGTCCGTAAATATCAGAAAATAAATTTTATTATTATCGTCTAAGAAAATTATGTTATTTTGGTTAGGGTTTTTGAAGTTCTAAATCGCGTAGACTATGAATAAAGCAAAAGTGGCAATTTTCAACATCTTTTAATCGCCTTTTTATTTTCTTCTTTTACCAATATTTCATTGTTATTATGTATGATTCTTTGACAGTAGGTTCATTTTTAAAAGATTGATGTAGAACTATGATGTTATAGATGTTATTTTCATGGAATGTAATTTTTTTCTGTGGAAAAGTAAATAATTTAATTTTTATAATATGCTCAAAAAACTTTACTAGCGTTTAAAACAGTCTTGATTAACAAATTTTCTCTTTACCCCGATGGAGAAATATCACGTCTTTCATTCTTAAGCGAGAGAAATTGGGGGATTTGACTGGCGTTCTAAGATTAATCTGTCATAAAACTGTTTTATGATCTGTGAAATAGCAGTTTTCAATTAAAAAATGTTTTCAAAAATGTTGTTTGCTAAAAAATATTATGTAAAATTCTACATAAATTATTATGTTTGAAAATGTATTGGTAAACAATTCATAATTTGGAAATTGCATTGCGACGAAAACGCTCCTTATTTAGCTTACAAGTGAGGCATTCCTTTTTATGAAAACTTGAGGTTTCTCGAAGTCGCGTTGGCAATAAATAAAGCGTATATGGCAATATTCATTTTCAATTTTTTTTTCCTTAGCTGGCAAAAAAGTTTTGGAGCTCTCGTTAATCTCGAAAGAAAAGAGGCATTGTATTTTTAAAAGTTGACACATGCGCATTAACATAACCACGTGATCAAAAAGAATTCCTAAATGATAAATTGAAATATGCGATGGCAAATTTCGATGTTTTAAGATTATTTTTACCCTTTTTAAGTTATTTTATAATTTAGAAATAATCATCATTTTTTAAAGATAGATTTTGAATAAAATTATTGCAAACAGATTTATTCAAAAACATGGGAGACAATCACTACTTTAGCATGTAATTGCTGGCTTTGTTTGAGTTGACTGCTGTAAGGGTTTTTTTTTTATTTTATACAAATACAAATACAAGCTTTTTTTCCAAGATAATACTTTTTAAAAATTTAGACCTTTCCCCCACTCAATCCAGCAAAATCCGACATATCACAATTACTATCTAAATGCCACAAGGCGACTTTGATTAACAGAAAATTTCCTACTTTCGTATGATCAAGGTACTTGAAATTATGTCATAAATTCTAAACCAATGAATGCTAAGACCAATAGCTGTGGAGATTACATTGCCTAAGGCTCAACATTAGGATCCGTAGCAGCGTAAAGTAACCACTAGACAAAAGTGATTACTCCTATAGGGATTATGTTAATTGACTTATAAAGTTACCACCACAATGCTTTAAAAAATATTACGGAAAAACATTTTTCTGATTGTATTTTAAAATCATGTTAATTTATTTTAGAATAGCACAACCATCAACACTTCTTTACAACTTTCGACGAATCCCTTACTGCTAACGAAAAATCTCAAAATATCAATTTAAAACAATGATTTTGTATATGAAAAAGAATAGAGTTCTTTTTTACCCATTGTGTTATAATTTTTTGTTCTTTATGATCAACAAAAAATTTTAATACCACATTCAATAAAAACAATTAAATATCGCAAAGAAATTGGAAAAAATTATAAAATGACAAAAAAAAACAATTTCACAAAAATAGGAGGTGAAATTCAAATAATTTAGAGATACATTACTTAATACACCAATTTTAGACCTTTACTGCTCAACTATTTCCATATGATACTACATAACACAATAGCATTTTCCTCTAATTATTTACAGAAAATGAAGCAGATATTTTCTTGTAATTTCTTTTTTATAAACAGAATAGCTTCCAACACCAACATTGATTCATATGTATATATATATACCCTACATTATATAAAAAATATACTCCCATTTTAGATACAAACTAATAATGATTATTCATAGGAAAAAATTAAATAACATAGGAAAAAATAATTCAATTAAAGTTTTCAATAATTGAAAATTAGGCGAGATTTTTGGCCTTTTTCAGAACGCATGATAATTATGAAAGTGAAGAAATGGTATGCTTAATATTGGTATAGTTTTCATGAGAAATATTAGGAAGCAAAGATGCAGAATAGTGAAAGTGAGAATATAATCGTGAAAGTTACGTTTTCAATAGCATTATAAAGTCAAAAAAACTATTACAGATAATATATCAAATTTACTTTAAAAATATGATAGAAATTAATGAGAAACATTTCACAGTAATGAAATTAGCTTCATTAAAAAGGTGAAGTCTTGAATCTTAGGATAATATAAAGACAATCTTTTAGGATAATTTTATTGAAAGAAAACATCGACTTCCGTTGACAAATTATAACAATTATCCATTTGGTGACAGTTTAGCATATTTTTGCGCTCGAAAAAACTTTCTGTTTGAAGAATATTTTTTTAAATTTATTTGATATCTTCTTTCCTCTTTTTAGAGACACATCTCAAAATCATTTTCTATTCTTTTTTTTTTCAGTTTCATTAATTAGTTAAGCAAAGCGTTAAATTAAATGCAACAGTGAAAATTATCAATGAGAAATTGCATAATTTTACTCAGAAATTATAAGATAACAGACAGTTTGTTTATATTTGATTATTGCCATTCACTAATAAGTAGTAAAAGCGATTTTTTTGTCTCACGTTAGAGTTTTATATTGAGAGAGAATAATATTGGAGAAAAAAGCACAAGAAAAACTTGAACTTGATATCATTGAACAGTTTTCAAATTTTAAAGGTATGTGATTTTATTCTGTATAAATGTTTTGAAAAATTTTCAAACATAGTTATAGTTTTCCATATTTGCATGAAAAATATTGAAAAAAAAAATCTTTGAAGCCGAAATATATCAGCTAAATGGTAAAAAGTTTTTGAAAATTGGAGAAAAGAAGGGTTTTCTTCTCACAAACTGATATAAGACAAATATCCACTTGTTTAAAAGTTTAATAAATGATTTTAAAAATTTATAGTTATCTGTGGATATATTGCTTCCAGAATTAAGAAAAAGCTGTAATTCTATCTATTCCTTTAAATATTAAGGTCCGGCTTAGGATTAAAGCGAAATTTTCAATTTTTTTCACATTGTGAAACCCTAGAACAACTATAAAATTATTTTTAACGAATAGATTGCTTATTTTCTACTTCGTGGACTTAAAAACATATTGAGAAATCATTATACCACATTCTAGTAATAAAATATGCATTAGATTTTGATTTATGAGGTTTTTCGTAAGGAAAATTCCGCCAAAGAATAGAATTTTAGAAAACAGTATCTAAAAATGTAAAGGAGTAAATGTATTTAAATGTTAAATTGCGTGAATAGAAAAGCAAATATAAAAAAGCAACTTCCTGACATATAAACAAAATTCTAACGGTTATATGATGAAACCTATCCAAACATTAAAAATATTAAATAACAAATTGATTTTTTAACAATCAAATAAAAAAAGTCGCAAAAAATTAGACTTTTAAATGTAATTACCTTTTTAGAATAAAAAGGGGTTTGTAAGGCTCTGAAATTATTAAGAAAATAGTAAAATTTTTATTCGTTGTTATTTAAGAGTACATTTAAACGTTTGAAAAAAATCATTTTTAGTGAACGAAGTCTAACGATCTGATCCGTAAAGCGTTTCCAGTGATTTTTTTCCATTATGCATGTTACAATTTACTTGTATCAACCATTATCCAGCTTTTTTAACATCATCTTGGTGATTAGTTTAATGTCTTTTTAACTTCCTTATGGTGATATAATTCAAAGGTTTACAATCAATTGTTTGGTCAAACAAAAAGTGAAAGTGCTTCGTTAAACGAACAAAATGTTTGTCCTCCTTTTCACAGACTGATTGATAATATGTCAGTTAAAAAGAGCATAAATGCGTCCCATATCCATCCATTTGAAGAAGCGTCAATAAAGCAGGTTTATCTAGCATCGACTTTTTTTTGTTCTAAAGACGATTGAATTTTGATACGTTAACTACTGATCATTAATAAGTGTAACAGTTTCTTAATTATAATTTAGAGAAAACTATTTCATAGTTCGTAAAATATCACAAAATACATTTTGTGATATAAAAATGTATAGAAAAGTATGGTATATATTTTCATCGTTTATTTTTAATGAAATGCCTTTTTTAATAGTTTGGCAGCAAATTCCTTAATATTAATTATGGTGCTAATTGTCAAGAGAATATTTTGTTCTTAAACTGAGCGAATATTGCAATAACGAAATATATTCATTTATTTAAATGCATTGATAAAATGTTTTTATCGATCAAAAAAATGCTAATACGATTATTTTATGTCAAAACTTTTCTTTGTAGAAGATTTAATCTAAGTTGCATTATTTATTGAGAGAAAGAACGTAACATAGTAACAAAAATAATATAATCATTTATTGTCTTCAGTCACTCTAGAAGAAATTTATAAATATATCCACAGCTTTAATCTGCATCATTATCGAATGCGCAAATTCTATATTCTAATTTCACATCAAATAGTTTAGCGATTTTTTTAATGTTTAAAATAATTCATTTTTTGGGGTACGAATACTCATTTAAGGTGAATCAGATATTATCGTCAAAAAAAAAAAAAAGAAAAGGAAAGAAAAAGAAGTAAAAAAGAAAAGGAGAATCGACATTCTAGCCTAAAATATGTTAACTTGCTAATATTTTAAATCTTAACTCGTTTATCACTTTTTAAATCCAATAGAAAATCTATAGAAGACTTCAGATTTTAGATTATGCTTATGTTGCAATGATAATTCTATTATAGACAGAATCATACACTATTTCACAAACCCTTTTTTTAAATAGAGTCATTTGTCTGAAACATTTTAAATTGATAATGTTTTGTACTTGAATCATTTATTTTTTATGTTCTATAGAAACTTCATTTTTAATTTTAGCAACAATAACGTTAATATGCTTAGAATAATATATGTTTCAGGCTGAATTACTTTGCAGAACCCCTTTTAGATTTAACAATTAAAACTGTGTTTTCTGCAAAGCAGAGGTGTGCAAGTTTTTTTCTTCAGAGGTCATACGGGAATTTATGACAATGCACGTACTGATTGGCTTGCTAAAGAAGCAAGAAAACAAGTAGATTTGAATTACTATAAGCATCCATATCGAAATCGTGTTTTGAGACTATCTTAAAGGATAAAGTTATATCTAAGTGTAGTAACTTATATCAAACATCAAAGAATGCGCAATTAATAAAGGCATTTTTCCCTCCATTCAGGGACGTTTAAAGATAAGATACGCTAAGTAATTCAGAGACGTTAAAAGAAAGATCTTCTTTAAAAGACGTTTACTTTAGGACATTTCTCTGACTGGGCATGGAAAAATCTGAAACCCTTCATTTTGTAGCCTAATGACATGTGTTCTTGCAATAATGATAAATTTCAGAATTTTCACGAATACTTGGTACTTGAATGTACCAAACTCATTTCCGAAAGACAGACACTTATAAATTATCTACTAAAGAATAATACAGCTTAACCTCCTCTTACATCTGCCTTTCTTCAGAGCACATCATCCTTTACATCACTTTGTCGATATTATATTAACAGTATTTTTTCAAGTATTATAGAATAAACTTTTGAAACCAAAATTTTTTTTAATTGGGCTTAAATTTAAAAAATTTAAAAGAATTATTTGAAACAAAATTCTTATCACAGAAGAGCCGACTCAGAAATTGATGAATACAAGTTTTTTTTAATGTGTGTGTGTGTGTGTGTGTGTGTGTGTGTGTGTGTGTGTGGGTGTGTGTGTGTGTGTGTGTGTGTGTGTGTGTGTGTGTGTGTGTGTGTGTGTGTGTAAATTCATACAGTCTCCTGCAGGAATTTTCTATTTTTTCGTATGCTTATATTTTCTCTAGTCATGTTTAGCATTAACATGAAATTTCAATCTTAAATGTTAGAAAAGCTTTGTTTAATTGGATTTTTATATATGTTGCTTCTTTATTAAAACATTAGAAATAATTTTGTTGAAATAATAATCTCTTAGGTTATTGAGAAAGTATGCTCAAATTCTGATTCAAATTTTATCTAATATTTAATCAAAAATACGTAAAATTGTTATTTTCTTAAATTTCTAAAACCCTTTTATATTGAGGTTCTATTACCCAAACGGGAGCTTATAATACGAGATTTAAAAATATGTCTTGTAAGGATTTGTATAATTAAATATCTTTTCTTACTCTTCTAAACACTTTTCTGAAGATGCTTAGTGAATAATATATGCATAATAAAAATCATATTTTTGCATTATTTCAATTTATACCAATTACTCTATGGTAATAAGGGTAAGTCGAAGCCATGCCTTTATTTTAATAATTAGTTCGAAAATAACTGTATTACATCAGACTCGGGATTTTTTTTTTTTTGAAATTTAATAATGTATTATGATTGAAGAAGTCTTTTGTAAGAATTTTCTGTTATTTTGTCTTACTATAGATATTTAGAATCAGCATAGTGATTGTCAGTTATAAAGGACAGAAAAGTTCTTTTTTAATTCCTGTACATGTCGTATAGCTATTCTTCTATTAGAGAAATATAGCGACAGCCAACTATGAAGGCTAGATTTGGTTTCCATTGATTCCTGCACAGGTGCTTTGGTTATTCTTCTGCTAGGGTAAGGGTGGCGAACTTTTATAGATCGAAGTGCCATTTTTTTTTTTTTTCTTTTTTTTCTAAAAAAAATTTTAATGATGTATATATGCGCCGTCAAATACTTTTGGCTTGTGGTTATTGGAAATAGAATAAAACTAAATATTAACAACTCAAAACTCTCTATTTACTTAGAAAAAATACATTTTGCACTGTATAGTAATAAATGTTTTAGTTAAACTTGCTATTCAAATTAAAATAATCTTAGTGTGACTTCTGTTGTTGCAAATTAAACGATAGATAACTTATATTAGGACTGCAAGACATTACTTTTAGAAGAATCCAGTCTTAATTGGAGTCATCTGCCAAACGGTTTCTAAGTGAGTCTTTAATGTTATTCATATCTGAAAATAATGGTTCGCTGGCATATATGAAAATATTCTTAAAATGGCATCAACCAGCTTTTTGAAAGAGTTAAAGGTTTGAATCGAATTCTATGTTTCTAAAATTTTGTTACTAACAGTTTTACTTATTTTGCTTGTTAATTTTTCTGTTTCAAAGAACTCGAACTTTTTCCTTGTTTCAATACATTTTTGAATCCACATTGAACTAGACTGGAAATCAATTAGTTGCATTTCAAATTCTTCAATTTCCAACCAATCGAATCGGGACAAATTCAGTTTATAAATAAGTCACATGCAAGCCGTTTTACAAACAGTAAAATGCAAGCCATTTTGACCCGAGGCTTGCCCAAAATATTATGTAGCGTGCCATGAGTGGCACTTATGCCACAGGTTCACCATCCCTGCTCTAGAGATATTTAGCATCATATGATGAGTATACAGATTTTTAAAAATGTTGGATTCCAGCATGCGCTGCTTCGTTGATAATAAAATGACGAAAATTGCAACAGAATTTTTTTATATTGTCATTTTGCGTAAGAATTTTTATTGTTCCTTCAAAGTTGTTAGAAAAATTGGATACACATTAAAAACGTTAATTCCCAGTAAAACTCATCCCTATGTAATTGATTTGACCTTACATCTACCAAATTTCAAAAAGTAGTTCTCGTTTTAGGCACAGACGTCCATCTTAGGCATTTCACAGAAATGACACCAATTTGCTATCATTAAAGAGATTTATTGACAATTCAAATTTTGATTGATTGCCCTACTTCCGATTGAGTCCCATTCAGACATTTTAGCGCAACTGGTTTTGATCTACTTTTGCTTATTTGGGAAGAAGCCTCATTTTCACTTAAAAATTTTCTCAAACGATATTGGTACTTTTGGAAATTTTTGATATTTTTTTCATCAATTTTATTGTCTTTTATATATGATTTAAAATAATTTCTCAGTAGTGTCTGAATTATAATAAAGGATGTAGACCTAATAAAAAGCATTAAAAATTAATAAAAAAATAAGTAATACGTAATACAAATAATGAATAATGAATAAAACGCAATTAGTAATTAATTTAAAAAAATAAGAATTAATAAAAAATAATTAAAATAAAATACAAATAATTAATAAATAGTAAAATATAATTAATGATTAATAAAAAATAAAAATAAATAAATTACAACACAAATAATTAATAAATATTAAAACATGATTAATGATTAATAAAAATAATTAATAATGTATAAATTGAAGGATTGGATTAAAGGATTGAATTAAAGATTTTAAGTGTTAATTCTAGCTGCTTTATTTGAAGAAATTTATTTCTTTATTACCTTTAAATAAAAAAACTGTTAACAATCGTTATTAGGAATTTTGATATTTCTAAGACTGTGTTTTATGATCATCACAAGAAGATGTTCTTATCTAGACGGACTGTTAGCCTGTTAATAACATCTCAGATAGGGCTGTAAAAAATTAAGTAAGGACAGATGAAGTATAACAGCTCATGCTCATTAACAGAGTGTTTAAAAAATAATAAAAATAATTATTTTGATAACACATTTGATGTAAATATATAGTAATGTTAAAAATTTTACTTTTTAGGCTTAGGGTCTTCTTTGCCAATTTCTGAGATATAAAATGTTGTCAATTAAGTAATGAAAGATGTAGTAAAACATCTCATGCTATTTGGAAAAGGGGTTAGAAATAATGAAAATTATTGCTTATTAAATTGTAAATTTGCTGTAATATTAAAAGTTCTGTTTCCTAGCAGTGGGATCTACTATACCAATATCTCAGATATGATTTTTAGAAATCAAGTAATGAAAGATACAGTAGAACATATCATCCCTGTTGGATGAGGGCTTACGAAATAATAAAAAATATTATTTGTCGTATAAATTTAGTTGTAAATATATTGTAATATTAAAAGTTTTGTCTCCATGCAGTGGGATCTTCTCTATTCACAGAGTTAAAAAAAGTCCTAAAAAAACTAAGCATTAAAATTGGTTTTTAGCTTTACTAAAATGCAGCATAAAAGGTTTGTCTGTAACTTTTTATATGAAATGATAGACGATTCAAAATGACGCTTATGCTAAAAGCATTTCTGATAAGAGGTTTGGATTTTTGAAAATTATGCACGAATTTTTCTTGGGGTAAAAAGAATGTTGCTACATAAATTAAACCAAAAGTTTCAAATCCCATTTTAATCTTCCATTAATTTAACAATAATGGAAAACTCAAGCATCAAGCTTTTGAACTAAAACCTAAATTCTTTTTTAAGATTTTTGTTGTTGTTGTTGTTAATTTTTGAAAATTATTAACTTTTTTTGCTAGGGCAGAATGAATATGCAAATTGAGTCAAAAGTGTCAACGTTCACTTTTAACTTTCCATTAATTAAATAATTATAAAAGATGCAAGCATTTAAACATAAGCCTGCTATAACATTTAGAACTAAAGCCTAGATTCTCTTTAATTTCTGATTTTTGAAAATTATGAATGATTATTTTCTAGGTGAATGGATATTGTAAGCTCAAGAATTCAAAGTCCATTTTTAATTTTCTATTAATTAAATCAAGACGGAATATTTCAAGCAACAAAACATTAACATGCCACAAGGTTTTGGTGTCAAGACTATATTCTACTTTAATTCTTTTTACAGTCTTTTAAAAATTGTGAATAATTCTTTCTAGGGAAGAATGAAACTGTAGTCCCAAAGCATCAAAGTGCACTTTTAAATTTCCTGTAATTAAAAAATTATAGAAGATTCAAACATTAGCAAGCTCCAGCGTTTTGACTAAAAACCTAATTCTTCTTTCAGAATTTTGAAAATTATAAATCATTCTTTTATATATATAACATTCATCCACACTGTAAGCTCTCTTTCAATTTCCCATTAATTAAAAATTGATGGAATATTCAAGCATTAAAACATTATCATGCTAAAACGTTACAGAGTAGAGGTTAGTTCCTACTAAATTATTATCATTATTATTATCTGCTGACTTTGAGAAATTGTGAATGATTCTTTCTTGGGGTAGAATGAATACTTCAGGCATAAAGTTTCAAAATCCACTTATATCTTGCTATTAATTAAATAATGATAGAATGTTCAAATATTAGTATGCTATAGTGTTTTGAATAAAAGCTAGACCCTTCTTTAATTCTTCTTTAAGATTTTTTTAAATTATTGATAATTCTTTTATGTATAAATCATTCATTCATACTGCAATTTCAAATCGTCAAATTTCTCTTTCGACGTTCTATTCATTAAATACTGATGGAAGATTCAAGCATTAAAACATTAGCATGCTACAATGTTTCGAATTAAAGGCTAAATTTTTCTTTAATTATTTTTGTTAATTTTTAAAAATTATGAATAATTTTTTATGGTAGAATGAATACTTCAGGCTCAAAGTTTCAAAATGAACTTAGATTTTGCTATTAATTAAATAATGATCGAATGTTCAAATATTAGCATGCTATAGTATTTTGAATAAAAGCTAGATTCTTTAATTCTTTCATATTTTGAAAACTATAAATCATTCTTTTATTTATAAATCACTCATTTATACTGAATCGAATTTCACTTTCGATTTCCTATTAATTAAATAATGATGAAGGATTCAAGTATTTAAACATTAAAATACTACAACACTTTGGAGTAGAGGTTAAATTCTCCTTTACTGATTTTTGAAATTTATGAAAGATTCTCCCTGCGGCAAAATGAATATTGCAACATAAGTTCAATTCAATGTGTCAAATGCCGCCTTTAACATTCCACTAATTAAAAAAGTTTACACGAATCGTATGACCACGAAACACACTATGGGGAAGTCAGCTTAATAAAGGTCACTTGAACAACCTTGTGAAACATTTAAAACCGGGCGTGACGATTTCATCCGAGAAGCTGGATCAAGAATAGCAAAAAGAAATTGGAGCTCCCAATTTCTGAACGGTATAAAAGAGGTGGACCGATCAGAGGCAAGGCATTCGATTCTCTGGTCTCTGATCGTGCTTATCCCTTCGTAGGAAATTCAAAAATATCTTCCCTGAAAATGCTGTTTAAGGTAAAGTTCGATGTTCATATACTTGTTTAAATATTTTCTTCAAGTTAACTATAAGTAATATGGATTGATTCAATCTCAAATTCTTTCTAGCTGATAAATTGCCAAATGGAAAGTTAGTTTTCAATGGTCCATAAATTATTAAAGTACAGAATAAAGCTTCAAAATAATATTGAAAGATTTAAGAAAATTTTATATCTAATGATTTATTTCAAAAGGTTTCATTTGGAAACCATTATAAATGGTATAATTTTCAATATTCATTTCTCTATATTTTCAGAATATTTTATTGTACTATACCCTTTAAGCTCCGAAATTAAAAAATTTGGCATTTTATTGAAACTCGAAGAAGCTGTATAGTTATGTTCAATACTATACTTTCTGAAATAATATTACATTAATTTTTTTCTGAAATAATATTAACAGAATAAAAATAGTTTCCGATGTATGTGAAAAATATATAGTTTACCTTATAACTCTTTATTATAACTTTTTGATGCACTTAAATAAAAAAATCATTTCATAATTCGAGTTCATAAGTTATCTTTCTTATACTCAAAAATTCAAAAATTTGGATTCATTGCTGCTGTTTTCAAATTCATATTTATTTTAAAATAATAACGATTATGCATTTAATTAACTGTTTTTACACTCGCTAATTCTAGCTTCTTTCTGAATATCTAATAATAAAAAAGCATACGAAAATTTATATTTGTTCAAACCTTAAATCTCTAAAAATAAATTATCTTCTCAATAAATATTTACTGATTACACAATTTCTTAAAATACATTTTGAAGAATTTTAGTTAAAGAAAACCAAGATTAAGTCGATTAACTGTTTTTTACGAGATTACACTCGTCCTAGAAAAAGTATATTACGTCAAGTTTATTCGTCAGGAGTAATAAGTAGTCAATAATTATATTTTTGAGACATAATTTAGATACTCATTTTCCGAAGAGTTTGAAACCGAATTATTTCATTATTTCATGAAATTTAATGTTATGCATGTTTCATTTTAATTTTGCCATAATATCATAAAAAATGATTTAATGCAAAATATATTTGTTAATGACCATTATTCGAAGTTTTCTATTGTTATTTTAACAATATTCTTACATTTCGCTTACCAAATTTTCAGGGTCTTCTCCTCCTTTCCATCGCCGCTGTAGCCTTGGCTCAGTACGGACACGGATATGGTGCTCCTGCTCCCGCATACGGTCACAATGACTACGTAAGTTAACTATAAACACTGACCAATGATGCATAAAATAATATTCGTTTTTCTGTCAGCAATCATAATTCTAAAATGCTCAACAATTTTAAAAATTATAATCGCATAATCATGTTTTTTTTACAAAATCAATTAAAAGATTCTATTTGAAACAATTCGTAAATATAAATTTGCAAGTAAAAATAAATTTTATTGTATCTGTAGAATTATTTCCAAATGCCTGTAAGAAGAGCCAAAATTTCTTATTAATTAATAATACTTTTGAATACATTCTGCGATTAATGGGCAAATTTCAACGATCATATAATAAAGATTCTGCATTGATATAACTGATATTAAATCACTAATTCCACAATCTTTGTGTACATAGAAAATCAAATCTTTTAAGATATACCGGCAAAACAATTTATAATAATAATATTTCCCTTAAAGCTAGAAACAAATTCATCTAATGAAAAATCGTGTCAGTGTGATATAAATTAAATCAAAAATCTCTTAACTGAAAACTTTATATTATTTGAAATCCAGAAAATGTCAAAAGGTTTTAATTTAAAACGCATGAACAACCATATCAATATTATTTTATAATCTAGCTTTTTAAAAATTTATAATATGTACGCTCAAAAAAATAAAATAGAACAAAAGTATAGTTTCGGACTAAATTCTCTTACTTCTAATTTCTGAATGACACAAAGTAAATAAAATTAATTAGATAAAAAATTAAAATTTAATATTGAAAATTTCAAATTATGTGAGAATTTATTTTTAAATTCATGTAGCATCAATCCTATTGAAAAACAACATCATTTTCTCACATGACTCAAATTTTACAATCTACAACATTGAGAAAACCGAAAGATTTTGACATAATCGTTCGAGCTCAAAAAACTTTTTGCCAGCAAGAGAATTTTAAAAAAATTAAATTGTATTATTATATTCATAGTTATATAATTTTTACAGAAAGATAACTTCTTATGACACAGTCAGACAAGAGAATCGGGTACATGATGGAATATTCACACCAAGTTGTAACTTTTCTTGGCGATAAGTCACCAAATGCGACAGGTTTCTTTATCATTTTACAATAACACTAAAAGCAAAAAATGAATGCCAATTATATCGCCAATTTTCTGGCCCGGCATTCTGTGGCTTCAAAAAAAATCCCAAACCAAAACTACACAATGTTTTCACATAATAATAACGGTTTCTTAAATATTACATAAAATCATTTTATGTATGTATAACATGGAGTATTAAATTAACTAAACCAAATTTTTCAATGTCGGCATCTGACTCATACGAATGTTTTTTTTTCACAGGCTCAACCCATCCCCTACCAATACGGATTCGACATCGTAGGAGGAGATCACAAAACCGGAGACTTCAAACAAACCCGACAAGAGCAGGGAGATGGTCACGGCAATGTCCAAGGAAGCTACAGCTACGTCGATGCCCACGGTATCTCCCGACAAGTAGACTACGTCGCTGACGGACATGGATTCAGAGCCCAGGTCAAAACCAACGAGCCCGGAACTGACAACCAGAGCCCCGCTGATGTTGAGCTCCACGCCCAACCCGCCCAGGTCCATGCCCCAGCACCAGCTTACGGATATTCTGCCCCAGCTCCCCGACGACACTACTAAGTAAGTTATCTCGAATGGAGAAATTTCCCGTAATTATCAGTTGCTTCATTTATGCCAACCATTAAACATCATCCATGTTATTACAGAGTGCGCTTAACTTATGCCTAGGTTCGATTTATTAATTAACTGATTATACGTTAGTTTTAATGATATATATGATTATAATTAACTGGTTATAAGTCAGATTTACATTTTTTAATATTATATTCTTTTAAATCAGTTATTGAAATTATGTATAAAATACGAGACTTCCGGATATAGTGCCTCAGCTCCTTAATGAAATTGTTAAATGAATAATTTTGAATGATAAGAATTCTCGATAGTACTTGCTTGTATCGAAATAGTTTATAAAAGTCCATAACATTATGTTTATAATTGATTGCTTTCATAAGAATAACGTTTATGTCCTTTTCCTTCTTTTGGGAGCTTTTTAAATGCAAGAAATGATATTTATGCTCTCTTGATTGAGAAATATGAATCTTTCTTTTTAATTTCTATTTCACCCGGCGCTTTGAAGAGAGGCTTTCCATAGAATTAGAATCGTATAAATAATACAAATATGTTTTCTAATGTATACTTGCGTCGTGATTACACGTAAGAGATCATTCTAGTTGTGGCAACCTTCTAGTCAAATCTATACCTGCTTGATTGTTGCTTATCTGTCTCTTCATTTAGGAATTTTGCATATATAAATTTTAATCTGTAAAACCACCTTAAAATTCCTCCACGAATATTTCAGATAAGCAGTAAAATGAATGAAATATTATGGCGAGTTGAAAAATATTTGAAACATTCAATCAAAACATCCTAATATCCTTGTTAACTCTTACTATACGCAGATAAAGCATGAAAACACTCAATGTAGATGATATATTTAACTTAGCACAGCTTCTCCAGTAAAAAAATTAATCACATATTAAGTCACATATTATCAACCATCAACCAAATTATTCTTACTATATGTGAGTTATGAAATTTAATTATAAGAAAAAAACGTAAAAGACAAATTTAAAAACATCAATTGGAAAGGAATTATCAAATACATGTTGATTAATCATTGCAATTATTCTATAAATTTATTAAATAATTTAAAAATTAGAATTTAATCAATTCTCTAAAATCTCTCCTTCTTGTCAAGTAATTTTTATCTTTTATTTCTTTTTCATTTTCATTTTTGTTTATTACTTATATCGATTTCTATCTATCTATTCCATCTCAGAAAAGGAATGATTGGTCATAAATTTCTTTTATAATCAGGAGCATATTCACTCACAAAACTTTGTACCTTCATTTTATTAAGCTTATTCTTACAAGCTGTACAGATATTGTGGTGATAAACGTTTTATTTTTCTCAACTTACAAACTAAGACAATATTTACATTTCTAAGTTAATAGAGGTTTACTTTCCTCGTTAGACAAGAGATAAAGTTTCTGATTTCTTTTACTCATTTTTTCTGAAATTATAGGCAGTTATAATCTTATAATCAAAGATAAGAATAGATCCCTGAAAGAACGACAAATTTCGTTTGAGAGTGATTTTAAATTAAAGAGAAACTTTTCTTGTTGCTGCTTCAAAATTATAATTTTAAAAACGGCATTTTATGATTTTTATCTAACCTTTATTCCTCATATCGTCTCCCGGACATTTCATCTTAAGAGTATTTATTATATTAATAATTTTCATTTAAGAAATTTGTCCACTTTTTGACATTTAAAAGCATTGTGAATTGTAGTAATTTCCAAAGTTAAAATTTTTTTATGTGTTTAGATTCTATTGTATTAAAAACAAAATAACTTCAGAAAATAGTAATTAAAAATATTATAATCTCGTTTCACTTTAAAAAAATTTTATTCTTAAGAATGTTTCTTTAGAAACTTTAGAACAAAAATCTTTTATTTTTATTCTTAAGAATATATATGAATTCAGTAAACATTGGAAATAACCTGGGAATAAATTAATTTCTTGGGGAAAGAATTCTGTATATGATACATATATTAATAAGATTTTTTAAATATAATTAAGATAATTTTTTTACATTACAGGTCAGAAACAACTCAGGTATTCATCTTACAGACTTCATCAAAGAAAATTAGTCGATATATTAAAGCATCTCTCTTCAAGAGTTGATGTATTTGTCTTCAAAAGGTAGATGAAAATCTGCCTTAAAGAGCTCAAAAATTATTTATTATGTAAGAAATTATTTCGCCATAGAGAAAAAAATCATGCAACATGCCAAATTTATTTATTTAGTTAGTTTATTGTGAAATATATGTGTGTCTTTTGTAGTTGAATAGTACAGAATAAATAAATTATTTCTTACAAAAAATATTAGTTTTCTGCTTTCTTTTTTCGAATCAAGAACATTTGATTGCGTTTTCTTTGTTTAAAATATGACTAAATAAAATCATTTTTTTAATTATCACTATCCATAAACTTTCACCCTCCTAGTCATAATTCTCATTATTCCTAGGGATAATTATTTACTTAACAGAAAAGTGTTTATTCTGAATTCCATTTTTAATAAAATATTATTTATGATCTGGCATGCTATTAATAATATGCGACATACGTAATGACGAAAAAAATTAGTTCAAAATTCAATCCAGAACCCATAATTAGAAAAATGCTACCAAATTTGGAGTATAGTATCTTCTTGAGTAAAAAATACTGACGAAATATATATGTGTTAAAATTTTAATTATATTTCGTTATTAAAACATAATTCAACCAACGCTTTTCCACATTAATTTCAAATATATTATACAAATGCTGCTAATGTAATATTTCAAATTTTTACGTGAATTTTATTAATGCCAATTTTAATTCTGTGCCTTTTTTTCCTGATTTTAATGATTTTTTTTTGTTCAAAAGACAATTATCTTTTTTATGACTTTATTTTTACTTGATTTAAATGAGTTGCTCTGGTATTAAATATTTATTAGTGTGTTTAATGCTGATAATAAGTGTGCTCAGAGCTTATTACGCCAATAAACTATATACTTCTTAAATATTGCATCTTCATAGAAAACATACAATCATGCAAAATTTCAATATTCAAAAAAATGAGAATAATGATGGATTGAAATGAAATGAAATGAGTAAAAAAAGTGACGAGAAAATTAAAATTTTGCGAATTAAATTGCGAGCAAAATTCATGTAGAAATGTGAGGAAAAAAAATCTGGAATCAAACTTATTTATTTTATAAATAATTTTTTAATTTAATTTTGTTACATTTTAGGATTATAACTTGCGCAAATGTTCATTTGAAAATGTGTATGTAAACCTAAAGAATAAAATTTAACATTTTTGACTTGCTTAATTTTCTTACGTTTTCAAAAATTTTTATGCTTGATAACAATTTTTCTTAATAAGATAAAATAAGTATCCAACTTGTTAAAAATATCTTGAAAAAGATTAAATATGTGCAATTCTTTATAATAATTTTTGAGATATCATACAGGGTGTCTCAAAAACCTTGACCGCTGCTTTTATTCCTTGAATTCTGACCATAGACATATACTAAAAATTATAAATCTGCTTAAAAAAAGGCTCAAAATGTTCTGAAGTCGATTAAAATTTTCAAGATATTAAACTTTAAAAAAATACAAAATTTATTTTTTTATACTGACCCCGTACAAAAAATTCCCAGTGATTTAAATGCCCCCCATCCGCTAATAAGATGATGCAAAAGGTTTCAGAAATTTATCATGTAAATTCTCAAAGATACATTAAAACAAATTTGCTTAAGGGGCCATCACAAATTAAAATTCAAATGTATATAGCTGCAGTGCAGATAAGGCGTCGCAGGAATGCATCAAAATGAAATAAAATATGCTTCATTCTTTTAGTTTTAAATAGAAATTTTACAATATATGCTTCCTGAAAAATATTTTAAAAATTTTATATCATGGATTACAGAATATAATTTAAAAATAGCACGGTAAAATGAACTTGTACAAAAACCTACGTAATCTTTCCTTTCAGTTATTATTTCTCTAAAATTTTAATACTTTTGAAATGATAAATAGAAAAATTACTATTTATTATTCAATCATGAATTTTTTTGTTAATTCGTGTATGACCCCTAAAACACGAACATCTGGCATGATTTTTCCTCTTTGCGAACTCCTATCCAGGCATCGAAAAGTGGTTTAGGTCAGCATTTATAAAATTCTATATATTCGAGACTTTTTGTGATAAAATGCTTAAATTTTGTTCATGACCTTATTAGCGGATGGAGTACACATTTTTACTGAGAATATATACTGAGAATTTTTTGTATGGAGTCTGTATAAAAATTTTAATTTTGTATTTTTTTAAAGTTTAATCCCCTGAAATTTTAATCGATTTCATAACATTTTGCACCTTTTTTGTACACAATTTTGCAATTTTTACTATATGTCTATGATCAATATTTAAGGAATAAAAGCCACAGACAAGGTTTCTGCTTAAAAAGGAAAAATCAAATCTATATTTGAAAATAAATGTTTTTCGAATTGCCTCCAAATCAGCACTTTTAATCTTGTTATAGAAAGTGCCCAGGAATAATTATTCAGATCTATAAACAAAATTAAGATAAATATCTCAATAAAAAGGAAATTATAATATTACTAAAACGTTTAAGCTACATTTATTTTTTGTAATTATTATTCAATTTTCCCTAAAAGAAAAAGACTATTGAAATTTAAAAATTAAATTCAAATGAAAGGGAATCAGTTTAAATCTTCACGTCGCTTGTCATAAAATTCCTTGCCAGGTATCTAAAGTAATTCTTGATATTTTTGCATAACATAAAGTCCTCCGAAAATATATTCAAAAATTGAATTTGCAAGCAAAATTTCTACAGTCAGATTATTTCTCAAGATTTTATGTTACTTAAAATGTATGTAAATAACATTTTACTTATGACCATACCATTTCAAAATAATTAAATAGATAACTTCAGTTAGATTTTCTGATCTCATCAATTTTATTATTCTCCCTTGCCTTTCATTTTATGGTAATGATTCTATATCGTAAATCCTATTCTTGATTAACATAATAATTCTGTATCATCTTTTTTAAATTTTTACCTATTCGTCTATTCGGCAGGCACTTTTTTTTTTTTTTCAAATATTGGCATCGAAGCCTCATTAAGATAGAATGGTTTTAAATGTTTTTAAGCTGGTTTGTATCAAGCCGGTAAAGAGTTTTGTAATCAATTTTTCACTCTTATAATAAATGCACAAGTTTTGAAAATTTGCAAATTTCCTATGTTAATATGCCATCTTAATATTTACAGAATTTAATCATCAATTAATCCACTTATAAGATTTATTTTCAATCCTGTAGCGTGGCGCCATCTGTAAGGGAATCTGAAAAATAAATTGATTTCTAAATTTCTACCAGATTAAGAATGCTGATTCATCAATCAAAAACTGTAAAGTAGATTGTAATTACAATAATATATATATATATATAATATATTTTTGTATAATTAAAATATAAAGAATATATTTGTGTTGTTATATTGAATAAAATAAACATGTATTCAATCAGCAGTCAGAAAGTCCTGCTGTCAAATTATATAAAGATTTTTAAATGAATATTTGTGGCTATAAAGTTTATCATTAATAAATTTTAAAGTATTCTCTTTATCCGATATTCCGTTAAAATTAAAATAGATTCCGATTTAATAAAAGAATAATAAATTACAGTTATTGTTAAGGTATCCGACTACATTCGTAGAAAAAATTTTGAAAAATAGGATTTTTTAAAAGCTATTTAAAACTATGGTTTTTAAATTTATTGTCAATTATAATATAAAATACTATAAATACAACAAAATTATTTCAAAATATAATATATTTTTAGAAATAGGAAAATTTGTATTGAATTTTGATGAAATGTAACTGAAATGGTTTGCACACTACACAAAATCGTAATGCAACAATCCTATTTTACTTAGTGCACAAGTTATAGAATATAATGATGAAGGAAATGAACCAAAATCTGAGAAAAATGTTGAAATGCAAAGAATTCATGGGTAGAAATGTTCGTATATAGGCATTTTTTCATTAAATTCGCAACTTAATTTTTCTAAAATCACCTATAAATGAAATAGCATTTTACCAACAATAAAGTGTATGGTTCATTTCATTGCCCATATTATTTTAAACACACACTAAAATATTTATGTAAATACCCTTATTAGTTTTTGAGATATCAAGTTGACAGTGGAGAAATTAAAGTGGAAAAATTAAAGTTTTGGGAAAATTGAAAATAAATTTTGCTGTGCTTAAAATTCCCCTGTATGAAAGGTCTGGCCTTCATTTTCCTTGAAAAGATAAACTCTTTCGGAAGGAAGAAAGTATGAACTACAAGAAATAACAATAAAAAAATTGTTCAATGTAGTCAACAACCAGTGTTTTTAACGTAGTCGGATACCTTAAATAAACTGATTATTGGGTGAGAATTCGTTCTATTCAGCTCAAGTTATCAGCTTTTGGCTATATTCTTGGCTATCGAAGTAATTGCTTCTTAATTCTAGCTCCGTACTCTTGGTCAGAAACATGCTCCACAGGCATTTGCTCAAAAATCTCAAAATCACGTTCGATAACCCGACCAAAGGAAAGCTTCTTCCATTCAACAATAAGAGCTCCATTCATAAAAGAATTAAACTTAAAGGGACAGTTAAGATACAGGGATGATCTTGTATGTGAAGTCACGGTGTTTCCTCGACACTCACTTTGCGAAACATCGCTCTCTAAGAGAGTCAATTTATTACATTTTATATTGCTCATTATTCGAAACATTAGCTATGACAAGTGCTAGTGAAACGAAATGGTAGTAAATTTGGCTGTAACCACGAATAAAGAAATTTTTGTTAATTTAGAAGAATTAAATAATTTAACCTCGAATTAAAAAAAATTAAATAAGATAATTATCTTGCATTTTTTTCAAAATATATCTTAAAACCATGTTTGACCTTTCTCTGTCATACAAAGGTTAAATAAAGCACGAATTTTCCTGGAATAATTTGAATAGGAGGCAATTTATTCTTTATTTAAAGTTCTATTAAGATTTTCACCACCTAATTTAAAATATATATTATTCGTCTTCGGGTCCTAAAGATCGGCACTAAATTGTTCATTCATCCCACTTTAAACGTAATGTTCCAACATTAGCTTGTTTTGCAAACCAAATTTTCATGATTCGATCAAAAAACTGAATAATAGAAACTCCATTTATTAAATAATATTTCTTATTCGCATGCTTTCATTGGAGCCATTCATACTAAGTTCCCTTATCGGTGCAATTCTAAAAATCTTTTTAATAAAAATGTATCATTATCATCTTTCTGTATCATTACTGGTTCCTTTTATTTTTTCACGGATAAAAACTAGCACATATGGATGCTTGTATATGTGTATGTATGTGAGCGCGCTCGCGTATAATTTTGCAGAGTTTTAGTCAAAGCTTTTGAAATTTTAAATTGGATTATGACACAACAGGAATCATAATGTACATTGATGGAAAAAAATCAAACACTAGGAAGGAGCTGTGCTAGATAAACGAAATTTGGTAGGCGTGTTTATACATCTGAAAGATGACGTCGATTCAAATTTTGAGCTACGCGCGTAAGTGTGGCGCTAGTAGCGACACAATGAACATGCAAATGAGGTTTGCTTTAAATAAGCGCTGTAAGGTTCGTGATCTTTATTTACAGTTGAGATTTGACGTAGTGGGTTAATGTTAGTCAAGGATGCCTCTGAGAAGACGAAGAAGCCATTATCAACAGCTCACTGAGTTTGAACGAGTTCGTGATGTAGGGCTACGAGAAGGTGGGTTTTCTTTCCGCAATATTGCTGAAAGACTTGACAGGAATGCATCCTCTGTGCACGAGTATTGACGGCAGTGGTCAAGGGAAGGTACTGCCTCAAGAAGACCAGGTTCCGGGTGGCCACGTGGTACTACTGAGAGGGAATACCGTCGTATTCGGCGTATGGCTATGGCTAATCGTACTGCGTCTGCAGCTGAAATTCGAGCTGCAGTTGGCACCACAGTGACACAACGAACTGTTACAAATCGGTTACTTCCAGGACAGCTCCGAGCCAGACGCCCTGTACAGTGCATTCCACTGACTCCAAACCACTGCCGTTTGCGACGAGAGTGGTGTCAAGCTAGAGCTCATTGGAGGACGGAGTGGAGATCTGTTGTGTTTTCTGATGAAAGCCGGTTCTGCCTTGGTAGCAGTGATAGCCGTTTGTTGGTTAGAAGGAGACCAGGTGAAGGCCTGCTAGTGACCTCTCTGCGGCCTAGACACACAGGGAATACTCCTGGAGTTATGGTTTGGGAAGCAATTTCGTATGACAGCAAGAGCACTCTCGTGGTTATCCCACGCACCCTGACTGCAATTTTGTACGTCAGTCTAGTGATACAATCTGTTGTGCTGCCATTCATAAACAGCATTCAAGGAGGTGTTTTCCAACAGGATAACGCTCGCCCTCATACCGCTGTTGTAACCCAACATGCTCTACAAAGTGTCGACATGTTGCCTTGGCCTGCTAGATCACCAGATCTTTCTCCAATAGAGCACGTATGGGACACCATTGGACGACAACTCCAGCGTCATCCACAACCAGCATTAACCGACCCTGCATTGACCGCCCAAGTGCAACAGGCATGGAACTCCATCCCACAAACTGATATCCGATACCTGTACGACACAATGCATGCACGTTTGCATGCTTGCATTCAAAATTCTGGCGGTTACACCGGTTACTAATGTACCAACATTTCACATTTGAAAGGGCTCTTCTCACCAATGGCTCTACTTGTGATCTTGAAACTTTAATCAATTAAATATGTTACCTAGAAAAATGTATTCCTAAAATTTCATTACTGTACAATATTTTTTTCTTGGTGTTGGGATTTTTTTCCATCAGTGTATATTAGAGCAAATACATGGTAAAATGAAATATGTTTGTTATTCGATCTAAGAGCAAAGTGGTGGAATTTTTTCCTTTCCATGATTTGACTAGGAAATGTTTAGAGGAATTTCTTTGACACGAGTAGACTTATGAAAAGGAATCTTAGGTAAATTTGAAAAATTTTTGAAAACTTTGAAAATTTTCATTCCCCCCCCCCCCCCTTTTTTCTGGTATGGTAACAGCGGAGTCAGCTATTTTATTAAGCGATTGTTAGAATTTATTAAATTAAAAAGTTGAATTTGATGGAGAAATTAATGATAAATTTTCTATATGTAAATAAGAACAGTCTAAATTGCGAGACAATTTAGAGAAATTTTAATATGTAATCTTTAGGGCAAAGTTTAGACAAAAGTGGTCAAATAGAACAGATACTATTCCATAAACAGACGATGTGTCCCGTCTAGACAGGTGGTTGTCCTTTTAACCATGCCTCAGATCTGATGGTCCAACATAATTAACAAAGCTTGCAATGGAATACATCATACATGTTGGCAGAATATTTATGAGATAACAATATATCTGCAATAATATATGATAAAATTTGAGATTACTTGCAGGTGTAAATACTGGAGAACATTTGAAACTTTGGTTCCTTTCTATAGATTTTATTTGTCCATAATATTCAAAAACACTAAAATCCAAATTATCACAAAAATTGGATTGATATAAATAAAAATCCATTAACAGAAAAGAAGAAATTAAACACTGAATTTAAAATTTAATAAAATGCCGATTTTGGGGATCGGAATGTTTGAACTCAAGGATCTTAACTACCGGACATTGCAGGGAAATAGCGTAACTATGCAATGATATTTTCTAGTACGCTTTTGTACAAGAAAAATTGAAGAATTTTTTTATATATAACAATTAATAGTAAATAAACAAAAACAATAAAAATGGAGGTAAAGATTTCATATTAATAAATTTCGGCAAAATCGGTGCAGAATCAATCTGACTGCAAAAGTCCTAGACATGTAGGAGATAGCGAAGTCGTTTAGCATTCTTAGGAAGTTCAGCGTCGCATTCTTAGAAAATACAATGTCGCATTCTTCCATTTTTTTAATGCAATGTTATTGATATTGTAGATTTTTTTCAAAGAAGCATTTGGAATGTTTCGCATGGAAGTCTTGCTAATTTGCGACATTCAGAACTTTTTGAATATATATTTTCTCCTGACAATCCATGGCATACTTCTGACTTGTCTAACCGTCACATGTTGGTCATTCTAATAATGTTATACGGATCTTACAGTAGATCGCCCAGATGAGAGATGCATAAGAAATAAATGACAAGAGCATGATCATGTAAATGAGAAGTTTATTATTTAGTGAGAGCTTGGATTTAAGATTAAATATGGGATATAATTTAGCTTTAGCTCCTTTGTAAAGATTCTTTTAAATTTTAGTGATATGTCTTTTGAAGGTTAGTGTCTACGCGGTGTTACTCTAAGATACAATTTTCCGTCTTTCCAAGGAATGTCTTATCTAAATGGTTTTGGAGGCTGAGGGAAATTCCTTTTCCCTGAGAAATACGCAGCATCGCATTTATCAACGATGATTTGAATATTCCGCTGGATAAGCCATTTCTCCCAGATAGTGAGGTATTCAGACACTTTACTGAATATAATTTCGGAATTTTTATTAGTAAAAAAACGCCTGTGTAATCAGCAAACAAAATGTTTTGTTTCCTGACAGTGAGGTATATCATTGATGTAGATGGGTCCTGTTTGGATACTTGTATTACTTCAGTGCAGATCTTATGAGGCATTGGAAGAGAATTTTTTACTCTGACAAAGAATTGTTTATCTGTTGTTGGAGCATTTTAATGAGGGCATTCGTACTCTTCATATAAATCATTTTATTAATAAAAAATTTAAAAAATATCTAAAGAAAATGTTAGCAATAACTTTTAGGAATTACATTTAAACTAAAATAACTACTAACTACAACTAATGTCTCAAATAATTGCACTTAATGTCACAAAATCATGTACCAAATTTGATATATTTCTATAATTGCATTTTTGTGTTATCAAGTTTAAAAGCTTCTGAAATTACCCCTAGTTTAATTTCACTGAAACTTTGCTGAACGTCTAGACAATAAATGTTAAATCTGTGAATCTAATTTTATTTATTTAGCTCTCTTCTATTCTTCTTCAATTTTTTGAAATCGCAATAATTTATAACCGAACAGTTATGTCTTCTGAATGTAATTTGCACAAATTTGATAGAAATCGACAAATTTGATTTAAAGTTCGTATACCAAAAATCATCCATCTAACTAAAAGTGATTTGAATTATCTTTGTCACTGTATACAGACGAGTTTGCTCCAAAAAGGTATTTTTTCGACTTCAAGGAGGTCTAAAACTTGGAGATTCTTCCTTAAAATCTCGAGATAAAACATTTTTAGTGATTACTCTATATTATCTATATTATGTATAAGAGAAATTAATCAATAGTATAATCACCAATTGGAGATATTTCATCGCTATTTGATCAAAAACTATAACGATGATGCAATTATACACTCACGCACACACACACGCACACACACACACACGCACACACACACACACACACACGCACACACACACACACGCACGCACACACACGCACACACACGCGCGCACACACACACACACACACACACGCACGCACACACACAGATTATATATATATATATATATACACTGAAGTGACAAAAGCCATGGGATGACTGTTACTATCGTATCGGTCCTCCTTTTGCCCGGCGAAGTGCAATAACTCGACGTGTCATGGAGTCCACAAGTCGTTGGAAGTCCTCTGCAGGAATATTGAGCTATGCTGTCTGTATAGACGTCCATAATTGTGAAAGTGTGGATGGTGCAGGAGTTTGGGCACGAACGGACCTTTCGATGATGTCTTATAAATGCTCGATGGGATTCATATAGGGCGATCTAGTTGGCCAGATAATGCTCTGGAATTTTCTTCAAACCAATCGAGAACAGTTCTGGCCCGGTAACATGGCGCATTGTCATCCATAAAAATCCCATCGTTGTGTGGGTACGTGAAGTTCATGAATGGTTGCAAGTGATCTGCAAGCAGCTGAACATAAACATTTCCAGTCAATGATCGGTTCAGTTGCACCAGAGGACCGAGTCCATGCCATGTAAAAACAGCCCACACCACCACCAGTTTGAACAGTGCCTTGCTGACAGTTTGGGTCCATGGCTTCGTGGGGTCTGCGCCACACTCGAACTCTACCATCAGCTCGTAACAACTGAAATCGTGACTCATCTGACCACGCCACGGTTTTCCACTGGTCTAGGGACCATTCGATATGCTCACGAGCCCTGGAGAGTCGCTGCAGGCGATGTCGTGCTGTCAGTAAAGGCACTCGAGTCGGTCTTC
>JAPMOQ010014112.1:44225-65796 GCA_026543055.1 Argiope trifasciata
ACATTTGAAATTATTTGCAGATGTAAATATATGATAACATTTGAAATCATTTGCAGATGTAAATATATGATAACATTTGAAATTATTTGCCGATGTAAATATATGATAACATTTGAAACTTTGGTTCCTTTCTATAGATTTTCTTTGTCCATAAAATTCAAAAACACTGAAATCAAAATTATCAAAAAAATCAGATTGAAATAATTAAAAATCCATTAAAAGAAAAAAAAATGAAATGAAACACTGAATACAAAATTCGATAAAATGCCAATTGAAACGGAATGTTTGTACTCAAGGATCTTAACCATCGGACATCGCAGGGTAATAGTGTAACTATGCAATAAGATTTTCTACTACAAGAAAAATTGGGGAATTTATTTAATGTATAACAATTAATAGTAATACATAATATTCAAAAATAATAAAAATGGAGGTAAACATTTTATATTAATAAATTTTGGCAAAATCGGTGCAGAATCAATTTGATGGCAAAGCTAATGTAAAGTCCTAAACATGTTGGATATACCCAAGTCGCTTAGCATTCTTTGAAATACAGTATCGCATAGTTCAGTGGGTTTTTTTTAATGCGATGTTATGGATATTAAAGATTTTTTTCAAAGAAACATGAATAAAGTTTCTCATGGAAGTCTTGCAAGTTAGCGACATTTAAAACTTTTGTAAATCATTTTTTTTCTGACAAACCATGGCATACTTTTGACTTGTCTAACCTTCACATGCTGAAATCATTCTAATAATGTTATACGGATCTTACAGTAGGTCGCCCAGATGAGAGATGCATAAGAAATAAGAGACAGGAACATGATCGTGTAAATGAGAAGTTTATTTTTTTATGAGAGCTTGGATTTGAGATTAAATATGGGATATAATTTAGCTTTAGCTCCTTTGTAATGATTTCTTTTTAATTTTAATGGTATGTCTTTTGAAGGTTAGTGTCTTACTCAGTGTTATTCTAAAAATAAAGTTTTACATCTTTCCAAGGAATGTTTTATCTAAGTAATTTTGGCAGCTGAGGGAAATTTCTTTTCCTTGAGAAATACACAGTTTGGTACTTATCAACGTTGATTTGAATATTCCACTGGATAAGCCATTTCTCCATGATCGTGAGGTATTCGGACACTTTACTGAAAATAATATCGAGATCTTTATCTGTAAAAAAAACACTTGGGTAATCAGCATACAAAATGATTTTTTTCTGGCGGCGAGGGATGTCATTAATGTAGATTTTGAAGCAGATGGGTCATGTTTGGATTAATGTACAACTCCAATGCAGATCTTATATGCCATTGGAAGAGAATTCTTAACTCTGACAAAGAATTGTTTATCTGTTGTTGGAGTATTTTAATGAGGACGTTTGTACTTTTCACATAAATCGTTTTATTGGTAAAATGTTTATAAAATATGGAAAGAAAATGTCAGCAATAACTTTTACGAGCTACATTTAAACTAAATAACTACTAACTACAATCAATGTCGCAAATAATTGCACTTAAAGCCACAAAATCATGTACCGAGTTTAATTTATTTCTATAATTGCATTTTTGAGTTATCACGTTTAGAAGCTTCTGTAATTACCCCTGGTTCAATTTCATTGAAAATTTGCTGAACATGTTTCAAAAAATGTTAAATCTGTGTATCTAATTTTATTTATCTAGCTCTCTTTTATTTTTTGATATCGTGTTTGCTTATAACCAAACAGTTACTTCCTCTGAATGTAACTTGCACAAATTTGATAGAAATCTACAAATTTGGGTTTTAAGCTCGTATACCAAAAATCATCTATCTGACTAAAAGCGTTTTTCAGTGATCTTTGTCACGAACACACAGACCAGCATGCTCCAAAAATGTGTTTTCGCAATCTCAGGGAGGTCTAAAATGTGTAGATTCTTTAAAATCTCCAGTTAAAACTTTTTGACGATTACCATGCTTTACCTATATTACATATTCTAGAATCTCCACCAATTGGAGATATATATATATATACTGATTAAAGACTGAAATTAACTAAAACAATTCCTAAGAATTCAGAGAATGAATAATTTGGAAATAATTGATTAAATATATGATAATGTAAATTTGTAATGTCGGTTGGCGAATAAATCGCCAAATATGACAACTTTCTACATTATTTTCTACTAATCCTAAAAGTGAAAAATAGATGTATCAAAAGTAATAAATCGCCAATTTGTTGACAAGGCATTTCGAGGCTTCAAAAACCTCAAACAAAAACAACAACATGTTATCATATGGTAAAAATAATTTACTATTAATCATTACTAGAGTTCCTGCACTATATGCAATATTTTCAACATGCTTGCATATAAGATATTTCATTGGCATCATCAAGCCATTCCGTTGCATATTAATTTTTAGCATCATTGTGAACATATTTGATACTTTTTATGAATTTCTTTAATATATAAAAGCTTAATTAATGGTTAATATTTTAATAAGGTGGTATTAGAAAATAATTAAGCACCCACTAACTTAATAATTCCTTTAAAACTAGAGAAAAGTGAATGTTTACATATAGTTCAATTTTCTGCAATGAAGGTATAAAGTAATGCAGAATTTGATATTATTTTCCATAACAAAATTAAATTATGAGAATGCTCCTTTTTTTCAGTGTTGTTCTTTAAAACCAGAGAGAAGCAAATTTTTAAATATAATTCAGTTTTCTGCAATGCATTTGATGGCATAAATTAGTATATTATTTAATATTACTTTCAACTACAAAATTATACAATGAGAAGGCTCCCTATTTGCAATGTTGGTCTTTAAAACTAGGGAGAAGTAAATTTTTAATCAAAATTCCCATAAATATAATTTTAAAGCATAAATCAAAACATTCTTAATAATATAATAATGCATAAATAAATACATTATTTAATCTTAATGGCAATAACAAAATTATACAATGAGAATTTTCCTTATTTTCAATATTATTTTTTGAAACTCGAGAGAAGTAATTTTTTTTAATATTTTTCTGCAATGACTATTATATTTGAAGACACAAATTAATACACTATTCAATCTTATTTTACAGTAACCAAAATTATACATTAAGAATGTTACCTATGTTAAATGTTTTACTTTAAAACTAGAAAGAAGTAAACTTTTAAATAAAATTTAATTTTAAGCAATAAAAAGTATATTCGAAGGTTTAAATTAATTCTATATTTAATTTTACTTTCAATATCAAAAAATATACGGTGAGATTAATCACCGTGTTGTTCTTTAAAATTAGATTAAAGCAAATTTTTAAATAATAAAATTCAATTTTAAATTAATACATTATTTAATCTTATTTACATTAACTTTAATTATACAATGAGAATGCGACCTATTTTCAGTACTTCACTTTAAAACAACAGATAAATAAATTTTTATATAAAATTCAATTTTCTGAATTGAAAAATATATTTGAAGTGATAAGTTAAGGCAATCACTATTACGTTTGAAGAGATAAATTAATACAAGATTCAATCTTATTTTCAGTAACAAAAATTGTACAATAAGAATGGTCCCCCATTTTCAATGCTCCTATTTAAGAATGGTCCCCTATTTAAAATAATTCATTATTTTCAGTCATTACAATAATTCAATTACCACATAATTATTTTCAAATACTGATAATGGAAATGAAGTTCTTTAGCAATCAATAATTATCTGCTCAGTTACAAAAATAGGGTTCGTTAATACTCAATGCATAATTGTTTTATTTAATTCACTTTCGTAACAGCTTTATTTCTAAGACCTGCATTACAGTAAGTTTTAAGCCCTTTCACATTTATTATAATATCAAAAATATTTTAATTGCGGGACAAATTTACATAAATATTCACAAAAATTGCACCAACACCCCTTTCATGATAACTGTGACATTTCAACTAAACTGCACATAAAAAGAAGGAAAATATGCATGTTTAAATGTCGAACAAACTGTCCAATCGAGGTTAATAAAGGTCGCCTAATCAGCCTTGTTAATCATTTGATAATGGGCGTGACATTTGAGAAGCTCAGCTAGATCAAGACCAAGGAAAAAAAATTTAGTGTTCTTGATTTGAGAATGGTATAAAAGTGGCTGATAGATCCGAAGAAAATCATTCGAATTCGCTTTCTCTTATCGGATATATTTCCTCGTGGAAACAGCTCCAACACTTTTAACGCTCAACATGATTTTCAAGGTAATTTTATACCATTCAAATATTAATTTTGAGATGTATATTCAAATGACTAAATTGTTGATTAAAGAATATTGCATCTATAAAGCACTGATGTAATATTAAAATATTATACTGTAGTAGATATTCTTTAGATCATGGCATGTCAAAAAGAAATTAAGTTTTCATTATTCTTAATTAAAGTTTGATTTAGAAATTTTAAACCTAATCATTTATTGCTATGTTCTAATGGAAAATTCTTTTAAATGTAGTAAATTAATATTTTACCTATAGTTTTGAAATTCTGAAATTAAACTTTTTAAACATTTGCTTTGAAAACTTGAAAATTGCTATTCGAACTTACTATTTTAATTTAAAATTTCAGCTATATTTTTTATCATTGGGATTCTAATTGAATACTCGTTAGCAAATTTGAACCTGCCTAATGGGACTAATTTAGCAGATCTTTTTTTTCAGCTTTTGACCAACAAAAAATTTAATATTTGGCATGTTTAAATAAATTTAAAACCTATGTAAAATCGTAAGTAATAATTTCAACTTCTTATAAAATGGCTTTAATAAAATTTGCCAAAAATAAAATAAAATCAGCTATATGCTAATGTTAAATGTTAATTCTGTTTTAATGTTATTAAGTTTTAGCTATTTATAATTAATAAAAAATTTTACGTAATAAAAATAAAAGCTATTATTATTGTTTTTTATTTCTTTGTTACAAATAGTGAACATTATTATTTTTAATTTCTCTGAATTTCAAATTAATGCGCATGTATTTTTATTAAAAGAAGGAAACTAAAATTAACCCTTAAAAATTTTATAATATTTTTTTAAAAAATTTGTATCAGTTACTCAATTTTTTTTTGTTATTAAACAGCACAAAAAATCATAAGTCCTTTTTAAAATATTATTTGAAGTGCAAAATAACAATCATCACAAATTTTCTGTTATTATATGCCCTAAATCTTTACATTGCAAAAGACATGTGAAAAATGATTTTGTTACTCATCTTTTATATGTTAATCCTATGCTTGTGCTTTCTAGAATTCATTTTCACCCATTTTCTATTTTCAGGGTCTTCTCCTCCTTTCCATTGCTGCTGTAGCCTTGGCTCAATACGGACATGGATATGGTGCTCCTGTCCGTGCTTATGGTCACAATGACTACGTAAGTTCTAAGTGAATATGAAATAATTAAATGGTCCGAACTCGCCGGACATGCTTCCAATTTATAAATTGTCTTAATATTTTATCCGAACTTCGCTTATGAATGCTCACTTCATATTAGAAATTTTTATTAATATTATAGAACTGAAAATTTTTATTACAATTTTATAAAAATATATATCCACCCAAATTATTTTTTTAATTAAATAATATCTTTTCCGTATCGTTATTTTTTCTTCTTTTGAGGAGGGGATATGTTAGAGTACCTTTCAAAAAGTTAGAATATTTATGATATTAGTAAAAAAATTCAGTAAACAAATTTTCCAAATTATTGAAAACGATTCCAAATTTCGGTAATTTTTGATTTTTTCGATATGTTTTCTCATCAAGCAGACAACGTGTTGAAGTGATGTTCAGAAGACACGATAGTTACTAAGAATGCTAATGTATTCTATTACAATGAAAGAATGCAAATGATAAATAAAGAATAAACCAGAAAATTTACCTTAATACAGTCATTTAAAACTTAATTAATCTAAAAAAAAGTATAATCAAAGAAAATCTTCATTGTTTTTTCTAAAATTGCGACATTGATCAGAACAATGTGAAATGAAATTTTATTTCTTAACATGATATTCTAGAAATATATTCGATTTAGGGAATATTTTGAGATGCTTTCTGCTGCATAAACTGTCAGAAAAATTTATCTAATCATTCACATTTTTTTTTACTCATTGACTTTTCCTCTCATTTGACCGAAAAAGCTCAATCATAAAAACAAATAATAAATATTTAAAAAATTAAAATTCAATTCTTACTTAGGTCAACAAAGAAAAATTTATTTTAACTACTTTTTATTAAATATTTATCAAAAAAAATTATTAAGTATCAAAAATTTATTGATTTTTGCAAGAACTGAACTCGTTTACTTCACCTACACTTGAAAACTCTGAAATCCCTGCATTTTATAGATTAATCTTTTGCATGTTGGTTTCCATTTTCATCACAAACTGGTAAAACTCTGTTTACAGTATTAAATATTAATTTAATTTAATGAATGAATTAACATTTGAAAAAAATTGTATTAACATAAAATGTCATCCACTATCAGTTTTTAAAAATGAATCTGAACTTGAGTGGAGGAATAAAAAATATTTTATTAACGACTTCAAATTTGATCATATATTAGGTTGTTCGGAAAGTAATTTCGTTTTTTCCCGACAGAGGATTTAATTGTATTTTTCGCACCCAATTTCACACTTAAACCGCAAAATCATTTTATGTTTTAAGAGCTGATATAGCAAGGCTTGAGTGTGAAAAAGTGCAGCTGATTCTTCGCAGTAGTTTTTGGATGGTGCCCTTTTAAATATGGAGAGCAATAAACAGCATTTTCGTCATTTTTTTCTTTTTTGCTATATAAAAGGTAAAAATGCTGTCAAGCCAGAAATAAATTAGCCAATATGTGTGGAGAAGATGTGTTAACAGTACATCAGTACCAGAACTGATTTGCAAAATTTTTCCTTCAAATGAGGAGGCCAAAAACCACCTCGATCAGTTTTTTTTTACAGCAAAGACCAAAACTTTTATGAGCGTGTAATCATGTTACTACCAAAAATATGGCAAAAGGTATTAGACCAGAATGGCAATTTTATAATTTAATAAATAATTTATTCATTAAACGAAAATTTCTTTTCATTTTGACAAAAAAAAACGAAATGACTTTCCGAACAACCCAATATATAGGAAAAGTGTGAGATAATAGTAGAGATTGAATAAAACTGTAACGAAATAAACTTTTGGTTTGCCTTTGAGTTAGAAAAATCTTAATATTCACTTCCATTAAACATTTTATGGAATTATTCATATATATTTTTTTTTAATTTTATATGTGAACCATTGCTACGTAAGTGCATGAGTAGAAATAATATTTTGGATCAGGATTATGTTATTGTTATTTTGAAGGGAAAAGAAGGCAAATAAAATATATATAGTGCACTCCTGAGTATCCGGTCTAATGTGGCGGAAAGGGAAAAAGCCGCATGGGCCGGAGTTCTATGAACTCCTTTCTTTGCTCACCAATAACAGAAGATAAAGTTTTTGTACCAAAACTCTCTGATATAAAACGTATTTTTTCTCTTCTTATTAAATACCATTTATCTCAAGCCCCAAAAACTGTAAATGCGACAGCTGTCGGATGAATCATAGAATTTGATGCAGATAATATAAAATAGAAGGCTCTGCATTGGTAGTTTATATATGTTTATATACTGCACTGCACGTTTCAAGAATTTATTAGAGAAAAAACAAGTTAAAAGATATAAACTGTTCACCTTTTAACATGAATTCTGTACTGCTTAATTTAAATTCAGGAAACAAACAATTTTTCGAATGCAACGTATTGTCTTCTTTATTTAAATATGATAAAAGAAAACTTTGCCAGATTATATGAAAATCAGATAGTCGCAAATTAGAAATTCAATAGTTTATTGGACTCAACATGGGCGATTAAAAAAAGCAAAGTAACGTCAGACCTGATAATACTCAATAAGCATCCTGAATATTAAAAAATTTACATCTAAAATCATATTTCAAAGTTTCTGCTGTTAACAGAAATGCGTTTTATAGGCTCAGCCCATCCCCTTCCAATACGGATACGACATCGCCGGTGACCACGGGGAATTCAAGCAGACCCGACAAGAACAAGGTGACGGAAACGGCAATGTCAAGGGTAGCTACGGATACGTCGATGCCCACGGAATCTCCCGACAGGTCGACTACGTCGCTGACGGACATGGATTCAGAGCCCAGATCAGAACCAACGAGCCCGGAACCGAAAGCCAGAACCCCGCTGATGTTGAACTTCATGCCCAGCCCGCCCAGGTCCATGCCCCAGCACCCGCTTACGGATATGCTGCCCCAGCACTCCGACGACACTACTAAGTAAGTAATCTCGAATGGTGAAATTACTGTTCACATATTATCCATTAGACATTCATTCAAATATTCAAAACATTCAGCTCACATATTATCACAAATATAAATACTCAGCTCATATATTAACCATAAGGCATTCAATCAAACATTCAAAACATTCAGCTCACATATTATCACAAATATAAATACTCAGCTCATATATTAACCATAAGGCATTCAATCAAACATTCAAAACATTCAGCTCATATATTATCCATAAACCATTCATTGAAACATTCAATTCATATATTATCCTTAAATCATTCATTCAAACATTCAAAACATTCAACTCATGTATTATGCAAAAGATATTTTATGTGTTATTATAAGATTTCTTCGATCTACAACTGAATTTCTATCTAAATGGATAATCATAAGAAAAGTTGATATCCCTTCCCCCAATTCTATTTTTGTTGCAAATTTTAATATTTTGTGCAATGGAAAACTGCAATCACATTATGTCATGTATATCACACTAAATGCAAAAAAAAAAAAAAAAAATTCGTCGTCGAAATTTAATTGAAATTATTTAATGTTTTCTTAACTTTAATTTTGACGCTAGATTGAAAAATTACAACAGTAAAATTTCGGCTTTTACTTATGATCTTAATTATAATTGCTGTGCCAGTAAATAATAAGAATTTCGATTTGCGTGGATAAATTAATCTCTTTGGATCATTTACTTGTTATCACTTTACTTATCTATCACATTTAATTACCTAGTGCAATATGGGTAGATTGATTGTTTAGCGAAGGAATGAAAGAAACAAGCCCAGTAACAGTTGAAATTATTTTAAAACTGCTTGAAAAACCAGAAAGCTATTTTCTGTATTTTTCTAGAAATCGATTCTGTAAAAACGATAAAAAAATATATATTAGAAAAAACAGTGTGATAAGAAAAAAAGACATAAATTTGCCTTTCATTATACATCATTTCTGAAACATAAATTTTGTATTAAACTGATATTTTGCTCTATTTTAATTTTATTTATTTATTTTTTATTTCAGATTAACAAAAGAACTCAAGAATTCATCTCAACAATATTTCACGATTTCACTCAATTAAATAATATGTCTTTCTCTTCACTTTTCCCACTATCCTTCATTTCTTATATAATAGTAGATGGTGCTGCGTCTCCTGAAATTTATTTATTACCTATAAAAGAAATTTCTTTGAGATAACCCATCAAGCAACTTTTTTTAATTTATTTATTTATTCATTTTCTTGTCAAAATACTTTTGTCTTTGTATATGTCTTAGAAAATTGTAGAAAATAAAATAGTTCTCAGAAAAAAAATCCAATATTTCACTTTTTTTTTCATAGTTAGATAACAAGGCATAAGTCAGATTTTAATTATTTTAACTAAAATTTCAATAAATTAGGAAATGCATAATGCATGCTATTCAATTCATAATAATTTAGTTACATCGAAATATCAATGCAATCAGAATGCAAATTTTGATCAGTAATTCTTGATCAGATCTTCTTTAAATAGGTATAAATGATATCCTTTATGAGATACCTTAAATGGGTATGTTAAATCAATATTAGACACATCAAACCAACTTTGCAATCAAATATAACTCAAATATATCGTCTCTGCAAAATGAATACCTAAAATTTGGAAGATTTTGAATTAAAAGTATTAAGCTTTATTGCTGTTAATTATCATTAATTAATATTTAAGGAATTCAAGTCTGAAACACTTTACACACTTCGGATAAAAGTCGAATTGGTATTTAAAAAAAATAATAATAGAAAAAAGCAAAATAATGACAAAAAATTAATAATAAAATCCTCAATGTATCGAAGAACCCTTAAAAAATAATTCATTTAATATAATTATTATATGTTAATTAATTTAAATATGTTAATTTAAAAGCTATTCAAATTGTTGTGTACCGAGGTCCAGTGGTCTCAGTTAACTAGATTCCTGGTTGGAAATTCCCTATTACTTTCATTGCTGAAAAATGTTGGCGGCAAAGATGCTGTCTCCTTTTTTTAACCATTTTGTAGTGCCATCTATTGGGTATCGATAGCACTATTTGGTAATAAAAAATAGTATACTCAAATGCGCAACCGGGAAATTTATTTTTGTGCAATTTCTGTAAATAACTTCGCAATTCCGTAATTAAAATAGCTTTTCCTTTACATTTGCTTAATACAAAATTTTATATACAATACAAAAAACATTACAATTAACATTAACATTTTTTTCAATCATTATAAGCGTACTTATATAATTAATGCGTGAAAAAGGAACTAATGCGAAAGTAATAATCGAAGAGAAAAGAATTAAACGCATTTATTTATAAATGCGTGAAAAAGGAACTAATGCGCAAGTAATAATCGAAGAGAAAGGAATTAAACGCATGCATTTATAAATGCCATTTTAAAAATAATACGGCAGTAATTACAAAAGTGGAAATTGTCTATCGGGAATGAAAATATGGGAAATGAAATGCTTCTGAAGTAGAATGACTTTTTTAAAAAAGAAAGGATTATAAAAAGAAGAATTCTGATTTTAAAATGCAGTGTTTTAAAATAAAATTCAATTATTTATAATAGAGCTTTAAATATCTGAATTAATTGGAAGCAGACTTAATTTAGATAACCCATTCGAATCTCCCATTAATATAATAGCTGAATAATTAGCGAAAATAGTTATTCTTATGGGTGGAAACGAAATTTGCTCACATGTTTCACGGCAATGTATATAATGCCCTTTCCATATTGCATTTTTATTCACTACTGCACAAGGACGTATACATCAAAACAGTATTAGGTGCACATTTTACTTGCGGAATTCACTATTTTTAAGTGATCCAAAGAAGGGCCATACCAGATAATAGAGGTTCGTATAATCAAACAGCAATAAATAATCTTAATAATTCCAGTCGTTCAAAGGAAATTAAGAAATTCAGATATTTAAAAAAAATTTAAGACCTTACGATACATGAAATGAATTAATTGATTTAAATATGTGAATTTAATTTCAATTACAGAGGTGTAGCTTTGCAATATATTAAAATAAAATAATTTGCGAACTTTTCTGATTTATAATAATTCAATTGGCCGCTTTTCCCGTTTAAGTAATTACTCCATTTTTGATAATACCTTATACACATAGATGGCGCCAATTGCTAAATAGTCGTTTATCGTTTTCTTATCTTCGTCAATTCCCGAATTTAAAACCGTATGAGTATTACCTTCTAAGCACACAAAACGCTAATGCCGTAGACCTTTTTGTTCATATTTGATAAAAATTGATGTTTCAAGTAAATATAAAAATATATAAATATGATTATTATTTTGGACACCAATCAGAAAAAAATTATAAAACATCAGAAATTAAGTCGAAACGAATAAAATATTTCTATTATTTTCGACTATCCTATTTTCTTCTTTTATGTCTCCCTTTTTTTCTTTTTCCTTTCTTCTTCTTTTTTTTAATTTTTTAATTTTTTCTTTCTTAATGTAATTGTAATACAAAAGAGTAAATTCGTATTTTTTTAAAAATTCTAAGCTAAAACTTTTCGAAATTAAAATTATTTTATTTTATTTTAAAAATAATTATTTCATGAAGTATTATTTGACAACTTGAAAATGTATTCTTACGTTAGACTCATAAAAGGTATTCTGAAGTAGGAACAGCATTCTAAAGTAGCGCTTTCAGTTTTATGATAGTTTATCTTTCAAATACAAGTATTCTAATGCCTTGCATCAAAGATAGTTTTTAAAAATGGGCTTTCTGTATTTTTTATGGAATTCTTTTCCCAGACAACAAAAGAAATATAAAAAACAAATGTAAAGATGGTAAAAGAAATTGAAAAGAATAATGAGCTGCAGGAGAATTTTGTAGAAAAGAAACAAATTTTTTATTTCAAATTGTGTTTCTGGATTATTCCACAAACAAAGCTCAGATTATTGAGATAAACTAGAGAAAAAAAACTACTCTCAGTCTCCAATTCCAAAATTGCTTAAAATTAGACAAGTTTTTGATTATTCCTGTTTTATTTAGATCAAAGCATAGCGAATCGTGGAGAAATCGAAGAAAAAAAAATCTAACCATCGCCAGACATGTTAACCAGAATCAAACCCAATTACCCACGTAATTATTTTTTCGAATACTAAATGTTCAAAGAACAAATATCGTGTTTGTCAAAATATTCTTCCTCGAATTTTTCATAGAACAATTACTCCTTGAGACCTCACAAACGTATTTTGATTTCCTCCTGCGCGAAATGTACAAAACGAAAATATCATAATGGTCAAAAATTCGAACCTTTAACGATTTCCGACGTTTCAAACTTTCTTAACTTTGTAAAACAAATTTTTGGAATTATATGTATCCGCTTGTGAGCACAATAACTTTAAATCACTTTGAAATAGATAAATGAAAGTTGGTATAGTCAAATCACTGACTCACCACCCCACCCGAAGACACACTAATAATAATAATAATAATAACTGAATGATCAGATTGCCCCAACAGAACACAGGTGGAAACTGTAGCTGAGTCCAAAGTGTCATCAAGGTACAACCATTTCCTAAGGAATTGAGTCTAGTCATCGATGTGGTGAGCCAGACCCCCATCTTTTCGTGTATCCTCCAAGGTAGTGAGATCCAACCACTATACAGGAAGTATCTCATCTTCATTTCGAGGTGCCCTCTCGGAAAATTTTGACATTTGGTTTTCTAGTATTCTACCTAATTTCGAGCAATTTTCCATTTAGAGTAAGTTAGTTCTCTTCAGATTTCATACTTCAAATTCAATATTCAAGTGCAGCTTTTAATGAAGATCAGTATCAAATTTGGAATCTAATCCAACAAGATGCTGATCGTTTCCTAGTCTATACTTTTGCAGGCATGCAAACTTGATTAAACATAACTCAGAAACATAACAATTTAAGTGAATGAAATTCGATTGACTATTTTAGCACTTAACTTATATATTCTTATCAAATTTTGAACCAAATCTTTGACAGACAGTAAAAGTATCGACCTTCTATCTGTCAATATTTTCTTATGTGTTATGTGCTCCATGTATTTCATGTATTACTGCACTGTAATAATTTGAACAACTGAGAATAGTTTTCCCCTCCTACCCACAATTTATATTTATACAATCAAGAGCTTTTTATCCTTTTCTCTTTCTAACTTCTTCTGCACCCCACCCAAGTATAGAAAGAAAGTGACAAACTTTCAAAGATCATGACAATTCTCAAATGTTAGTGTCCCTTTTCCCCTTTTCCATTGAAGCAGTATGATTCGATTTGTACTTCCTAATATAATAGGTTTTAAAAAATCCATTCGCATTTTGTACATTTTTCTTTTCATTAATTCGGTCTAAGATTTTAAGCAGATCTGCAATTTTCACCACCAGTTGGCATGCTAAGTTTCATTTATCCTTATTCTATTTTTGAGAAACTACATTCCATACACGCGAATATACAGAGAAACAAATTATCACTCCTTTGATGGATTTAGCTAAGAATTTAAAACATGCAATTCTGTTGATAAATGTGCATGCCAAATTTCATCCTTACAGCTTTTTATGTATTCAAATTTACCTGTTTAGTATGTGACCTTGATAGATTTTTCGTATGTTTCCGTAAGTTTTCGTATCTTAACACCAAAAATCTATAAAATTCTTATTAAGATCATATACTAAATTTTATCCATCTAGCTCCATACATTTTTAAGTTGCATATTCAAATGCAAACAAAGATATAGACAGAAGAAGTGTTCCGAAAATATGTTTTAATGACTTGAATCTGAAACAAGAAATTTCGTCAAAATATCAAACAAGTTGATTTGTGTGTGTGTGTGTGTGTGTGTGTGTGTGTGTGTGTGTGTGTGTGTGTGTGTGTGTGTGTGTGTGTGTGTGTGTGTGTGTGTGTGTGTGATTTCTATACTTTCTGTTCGGTATATATAGTTGCATATATTTTGTACATCAGAAATTAGAAATAATCTTAAATAAAGCCCAAGACTAAAGAAACTGCAGGTCTAGACGGGTACTTAACATATTAAAAATATAAATTTTTTCCGTGCCTATTCAATTCATGTTATGGCTGTCTCAAAAGAGAATGCAGAAATGAGAAATCTAAGTGGAATTTTTTCACTTCTTATAACCATTTCAGTTTCCGATTTATTATATAGAGCTCCCAAAGAAAGAATGTACGAATGACAAATCGTCCTTTTTAAAAAATATAAGCAACTTGATTGCTTTAGTTAACCGAAGAAACTTACCTAACCTGTGTAGAATATGCTTTTACTGAATTAGAAGAAATGAGATGGTAAATTTGTCATTGTTTAGCCACGCCCATTCCAAAGTAAGGGGAAAAAAAGACAACATAACATGTTGGGATTCTAGAATGCAGAGCATATCTCCACACCATTTATTTAAAAATTGGTTTTAGATGCTTGACATCTGTACTTATGCCCTTATTTTATAATTGCTAGAACATGGGTTAAACACGAAGCTTGTTTATCGATTTTTTTTATCTTCTTTTCTTTATTTCTTTTTAAGTTTCAAACTAATCTTGTTATGAATGGGTTGACCAGAGCATAAAACAACCATGCTTTCACCCAATTAGGTATTCACTAGAGATTTCACTTTTTTAAAGAGTATTTTTATTAAATAAAATACTTTTTAATTGAAATTTAAATCTAACACCTTAAATATCAAGCTATTACATGAAAACATTTTTGTTTGAAGAGTATATGTTTTGGTATCTAGTTCACTGTATATTTTCTTGCAGAGCTTTATATCACAAACTTTTTTGTAGAAAGATGCTCATTAATTGTATAATATGTAGAAGTTGTTCTACTTTCAGAATGCAAATTTAAAAACTACGTTCATTTCCTACTCATTCCAATGTCAATTTGTGCTCATTGAACTATTTCCAGTCAAGATTTCGGTTTCAGTTTGTTTGTTTTTTAATTCTAATAATTTCTCTGGTAGATATGTTTTTTTTTTCATCGACGTCTTAGTAAATTCTTATATATTTCGTATTTTATCTTTATCTTTTCGTTTAACTATTCGCTGTGTTAATTCTTTTTCCCAACAGGATTTTGTCTGTACCTTTAAACGTTTCATAGACGTCAACTTTGCGCTTCTTTAATTGCTAAACTTCTATTACCATAGATTTTATATTATAGCGAAGAAAATAAAATTTTGGAAGATAATTCGGTTTATTCGAAAAAGTGAAATAAAAACACTCTCAGAGATTAAGATTAAAATACAATACAATCCAAAGAACGAAATCGTCTGAAGCTTCTGGAACTATTTGTTCTTAGACTTTTTATAATGATTAATTTTAAGATATATACTATATATATATATAGTAAAATCCTAATTATTTACAAAAGTCTTTTTTGATTTTCACACATATATTTTAATACTAAAATTATGAAAAGATAATCATGATCCAATGAAGTCCAAATTTGAATGTTAAATTCATCTAAGTCGAAATGCCTGAATTTAGTAAATATTTACCAGTCAAGATTATTTAATTGTAGGAATTGTACATTTCTTTATTTGGAAATACAGTTATTGTTATTTATGCAAGAAAAGGGATCTCTTACTAGATCAACTATTTTGACATTTTCCTTGGATCAGTTAAAAAAAAAAAGTGTCTCTACAATAAAGATTTTGCCCGAAGTAGGAAAGATGATAGCAAATGGCAAATTGCAGGAAGAAAGCATTACATTTTCCCTTGTCCTTGCACTTTTTTTAAGAAGCGTCTAGGGGCTGGAAAAAAATTTTGCTCCGAGGGAAAAAGAGGGGAAATTTTGAGCGGGGAAAATATTCCGATTATATACTCATTACGCCTATTCTCAATGGTTGTGTGTAGGTTTTTTGGGAGCTGAAAGATTGTTTTTAACGCATTTCAAATTTATTTATTAATAAATGCAACTATAGCGTGCATATAAAAAGTATCTTTCAATCATTTACGAATTTAATTATTTTATGAAATATTGTTTAATATGTTTGTAAGAATTGCAGGCTGCACAGGATACAAATATTTTCAATCCTATACAGCTCATACTTTTCTGTTTGTGAACCTGTTTATATCATTTAAGAAGTTATAGGATTAGATGTTAATTCTAGATATTTATTTTTGTTAAGAAAATAACTTTTTATGTAATACTCGTATGTATTTTTTTTTTCAGATTATCAAGCATGTAAGTTACATTTAGATAGTCTTACTTTATTTAACGGAAATATATTGCCTATATATTATTACTAAGTGTATCCATGTTGACAATAAATCTAATACGCATAGCCATTTAAATAATTTAAGAAAAAAAGCATTTCATTGGCAATTGATGTAAAGATGCTCAAAAGATTATCCTCAGTTGTGTAAATAAATTGCACATCAAACTGGGGATTAAATTAATGTCTTGTATTTAGCTTGATAAAAATCTTGAATTTGATTTCTTAAGATTTTAAAATTTATATTTATAAAATATTATAAAAGTTATTCCAAGTTTTAATTTTTCTGAAGCCGAATAAAAAGGCTTTTTATTACAGGATTTTTCCCATGTAAAATTTTTAAAGAAAATAAATGCTTTATATTCAATGGGAATGTATATTTAAAATTATGGATCTTTTTATTCTGTAATGGCTATGACTTCATAATATGCTGAAAAGAAGAGCTATGCCAATATTTTTATGTATTTTGAAAGAAAATATTTATATTACACTTTGTATATTTCATTACATCTGAAAATTTTTGAGATAAATCTTACTTCATTTTTGAAAGCATTATATTTGAGGATTGTTTTAGATTTTCATCATATTGTGCAATGAAAAATTTTTGTGTGTACTAAATCATGTTCTACTATTAAAATTTGATTTCATATATTTTTGTGTGTGATCGATTTAATTCAAAAACCAGCAACTTTTTTGTAATGAAATTATGTATAAAAAAAAAGGTCAGTTAAATATCCCTAATATAGATTCTAGGTGAAATGAATATTGACAAATTCTTCTGATTTTCAATTCTTTTTATTATAGTATTACACTGACTATATTATATATATACACCATCTCAATTCAAAAAATTTTCAGAGGTTCACTATTTTATTTCAGAAATTTATATGAGTAATATAATGGGAAAATGTGAAACTATTATTTAGTATCTTTTTTAATCAAGTAATCAAACTTCTGGTATGAGTAAATTAGTCAAAAATGCTGTAATTCTTTAAAATAAGCATTTTATATCACATAAATTTTCTAAATTATTTTAGATCTTTACAGTGACTTAATTTTAGTATTTAGAAAAAGAATTTCTGTAACCTATTGTTGTAATCTAACTACTGAATAAATTTTTTTATACATGAATTTACAAAGTATAAGTTATAGTAATATATGACATGCTTAGTCATAATTATTTTTATATATTAATGTAATTTATGTTTACATTGCTTATTCTCACTTTAAAAATCTTAAATGATTTTTTTTCTTTTTGAAATTTTTTATTTATTGTAGATTTTATACATAGGAAAATTTACTGTGCATAAAAAAGGCATTTTAACAGAATTCTGTAGCTTTATCCTTTTATACTATTCTAGTCATAAATAACTTCAGTGTTGGATTTATTTAAATACTTGCTGTGGTTAAATTACATGCTTATATTTTACTTTTAATATATATATCTATATTATCAGTAACTGCATGGCACTGCCCATTGTATAGCATCCAAGAAGAAAAATTAGTTTTAAACTTGTCTAACCTCTACCCGATATAGCATGTGCATGTTTGACAACATCAAATAAACAGAAAATATTTAGAAATTATCAAAAATAGCAACAAAACAAATTTGTATAGAACAAAACTTTTTGATATTTCATGTGTTCTGACCCAGATTAGATTTCCTTCTTTTTGGCATAACGAGATTTGAATCACTGTTTAAAATCAGATGTAAACAAAGAAAAGTATCACATATGTATACCACAGCTCTTACTGTTTGTGCATGCACAGAACAATTAAAATCTTAAATATAAAACTCCCTTTATTATTTTGACATAACTTTAATGTACCCAATAAATACCTTATACACCTTACCCAATAAATGCTCTATAAAATGGTATAAATATATTCAGTATCCATTATTTCTCGAGTTTTTGGGGTTCAAATAAACCGACATTTTCAGGAGACTTCATTTTGTACTTTGTATATACATATGTATTTGATATTTTATATTATCAGCTTCATTTATAATCTGTTTTAAGTGTCTTTGGAATCAAAAAGTTTAACTTGCTCATAATAAATGAATAATGAAATACATAATTAGCCGACATCAAATTATAGATATCAGCAAATCAACATTTATTTAATTAAAAATATTCTCGACTCATAGATTCAATCATTTGTTTTAAATATTTACACAAAATCTTGTTCTAATTAAATTTTAAAGTGCTTAACTTTTTCATAAATTCCTATTCTTTATAGCAAAGATGTTATATGTTAGCCTTGAAAAAATTAACAATGTTTATATGGGAGAAAAAAGGTTGGAGAGGGAGGTTTATATGGGAGTGATTCTTTTTTGAAATGTTGGTCTATTTTAAAAATGCAAATTAAAAAAGAACCAAAACATACTGGTACCAATGTTTCCTTCCTTGTTTGAGGCATGAAGCTATTTACCTTCATTCCTATTTACGGTAATAAGTTATCAGTACTGATTAATTTCAAGATGAATATCAATAATTTGGGATCTGACAGAGAAGATATTTCATGTCAGTTGAGCATGATCTCTCATATCTGTAAGTGCTTTAAAATGGGGAAATAACTATATCTCAACTTTAAACTCCATATTTGATGCCTTTTAAAATACTATCATTGTTTCATATCATGAAGACTTATTTGTATATATGCATAGTCAATCATTTTCCAGTAACAAAATTCCACTTCATTTTTTTATGTGTGATTGATTTGATTTTGAACTCAAATACCAGCTATTCAAATATTTGAAATTATTAAAACAACCAGTTAAACATTTCTATAATAATGCAATTCCTAATGTAATGTGCATGCACATGCTTACATATAAAATGTTTAAATACAATTCTGTAGCTGAACTCTCAGAATTAACTATGCTATAAATACTAGAATTTTGACTGCCTTCAATTCAAGAATCAGGCGCAGAGTTGAATTTATTGAACTATATACTTTCTATAGTGATATTGTGCAATCAATTTCACTTACACTTATTTTTAAATAATCCTTAGGGATCATTCAAAAATAATGAAATTAGTTGATAACAAATTAAAACTTAAAATAATTTTAGGTATCAAACCAACAATTATTTAATAAAAAAGATACTTAATGCATGAATTTAACAATTTGTTTAAAATAATTTCAAAAATAAAATCTTGCTAGTATTGTATTTTAAAATAATACATTTTTTTTTTTCATTTACTCCTTCCTTTTTATAGTAAAGATATCAAACTCAAATGTTAACTTAAACAAAATAAATAGGGTTGAGTTTATGTGGAAGAGAATATATATATATATTCAACAAAATGTTAATCTATTTTTAAAATGTCATTAAAAAAACACACTCAAGACAAAACTAATATCAGTCTGCCTTTCTGCATGTGGAATCTTATCATAATGCTTATCTCAAGCAATATGTTTTGTCTACCGGATTAATTTCAACATGATACAAAGTGAATATCAGTAATTCTAGACCTAACATAAAACATATTTCATGTCATAAGCAAAAATAATTATTCAAACTTATAAGTATTTCCAAACATGGAAATAATTTCATAAATATCTGAGAGATCTAAAATTTTAGCTTTTCAGCTTAATTGAATTTTACTTAAAAAATAAACAGAATAGCATTGATATATTACATATGGTTAAGTACCAATAGTATAATAATGGAGAAAATTGGGATCAATCAATAAAACTGAACATACAAGAATTTAAATCCTCAAACTTGTTTCATATATTTCTCAGCCTTAAAAAAAATCCTTATATATTTTTGATGCCAAGCAGTTTTTTTAAAAAATAAATTTGTGAAAGACTAAATATATATTTTTAAAATTATAGTTAAAAAAAATTATATATTTTGGCCATCCAGGCTGTTGTTATATTTATTACAATTCATACACTTATTTTGAAGGACAAGATATGTGATAGAGATATAAGATTAATAAAAGTACCATAACTTTGATAATCAGATACTTAAAAATATTTTGTCGAAGATATTAAGCACAAATATTATGTTATTATATAATTCTTTTATTGGTTATATTTATATATAAAACTTTGATCAATAAAATCACAGCTTTGGGCCTTTATATTTTATCTTCTACTAACACTGGTTATTTAGATGCATTTGATTTTACATTAAAATTCTAATAATATCATAAGATTTTAGAACTTTAAAACACCATCCTAAGGTTTAGCAATTTTTAAATATTGTTAGAAAATAAAAATATTAAAAAATAACATTTCAAATCATAAAATCTCAGTTGTATAGATATATGTCAGTAAAAATTTATATTTCAATAATAAATATAAATGTCAACACTCCCTCCCCTCAAAACTCAGGGAGCTAACAATAATAAGAATTTAGTAAAATATTATTAAAGAAAAAATGATAAATTTTTAATCATGAATAATAAATGTTCCCATTTCAAATTGTTAGTTTTTCACAGTCTTTTTTTTTTTATATATATAGGTATATTTAACATTTTCAATATGTTATTACATATATAACACTTCCAATAATTAAATGAAGCACAAATTTAGATTACAATGCAATTTTTAACTTTTGCTCTCGTTGAGACATGAACAAGACTCCCATTTTAAATTATCTTTTGATCAAAAATAAATAGGACTAACAGATTACATTTAAACTAAAATATATTCTCGTTGCAGTATGAGCAATTATCTACTTCATGATCATCAGTTTAATATTAACTGATTTGTCTGTCAAATGAAACATTAAATACTTCAATGACATAGATATCAAGGCTAAATATGCATGTACTCAAAACTTCAATATGATTTTACTGTTTATTTGCAAACTAATAATATAAATAAATTTAAAAATTTAAATGCCATTTCAGTAGAGTTTAATAAAATTCACTTAAATTATGAAACTGAAACGTATCCACTTTTAATATGTAAATTTATTTTTTCTTTGAATTGAAATAATAGACTCGTATATATATTCATAACTACAATTTCTGATTATATATATTTAATACAT
>JAPMOQ010014112.1:66196-101937 GCA_026543055.1 Argiope trifasciata
TTTTTATATTTAGTTCAATAACACTATTCTAAAATCCAAGGCATCTATATTTCAAAAATTCCAAACACAGATTTCGAATCATTTTTGTACTAACAGAACTAGCAATTTAGCTCAGGAATCTGACAGACAAATCACGCGCCACAGATAAGAAGATCCTTCCTCTGCGTCACGTGGGTTGAAAGAGCTGCCTTTATTTTCCCTAAACATCAGTAAATCCCTTCATTTTCCCCAAAGAGCAGAATTTGGTTGCTGTCCCTAGAGGCTAGTCTTTTTTTATACCGCATTTTTGAAATAAATCTAATTTCACAAAAAAATAATAGTTTTTTTACAACCCACATAAACATAGACTTTTGTAATTTGGCCTCCGTTTACAGTTGAATTTGGTCCATTTGATGTACATACTGCGATATAAATGGCGGTTATTTTTAGTCCCTTCGTAAGTACTCTTTCACTTGTCAGTTTTTTACTTGTTTCTCATAAAGCTCATATCCTGCTTCCCAGACATGACCACATGCTTTTTCGTTCACAGTTTTCTCGAAAACTAAGCGAATGCGGAAGTAGGGCTTATTGGAAGTAGGATATTCTGAGGGTTCTCATTCAATTTTGTCTATTTCAATTGTCTCTACCTTTTCGGTCTGTTATGTTTATGAGGTCGTTACATGACGCATTGTGAATCAGGTCCCATATTATCTCAAGTTGTCTACTATGGATCCCTCTAACATCGGGTTCCGATGATCTGCCAACTTACAAATTTGGTCATAAATCTGCCAACTGACCCATTGTATGACCCATGAGGGGAAAGTGTGCCCATCTCCGGAAGCGTACCGTTCGATGGAACGGGACTTACGGCACACGGAAAAAAACTCGTTGATCGGACCGCCACTACAGCAACACTAGTAGGAACTGCTGTTGAGTAATAAGGGCCTTCACCAGCCTTGGTACAACTCTTTCATTAAAAAGCACGTCTCATCATCAATAGAATGTTGCCAGTCCCAAGAATTTTCTGTATCCACCAGAATGGCGGGAACCAACTGAACATAACAGAAGATTCTCCTCCTCGTTTTTAAGGAGTTGGTCCTATTGAGAGCAGGTACCTATTATGAATGAAAAAATAGTAAACAAACGTATGTATACGATATGATATAAAAAAGTTTCGCGATTCATTTTGTAATATACTAAGGGATAGCAGAATGCATAATCACAACAAATGCTGACACGGATTAAACAGAATGCCAAACGACGTAATATTTATTTTCGGATTTAAACCGCGCTTTTGAACATGCGATAAGAGACATTTAAATGGTAAAAAATGAGTGGAAGGTAAAGATAAAATGAGATGTTTACATTTAGCAACAGGCTGAATTCAGCTTATCGTGGATTAAGAAGACATAATAGTAGCCCATCTCTCTACATACCACATCTTTTGGAAGTTTAATCATCGTAGATAATTGTTTCGCAATCCTAAAGTGAACAGTATATGCATTAGCATCTAGAAATCGCACTTTTTTGAAAGCTTGAGTAACCACAAAAAAGAATAAGGAACGATCTGAAATTGTATATGACATTCGTTGGAGCTGTTGCTTAAGATGCAGCAAGTTTACAGAGATCCAACCGTAAGTCATAAAAAGTGTTTTGAGGATCAAATATGCTAGCAAAAACGAGCTAGTATATTTGGACAAGAGGTCAGAAATAACTATCTATGCATTAACTATCTAATTATTACTAATGGAATATATAAATTATGATTTGAAAGTTAAATTTAAGGAAACTGGAAATCTTTCCGATCGCGTTTTAAAACATTCAGAAATCGGTAATCAAAATGTAAGTATTTAAAAATTATTTAATGAATGTGATATTTTGAAATTACATCATTACAATTTAAATTTTTGCAGGTGCATCCTGTTAATAATATGTATAAAATGACAATAAATTAGAATCGGTGTTACAAGACAGTTGTCATTATCAAATACTAAAATCACATTTTTTCCCCCAACATATGTAATTAAAAAATTGTTGCCGATGGAAAAATCTCTTTAAAAAGCTGTTTCCGAGTGAAACTTCCACACTCGAAATAATTCTAAGCCGGTAGATTTGTTTAATATTTGTGAATTTATAAACTAGTGAACATATAAGCTACTCTTTCTACAATAATTTTCTCTTTGTTTACGGCCATCGGCTAAATATAATGGGTTATTCTATAACTTATATGGATCTATATCAAATATATTTTGAAGTATGAAATTTTGCAGTTGATTTCAGTTATTGATTTTTATCACATTGAATTGTCTTAGAGAAGCATTTGTTAAGATATCAATATTTTAAATCCGAATTCCTCCATTCATAGGAAAATGCTTCATTTGATTTAATTTCAAATAATTAGCATAACTTACAACTTTGTTAATCATTGAAGAAATAATTGTTTTTACCTTACACAGACACTTCTGTCTGCATTCTGGCTTACAGGTAGCTTATCTTCTCCAGGATCTGACCATCCTGGAATCGAATCCCAATTCGGGCATGGTTGTTCTTCCTCAGTTCTATCTGTGAAATGTGTGAATGTGCGCTCCTGTAAAGAGTACTTGTGCAGTGATGATGCGTGAGTGGCTAAGTCCTGCTCATGGTCCTAGTTGTCGATACTAAAACAAGAGACGTCTCCTATCGGTTTAAATCACTGTCTTCGTAACAGCGCGTTTGTTAGCAAGGCAAAGTAAGTGTAATAAGAAACCTCAGCACATACTTATACAATGCTAATCGCCATTGACGACCACCTGTTTCGCCGAGTGAAGTGGCTACTAAAATTTTCAAATAAAGAACATGTTTTAAGTAAAGTGGAATCAATATTTTAAATTTTTTTAATAAAATGTTTTTTAGCTTCGAATTTTACCAAATACATAGTTCATGCTATTTAAATTCCTTGCGTCGTCCTGATTATTTTACTATTTTTTATACTATAATTTAAATATTTTTTTAACTGGTAACTGCGGCAAAAAAAAACATTCGTCTAAATGAAGAGATTTTTTAAAAAAATTTCTTAGAATGTGGAAATCGTCGGTGCACCATATTACTTTCAGAAATTATAAAATAAAGCAAAAAGAAAGAAAAAAATTTGCTTAATTTTTAATTAATGCTCTAATAAAAAATGATAAAAAAATTGCTTGGAAATTGCGATATAGTTTGGGGAAAGCCAAAACATACGCATTCATTTTTATTATACGTAAAGATAAAAATTATAAATTGTATATTAAGCTTCGGAATATTGTGAACAAAGTATGAATCTTTGATGATCAAAGTTTAGATCCTTTCGAGTAAATCAATAATATTCTGATACGTTTACAATTCTGGAGTCAAATTCATATACCAAATTTTATTTAACTTCATCATTATTGTGCTCAGATATAAATAGAGAAGCAAGCATAGTGACAGTTTACCAATTTGATATACAGGTTACGTACTCAAACTCAATTATCATGGACGCGGACAGGCAGTCAAATAAATGTTCTTATTTGCATATAAAAATTCACAAATTCGATCAAAAAACTGCATATGAAATTTCTTATTTCTAACTTGCTGCGATTTTGAGTTTTTCTGTGTCTTTTGCTTTCATTCAGAGTTATCAACATGTAATTTTTATGGACAGTTTTTCGAATTCGGTGAGATCAAATGTACAAGCCTTTATGAAGGTTAAATTTCGTATAATAAGCACAGCAGTCGTCAAAAAATTCGAAATTCGAGATTATCGTGTTTTAGACCTCCCTGAATTCGAAAAACACATTTTTGGTAAATGCCCATCTGTCTGTCTGTAATAAAGACAATGCAAAAACGGTTTGATGAAATTTGGTGTCCGGTATTAATACAAAAATTGTAGATTTCAATCCAATTTTCAACAAGCCCCGTTAAAAAGAAGTCTGTTCGTCAGACTGTTAGAATAATTTAAAATTATAACTAAAAATAAGAAGAGAGATAGATGAATAAAATCCAGTCCCCAGATTTAACATCAATACTGCAGATATTTATCAAATTTTGAGTCAAAACAAACAAGTGGTTGACCTTCTGTCGATATGTGCTTTCAGAAATATGTAAAGGCGGTATCTCAAAAACACAATGGCTTAAATATATCAAATTTGAAATAGGATTTTATGACTACAAGTATAGTTATGAGTCAGATTTTTTTTTCGGTTCGGAAAATGCTTCCAAAACACAAATTCGATTTTCGAAAGCTATTAACCGCTTCAAAACTTTCCTGAAGAAACAAGAAATTCAGTAAAAAGGCTAAATCTGAGATAAAAAATGATATTTCTTAGTTATTGTACACCAATTCGATTGGAGGCATTCTCTGGAATAACACTTTTATTAGATATAATGCGAAAAAGCTTTGGGGAAACCCCTTCCATTGATTTTTCTTTATCATTACAATAGTCAAGTCGAGGAAGAATATCTTGATTTTTCCTCAAGAAAACCTCTGGCAATTAAAATGATAGCTAACTTCAAATTGTTATACGTAGAGAATTTCAATAAAAGGGCTGATATTGTAATTTGTTTCATGAGACATTTTTACTTAAACGAAATCCTCACATAATATTTAAAAAAAAAACACAACAAAAGTGCAGTAAATCAGTAAATATATTGCTGATTGCATTGAGGATTACTTTTTGTATAATTTAAAATCCACCTTCATATCTTTTTTACGTTAATTTTGAAATTTTGACGCTTGATTTCAAGCCGTGGGAAGACAGCATTAAATGAGTGGGAGAGATTTTGATCTTTGACTCAATAGATAAAGAGTTTCAATACCATGACCCATTTCAAACAATATTTTCCTTTAAACGCCCTGCCTGCTATTATAGCGCTTACCAATATGTCATCGCCAGTGATAGCGGTAAAGAGTTGTACGAAGAAGTATAAATTGTGAATCACAGACAATAAATCTTCATCTGAAAAGATGAAAAATACATAGTCAGTTTACTAGAGTAAATTGCAACAGTGTATTTGAAAAATGAAGGTTCTTTATTTATTACATATTTTGTTGTGTATTATTGTCAATTATAAAGCGCTAATTGAAAAAATTAGTCATTTACACCATTTCACAATACATTAACGTCAGTATCACAACAAATTAATATTGATGATTGCTTGAATTTGATAAATTAATACTGGTGATTAATTTGATTGATGATAATAATTTACTTGATTGAATTTGCATCTCATTTCGGAACAGATCTCGTAATTTTTGAGCAATGACTAGATGACAAGGATGACATTTGATCAGATAACCTTCCGCTATAAACTTTCACTCCACATCTGTAATTGAAAGATTATATTAAAAACAAATAATATAAAAAAATTAAATCAATTCCTACTTAGGTCAACAAAGAAAAATGTTATTTTAGTTACTTTTTATTAAATAATTGCAATTAATATAAATATGTATATACATATGACAGATTCACAATATTAAGTGGTAAAAAAGAAAGCGAATTTCAGTTCTATTTTGAACATTATACATTTATTATAATACAGAAGTATTAATATTAATACATAAGATATAATAAAAATAATACACACTACATGAGATATATAATGCATAAGATGATATTATACAGAAGTTATTAAAACTAATAATATAAATACAAAAAAAAATGTTTCACTTAAATATATATCATTATGATTCTCAAATATTAAAACAATCTAAGACATTCAGTGACTCTAAAGATGTATCTATTTAGACCATATGTCTATTTTAATATTTTGCTGTCATTAAATTTATCAATTTTATGAACTTTGTGAACATAATAATTTTATATAATTGCCTGGGCGTTCCGGGTTCGAGTCCCGGTTCGGGCATGGTTGTTCTGTGTTCTATCTGTGAGATGTATGAATGTGCCCCCCTGTAAAAAGGGGTTGTGCAAGCGAATGTGTGTGTCATCTTCATTTGAGCTAGAAGTCAGACTTCTGCCCTCTGGGTGCTCAGGGGTCTTTACCCTCAGAAGCTACTGCACCCCTTTTCCGTGGAAACACGGACATGACATCATCATCATCATATAAATTATATTAAAGAAACATTGAAAACTATAAATTCCACTAACAATCTGCTTGTTGAATCAATCATATTTGTGTACTTAAGCCATATAATTATCACCATATAATTGCCTATAAATTTTAATATGAGCAATCATTTAGTATTATATTTTTCTTATGAAAGATCGATTAAAAATATAATAATAATCATAATTTGTAGGACTCGGTGAGTATTAATTGTTCTTAAAATTTGCTATTTTAAAGAATGGCTATTTTTGAAATGTAAGTTTAGAACCATATCTTTTGCCATTCATTTGCAAGATTTTAATTTTTCAAAATTTGAAAGCTGTTTACATTTTTGATAATTTCAAAGATATTTTATTACCCAAAGGATAATTTAAAGGTATTTTATAATTATTGAAATTGTATATTTGAACCATATTGATCCATCCAATGTTATAATATTTTCGATTGGAACCGAAATCTCAATTCCATGGTCTATCTTCAGAATTACCCTTTTTAAAATTATATATTCGAACCATACTGAATCATCCCATTTTCTATTACTTTCATTGAAACAAGGACTTTGAATTCCATGGGCTGTCTCTAAAACTACCCTTTACCATTACCTTTATGAAATTATATATTCAAACCATATTCATCTATTCCATGTTCCAATACTTTCGATTGGAACAGAAATTCGAATATCACAGGCTGTCTTCAGTATTAACCTTTACCATTGTTTTTTTTATAAATTATATATTCGAACCATATTGATCCATCCCATTGCCTTATACTTCTGATTTGAACCGAAATTTGAATTATCCCATGGTCTGTCTTCAGAATTTCTCGTTGCCCTTACCCATTTTGAAATTAAATATTCGGAATATATTGATCCATCCCGTATTCTAATACTTTCAATCGGAACAGAAATTCGAATACCATCGGATGTCTTCAGTATTACTCTTTATCATTACCCTTTTTTAAATTAAATATTTTAACCATATTGATTCATTCCTTGTTCTAATACTTTCGTCTGAAAACTGAAATTGGAATTCCAGGGGCTGTCTTCCGAAAATTAAAAAGACTGAGTTATAATACAAACCAAATATTAACAATTCTGTAAAAAAATCATTAAAAACAGATTTTTAGGTAAATAATATTCCAAATATATATGAGGATTTTTACAAGTAATAAAAACCATAGTAAATTTCAATAAATATTGAATTCTTTTCCATTAGTTAAATTACGTAAAATCAATTAATTTCAACTTATTATCTAATTTTAAAAATATATAGCACGATTCAGATAGTAAAAAATAAGGACACTGAGCAGATATTCTTTATTTTTTTCTGCTCTTCTAAAAAAAATTGTATCTTATCTAACATGTTGTCGAGTTTGATTAAGGAGGAACCCGATAACCTCTGCGAGTCACTCTGTCACATACCACGACTTTTTCATGCTGTCTTCAATGATGCAATTTTGGGGATATTCAACAGATAAAAGGAGATTATATGCGACCTAGGTGTCAACGAGGGCATTCCTTGGAACCTGAAAAAATGCCTGTTCTACAATACAAGTAACCTCTGAACTTTTTAAGCTGTTGACTCCCATCGAAACATTCTTCTGATTCTGGAACTTTAATTTCGCTTTGAAATTAAAGCAAAGGAAATTGCTTCACCTCTTGAATATTTTAATGTACATCAGTCTTGAGGAAATATTATATAACAGTCAAATTCATATTTGTTTAACCATCTAATTTTTTATGCTTTTTACAATTGTATAACGTTTTTGTTAGAAGTAATTTGAAGAAAGTTATTGATATTTTTAATTTAAAACTAATGTATCGCTTGGTGCCATTGAACGTAAAGAAAACGATTCCATTTCTTTTTGTATAAAAAGAAATATTATTTAGTTTAACCTTTAAATATTTTTTTATTTTGTTGAAGGTAAAAAAAAAAATCGTAATTATGATAATAGCTATTGAAAATTATTAAGTTAAAGTGATTATATTAGGAGAAAAAAGTAACAACTTTATTATACTTAAAACATCTCAATAAAAAACTGAATTCTGAAGGGAATCCAGAATTTCTAGAAATTAGGGGTTATTTTTGTGTTAATTAAAAATGAAAAAATGAAATCATCTTTTTATCAAATTAATTTTAATTTAAAGTAATAAAAATTAACTAATTTTTTTTCTTATTTAGGAATATATTTGGTGTTTAAAAAGAGATACTGAATCGATGTAAACGAAATATTATTTGTTTTCTAATACCAATTAAATGTTTTTGAATTTAATATTCTTATAGTATTTTTTACTATAATTAAAAATACAAGGTACCTGCTTTAAAATATCTATACAATGGATTTCGAATTTAAATTTGGTCTAAAGTCGTTTTCCAAAGAAATTGATACCATTTTGGCAACAAAATGTCAAATTTCCTGAATTTGAACTTCAAAACCGTAGTACTTTAATTTGATTCAAAGTTTAGATAAAAATTTCGGCTTTCTCACTTGCATTTTCTTTTATTTTTATACAAGAAATAAACTTTTTATTTCCTTTTAAAATTGAATGATGAAAAATTTATTGGAAAATCGGACCTCACTTATCTTGGGACATTTGGTTCTCAGAATATATTTTTCTTTACCCCTTTTAAAAAAACATTTTTGACACACTTTTAAATATAATACGATAAAAACTAAAAGCATTGAATTGTAGTTAATTTATTATATTATCATAGAAAATAATTAAATAAGAAATTTTGAACATCGTCTAAAATGCATCTCTTTTTTACAAATTACAAATTTATTTTCTTACAAATTATATATATATATATAATTGGTAAGTTCTTAGATGAAAATCTATATCAAATTTCGGACTAAATATGCCAAAGAAATATTTACAAAATAAATAATAAAAGTAAATTATTATATAATTCTTGCTATATATATATATGTCTACAATCCAATGATACTTGAAAACTTTAAAAAAACTTATAGGAATGAAAAATGTAATATGATATTATAAAGAAACTTAAGATTTATAACTATGCGCCAATTTTATCAAACTTTACCAGATCTACCAAAAAAATAGCTATTTGTAAGTAAGTCTTTTCCTGAATTGGTGAATACGACAACTCAAAGTCACAATTAATTAGATAAATGAAATTTAATCATGTAGGCTCTAATATTGTAAGTTTGTGACAGGCTTTAGGTTTGAAGAATTTACAGAAATAGATGCTGTTACAAATTATGTAAACTATTCTCTTCACTAAAATTTGGAAGAACTTGGAAATGACTCAAAATGTAGGAACAGACGAGAAAATCAAGAACTGAACACTGCAATTTGCTCATGACTTTTCTTCGTATAAAACTGCATAACACTTTCTTTCATATAATTATTTCCAAGAAGTGTTACAGTTCCTGTTTTGGTGCAAAATATGATAGTATTAAAAAAACATTTGTTCAAAATCTTATGCATTTTTTCATACAGAAAATATTATATACAAGATCAGTTTTTCAAGTGACTTTCTATTACTTAAATTTTTCATAAAAGTCTTCTTAAAATGTATAACCTAAGTTTAAAAGTAATTTTGAAGACAACACTATTGCGATTTAATCACAAGTTAGTTTAGAAATCTGAAAATTGTATTTAAATTAACAATGAAATCATGGAAAATATTTTATATTTATGTAAATGAAACATTATGAAATAACATGCATTAAACAAGTTAAGTAATAGGAAAAAAGATAGTTTTCGTTAAGAACTTTTCGAAAAAAATATTTATGATCTGAATTAAACCTTAATGAATTTGATGAATTCAAGAGCTTTTTAATGATTAAATATTATTCTTACTAAAGAAAATAGCTTCGGAAAAGAATTCAATTCTATTTGGTGATTAACATCTTTTTACAAATGGTATATTAAATGATAAATCAATTTTGTTCAAAATACAATGATTACAATTGACCTAATTAAGAGAAACCTGTAATTTCAATAAGCATTTCTAGATTCATCTACTGAGCTCAAAAATGAGGCAATTAATTTACCAATAACAAAATCAAAACTTTTAAATAAGTCTTTTGATTACTTAGAAATTATTAATCATAAAATCTGACTAATCACTTGTTTTAATGTCATAATTTGTGTTAAAAAAACTAAAGATATATTATCTGAAATCAACTGCAATAATATTTAAGCTCATATATTAGAATGCTATGCATATGCGTCACATTTATGTAAAGCTTATAAAAATAAATTGCAAAATCTAATTAGTTATCCAAATCACTCAAAAATCAAATATTGAAAAAAAACTTAAAGCTTTTATATTACTTAATGCATTTAAATAAATAAAAAATAATTACTCAATATATTTTTACTAAATCATTTAAACAATTATTGCAGTAATTACTATAATCTAACAAGCTATTGATTTATATAAAAAATAAATAAAATACCATAATTATTTTCTAAAAAATAATAAAATAAATGACTCAATTCACAAAAATAATAATTAATCACTTAATAATTTTAATTCATTATGAAAATTTCATTTTCAAATGGTTGAAAAATCATGTTTCCATTGCACTATTAAGTAAATAAATGCCTTAAGTTATAAACAAAATGGAAATATAATATAATCTGCATAAGTTGACAAAATAGTATAAAAAATGACAATATGTTGAAGGTATGACAAGATAAAGTTAATTTTAAAAATGTCTTAATGCAAATATATAAACATTAAATTTATTCTCTTTACAGAAGACTGTATAATTTAATTTCTTTTGTTTAATTGGTTATAACTTTAATTAAAAAGATAAAATAAAGAATAATTGGCAAAAACGAATTTTAATATAGCAATAGACAGTACTGATATTTTTCAACTTCAATTTAACTTCCTTTTAGAATTTATTATTTAAAAAAAATTTAGATAAATGTTTTAAATGTTAGGTATTTCCAATATACGATATGGATATATGATTTTTTTTCTATTTTAATAATATATTAGATTATCAGATGACCTTACTCATATAGTAGTATATATAAATTTCAACAAGAAATCTGACATCTATCAAAATGACGTGCTTTCATTATGATTGCAATGCTCCGTTTTAAGATTATTTTGTGGAGCAAAAGTGTGAAAAAATGGTGATGTAAAAAAACTAAAGAATACAGATGTTTTATTGCTATTATTATTATTACATTTGAAATTACTGCGACATCGTTTGCTCTCATTGTACTTTTTTTTCAATTTAACATTTCAGACTTTCCCGCTTGATTGTTAAGACTGAATTTTAACTTGAACAGAGCAAACTTTCCATCATGATTACAATCATTCATTTAATTTTGAAAACACATTAATCCCAATACAAAAAGAAGCTTATCTGCTTTAGGGAGAATATTTGGCATTGACAATAAATCCTACATTGACCTTATGGCCACTGCTAAGCTTCCTCCATATTGCAAAACAAAGAGGACGTTTAACAATAAGGTGTCTAAGAGCAGCCACCTTTCAGAACCTTTGACATAATGTGAGGTGTTTCATCAATGCCTTATCAGTTGCTAAAAATCAAAATTAGAGGAAAATGAAATAATTAATTGATACTTTGTTTTTAATCTATGCGATGTCCATCTTTTGTTATCAGCAATATATAAAAACTGGGAACACTCTACTCTTAATTCCGCCTTCTATCACACAGAATGACGTTTTTTAAAAACATATGTTTAAAAATAATAGTAACTATGAGTTTTGTAACTGAACTTCAATTAAAATCAGATATGTTTTGGGGTCTTTCCCAAATTTTTTCTTGATAGACAATTACCACAGTTATTTTTTAACTTCCTGTATACGAAATACATGATAAATGCTACAAGCTCAAATTTGCTTTACAGTTATTAACTTAAGTATATAAGTATTTTTTATTATTTTATTACATTTAGTTTATAGTTATAGTTATTAAAATTGCAGGTATATTTCCAATTACAGGGGAAAACATTGTTTGTTCTTGGTATGTGAACTCAAAAACTCAATAACATTGTGAGCTTGATGTATGAAATTTCGTGAATAGTTTTGCAGAAACAATTGCAAACTTATGCCAAGTTTTTGGTGCGCAAAGGTCGAATAGAAGAGACCTTAAATGCAGGTTCAAGGGTGTTTTTTAAATATACGATGAAATACAGGTAATATTTTTTTAAAAAAATTAATTAATTCCTACTTAGATCAGCAAAGAAATTTTTTTATTTTGGTTACTTTTTATTAAATAATGATCAAAAAAGTTATTAAATATCAAAAATAGATTGTTTTTGCAAGAACTGAACTCGCATTCTTTACCTTCAGGTGAAAAGCAATAAAATCCATACATTTTCCATTGAGACACAACCGACTGATTTCAGTTTTCATTATAAACTGCTAAAACTCTATTTACAATATTTAAAATTAATTAAATTTTAATTAATGGATTAATATTTGAAAACACGGCATTAACATCAAGTGTTATTCACTACAAGTTTAAAAAATGTATTTGAACATGTGTGGATGAATAAAAAGTATTTTATTAACAATTGAATATTTGAACAAGGTATATAAATAAATATATATAGGGAGAGTATGAACTAAGAGTAGGAATTAAATAACATAGACTCACCATTGCGAAGTGTGTAAAAAGTTGAAGGAAAAAATTCTCATTAATATGATTTTGTAATTTTATGTTCACTATAAATAACGTGGAATATTTCAATCAGAAACATTTATTTAATTATTCTACTATATTTGTGGGAATAATTTTCCTCTGAAATTCATAATTAATCTACATGAATTATAATGTAACCAAAGATTACTAATCATAATATTAACTAGTAATGCATACATTGTCCCTCTGTTTCTAATTATAATCGAAGTTATCTCACACAAATAAATGAAATTATACTTTCCTAAAAGATTCTAACATCTAGTATCTAAAGTTGTTATCTAATTTTGATTTTGTTGAATTTAAATGGACTCTCGTACTTGTACAAGTCTTTAATATAATCAATTCAATTATTCCAACCTTTCAAGTTTCGTCTTTTTATGCACTTAAAGGTTTGTTATAACACGCAGAAAGTAGGTGATAAAAAATTCCCGCTTTATTTACCGAAGCCATTAAAGGGACTCGAATATAAACAAATCGGAAGATCCGTTGGATCAAAATCATGAGTCAATCATAAGTCGATTTCATGAAGATCAATATTAACATTTCAATACACTAATTTCATTGATATTATATCTATTCTGAATCACAGTCTGCAATCTAAGCGTTTCTAACTCAAACCACCTTTTTCTATTCCATCGTTAAATCTTTCTCTCCTATTTTCCGTAGCAATTCTTTATCTTTTTTTCAGCAATAAGTCTTTGTCTTATTTCGGTGACAGATCTTTCTTTTTCTTTTTCAGTAATAATACTTTCTAATAATAATAATTCAGTAATAATACACTCTTTTAATTGCGTTCCCTCTATTTTATAATAATTATAACCTACGCTTTTCAAAATTGCATCTTTTAATTCTAAAATCTTTATCATTTACAGTAATGCCGATTTCTTCGGCTAACTCCCGTAAATCTACATTTAATCTTTTATTAAGAAACAGTTTTTTACTCATACAAACCGTTAAACTTTCACAGTAGAATTTCAAGACAAATGTTTGCACTTTTAATACTAAAAATGTTTAGAATTTTTAGTCACGGGAAACTTACTTACTGATTTTGCAAAAGTTTGTTGCTTTTTGATGATATTTTTTTACAAAATTTATGTCGAACCTCATGCTAAGTATCACTTTTATAATAAAAAAAGAAGGCAAGAATAGCCAACAGAGCAAGAAAGAGTTAAATAATAATTTAAACTACATTAATAACTCTACTTTAATATCATCGTTTAACCCGCATATAGTTAAAAGAAAAAGAAAACAAGAATAGCCAACAAAGCAAGAAAGAGTTAATCATTTAAACTACATTAATAAATCTACTTTAATAGCATCGTTTAACCCGCATATAGTTATCTATAAAAAAGTGAGATAATGCCTTTATGAATTCTTTTATTTCATCTATAGAAAAGTAATAATCATGAAATATGTCAAATGTAAATTATAATGTAAAGTAATATAAATTATGTAAATCTTCAAAAATATTTTATTTTCAGTGAGATATGTTGTTGATAGATATATTATTTCGATATTTCCAATCATTTTGAGTATATTTTTTCCCACAAATTAATTCCCATTTGCTAAGAAATGAATAATTCCCATCATAAAATGAAGTATATTTTCATTAAAAAAATATTTTTATTTTCCTTTTAAATTAATAAAGTACCACATTTCCTTTTTTTCAACATATTCTTTTGTAACCATTCTAGAATTAAATTTCATTGTGCTCTATAATATGTTACATCCATAAATAAATCGAATACTTTTAATTCTATCTTCTTTTGAATAAAGCATCTTCAATAAGTGCATGCCTATATAAAGGAAAGTAAATTAATTCAACAAATGTTTTAAATTTCACAATTACTTCATTTTTCTAAAGGATTATTTACAAAAGAAATCCTTTGCTGAACTATAATTATAAATCAATCATGTTTCTGTAACCTTGAACTCTTTCTTTCATCTGACAGCAAATTTGCAAAACATAATTTATCAAATTATCTCTCTTAGCAATTATTTAACTGGTTTTTCCTTTACCATTCATTATATTTTATTGGAAACATTGGTTTGAGGTTTCATTTGCATATTTTAATAACTTTCACACCCTTTCTTGTCATCAAAGCTTCTGAACTTTACCATTTCCCTACCGGAAACGTAACCAATTGGTGAACGTTATTATGAAAGTCTTGAGGAAAAATGTTCTTTTTTCCCCAACCTAGTTTTGTAAAATATTCGACTTTCTTATTGCAAATATTCAAAAACCATCCATTTTTCTACTTCCCTCTGGTTAATTAGATTAGCAAACAGAAAATAATTTAACGATAAAGAAGGCTCTGAGGTGATTGTTCAGTTACTCAGTCCAAGATATTTCTATGATCGAATGAAAAGTTTTGAACAATTCGACCTCAAATTCTGCCAAGGACAAGTTATAGAAGAAGAAATGCGTTGTGCTTCAAAAGATTCAATGATTGCTACGTTTGAATCCATAGAATCCAATAAGGTTGTGCTAAATTTCCTAACCCTTTGACTATTTCAATGCTTCTCGTGTCATTGTTAAAAGAAAACTTCGATGTAAATGAAATTACATTCTTTAAGCAAGGGATTTTACAATTGTATGAGGAAGAGTCTTGTATGGGGATGAAAATTTTGCAATTCTTAGGAAACCATATATTGTTACATCCATCTCTAATTTTTGTATATTTTCTTTTTCTATTTAATGCACATATTCTAATCCTTTTAGCATTTTCAAGTACCAAATATACACGTATAAAGTATTATAATCGTCTGAATTAAACTGCATATTTGTTACAAAATTTTGGATAAGATTATCAATAAATCAAGATGTTTCTTTAAGCATTTTTTCTTTTCTGAAAATTAATGATACAGAACCATATTTACAGACAGTAATTTTAAAATTTCCCTAAAGCATTTAATACTGCATTTTATATATATAGTATATATTTTCATTTCTCTCATTTATTTCAAGGCGCATTAGCCGTTATGAAGAAAAATTACATTAAATTTTCAGCTATTATGTTATTTCACTTATTTCCTGCTATGCCCTGAATTTATTTATTTATAAGCTTGACTTTAAATCTAAATTAAATTTCTTAAACATTTTGGAAATCATAACTAATCAATGGTTGAATCCTTTTTTTAAATTAACGCATTTTTTTATTTTTTTAAAATTAGTTTTCTGAGTTCAAAATGTCAAAATTAGAATATATAGTATGACTTTCTAATTTTGACATTCATTTTGAGGTTCAAATATTTTTAAAAGATTTTTGTACACTACTTCATAACTTGTTTGTATGTAAACCGCGAAAGATTACATTCGATCTCGAATTAAAACAACTAAAATATATTGTTCTCCACAAAGATACTCTTTCAAAAAAGTAGGTAATGGATATTTGTTTACTTTATCTTTTTTGAGAAAAAGGTATGATATCAATTCTTAAAAGCTCAAACAACGAACCAGAGAAAAAATGAACTGAAAAAAAAACTGAAAGGCACTTAGAAGCAATTTATAGAACATGTGTTCAGATAAAAGTATGCATAATTAATTCCCACAGACTCATAATGCTATTCCTAAAAGATTCGTGGTACACAATCTCCGCTATGTACAACGTACAGCTCGTAGCTTGCAAACTGTCTAACCATAAATCTAAGTAATGAGAAGCAGGTGTGTATCCCTGTCAGTACAAGTACACACACTCAGAGAAAAGTATTCACTATTATTTAGAATAATTTGGTTGTATAACACTGTTACTTTTTACTTTATTGGTAAGAAGGAAAAAAATGAAGATCTATAATGTTCACCACAAAGAAATATTTCCGAAAAAGTCGATTCAACTTCAGATGTTCATTCTATTGGGTCGTTCGGAAAGTAATTTCGTTTTTTCCTGACAAAGGATTTAATTGCATTTTTCGCACCCAATTTCATACTTAAACCGCAAAATCATTTTATGTTTTAAGAGCTGATATAGCAAGGCTTGAGTGCGAAAAAGTGCAGCTGATTCTTCGCAGTAGTTTTTGGATGGTGCCCTTTTAAATATGGAGAGCAATAAACAGCATTTTCGTCATTTTTTTCTTTTTTGCTATATAAAAGGTAAAAATGCTGTTCAAGCCAGAAATAAATTAGCCAATATGTGTGGAGAAGATGTGTTAACAGTACATCAGTACCAGAACTGATTTGCAAAATTTTTCCTTCAAATGAGGAGGCCAAAAACCACCTCGATCAGTTTTTTTTACAGCAAAGACCAAAACTTTTATGAGCGTGTAATCATGTTACTACCAAAAATATGGCAAAAGGTATTAGACCAGAATGGCAATTTTATAATTTAATAAATAATTTATTCATTAAACGAAAATTTCTTTTCATTTTGACAAAAAAATACGAAATTACTTTCCGAACAACCCAATACTTCTTTTGCGTGATTTCAAATCAAATGCTCAATCAACAAACCCTAAAAGAAAGAAAAAACGATGAACTTGAAAGAAATATTAAAGATCACTAACTTAGAAGCAGTTTACGGACGCAAGTGTTCATACAAAAGTTTGTACAATTAATTCTCACTGTCTCATAATGCTACTTCTAATAGATCCGGTGTACACAATCACCGCTATCTACAGCATACGCCTCGCAGATTGCAAACTGCCTAATCATAAATCTAAGTTGCGAGAATCAGGTGCGTCATCCCGGTCAGTATCGCCCATTCCCCAGACACAACACAAGGTATTCATTTTTCCAAACAATGAGCATCGCAATATAAACAAGACATTGAATAACTCTCTGAAATATCGTGTCAGTGGAAGAAAAGAAAAGTATAGACATCTTTGAACAATTGATTCGATTCTCGCACGTTTAGCACTCATTTCATATTCCGAGGAGTGCTAGGCGACACGAGTGTTTAGTGGAGTGGGCGTTACTGGTATGGCCATGATAAAAGATCTGTGCTCAGTTATACAGGTAAACGCCCTGTTGGTTAGTGTGGTATCTGGCGGGCCGGTCGATTCATTCTGCGTAGTGTGTTATTTGCGCAGGTCTTGTGGAGGGGGATACTAATATGGATAATGACCCAGGCAATAAAAGATTTACTGTAGGTTAAATAACTGGTTTTCTTTTCGCCGGCTGGAAAGAAATGCATGAGAATCACCGTTGATTTGAAATAAGAAAGTTTATTAATATTTTGATTTGTTGGCAGAAGTTCTTTTAAAGCTTTCATTTGTAAACAGAATACATAGATTGGAATGAGATATGGTCAAAATTAATTAATATTAAGCAAAAAAATCCAGTTGCATAAAATGGTTATAGAGTTTTAATTCTTGAAGAAATTTGTAAGAAATTTGCACATGAAAATATCCTTTGATTTGCATAAGATCATAAGATTGCATTAATTTTTCAAGATGAATTCCATTTAGCATGGTTGTGTAAGATTGCGTAAAATCGTCTTTAAATAAAAAGCCTAGATGAACATAAAAGTTTCAATTCTTATTCTAAGAAATTTCGGAATATGAAATTGTTATCACAAGGATTTTAATTCTTTTCTCTATAAAGAATATGAGTAATAATTATAAATAGGGCAGGGCGATTTTGTTTTCAAAGCTTAATACCATTGAAAAGTTGTTGAAATGGAGAGAAATAAAATGTGCAAGGAAAGCAATAAAAATTATTGATAATTGTTTAAATGTTTAACAAGTCTAGTTATTATTTGGTACTTTTTTCTTGTTGTTATTTTTCTAATCTATAACAATTGGGGAAAAATCACCAATAACTAACTTCTCAATGTATTTTGTCTTGGTTTTTATGGAGAAAAATATATTTTGAGTTATTTATCAGAATTCATTTTATTTTTCTTATTAAGTTAACTCGTATTTGGTTCTGTTATCTCGGAGTTATCCTATAAATAAGACTCGTAAAACATTTTCTGGAAAAAAGAAGGAGTAAAATAACATACAATTAATTAAGGAAGCATAAAGGCATTTTCATGCCGAAATTGATTTTTAAAGCATAGTTTTTTTTTTAGTTTACTTATATTGATGTCTCATTTTAAAGCAACACTAGAGCTATTTTGGGGAATTACTTCTTAATTTAGAACCGCGATCAGATGACGAGGACGGCATCTCAGCTGGCAACCCCTCTCCGCATCACATCACACCAGCGGGAGAGCGTTTGTCCTGACGGATTTAACGTACAAAAGACCCCCTTGCACGACGGTTCTTCGGTGGAATCGGGTTCCAAACCTCAAAGCCTTCGTTTCAAGAGCCGAGACCTTACCATCAGTTTTGCATTTTTTTTTTTTTTTTTACCATAAAGAAAATAAATATTTTTTCAATTTTAATTGGTGAATATTTTTATGCCTAAATAATCATTTACAGTGTTAGATACCCAATTAAACAAATTAGACCGCTGAGTTAAGAGGAAACAGCAATAAGATTATAAAATACTTTATTTTCATAGTTACCAAATAAATAAATTTGTAAAAAAAAAAGTTACGAATTCTGTTAAGGATAAAATATTGGGACAGTATCAAACTTAATCAACAATTGACCGGATCCTATTATCTTACTACTTTCACCTAATTATTAGAATATTTATAAACAGAGAACCTAAACTTTAACAATGTTTTATAAAAACGTGAATGTTGGACAGTATGGAATCATAATAGGTAAAAAAAAATATCTTCACAAAATTAATACGATAAAAAAATAATATGAATCATAAGAATGCTAAAATGTGTGAAAATGTACTAAATTGCACACATTATTAAAAGATGGGGCTTTCACTACACACCGTATAAGGTAGAAAAACACCAAAAAGTCCACTCTGATATTTTATTAAATATATACTATTAATATTGATATATATATATATTAAATACATATCTAGATAATGTGCATAAAGTCATTGAGATGGAAATTAAATATTACTTATTGAAGTAATTCCACATACTTTTCTTCTATTGCATCTATTTTGGAGGTTAGAAAGTTGTAGAAGCGTATTATAACTTTAAATTTCAATCGGATTATTATGGTTCTCTAACAATAACCAAAGTATTTGCAACAACCATACAATATAAATATGATATGCATGAAAAATAATTAAGCAAAACCTGGAGTTTTAAAAAAAGTGCATTTTTGTAAACTATGATTTTATTTTATTTTTAAAAAAAACCTGTTTTATATTCAAATGTCAGCTTAAACAAATTCCAGAAATAAACGGTATTTTAAAAATATCATTTAATAAGACCAATTTCTATGCTTATTCAGAAATTTAGAAATAAAACAGAACAAAAAACAAGTAATAAAAAAATTAATTCAATTCCTACTTAGGTGAACATTAAAAAAATTTAATTACTTTTTATTAAATAACTAGCTGGTACCCAGTGCAATGCTTGCAGTAGAAGAAATAATTTTCGAAATATCATTTGAAATTTAAAATAACTGTTTTCTTTAATTAGGAAGGATAAAAAGAATAACATTTATTTTCGCATCGGTAATAAATATATTCACTGAAATTGAATGCTTTATAAAGGAAAAGTGTAAAAAATATTAATTCTTTTTTTTTTTTTATTCAAAGATAGGTAATATTTTCCCCCGTCTTAATCAAAAACAAATAAATTTCCTGACTGTCCACTCGCAGTATCTATCCAGCATACAACTGTTTAAATGAAAACATGGATTTTTTAGGTTCCGTTCGGATACTTGAAGTGATTGACCTTGCGCCTTGTTGATGGCCATCGAGAATGCTAGTCGACGGGGAAACTGCAGTCGTTTGAAATCAAAAGGAGTATTAGGGTTGCTAATGGGAATATATGGAATGAGCACATCTTCTCCAATCGACGGTCCTTTAAAGATAGTTGTCACGCTTTTTTCCCAATATTAGTATTTTGATTTCAATACTCGTGATCGCGAAGCATGTAAAAGTTGTCTTTAGGTACTTGCCTCATATCGATCTTGAGACTCAGAAACACATGAATCTGCAATTTATAAACGATCTGCTTGTCGTTCCTCGTTTGTTTATGAAGTCTGATTAGGCCAGTTTCTAGATGGGGAGCTGTTAGATCTATTAAGTGACGAACGTTTGGGAACATATTATTTGCTCGAAGCAATCAACACTACACACATTTCTATAACCGAAATATCATTTATAGATTCACTTAATAAATAGCAAAATTACTGTTTACACTGGAAAATTTCCATTATATATAATTTACCTTGATCGCCATCGATAATAATTTTATTTTGTATGTGTGAGATGAATTCTAAATAATATGCGTGGTTTAGACAAAATAGTGAGCACGCTGAATGACAACATGATGTGTAGAAAACTTTTCTTATTGAGAAGAAAAAATATTATCATTGGCTAAAAGTATTTTTGATTGCATTTCACTCAAATTGACTGACATCAATCATAATAAATTTACTTCATTTAGCATATGCGCGTTTAATTCCTAATGGTGTGTGCTGTTTTCCATTTACTGTTTGACTTTTGTTAATTATCAGTTTCAAAATATAACTTTCGTGCAACTGCAAGCAATAGCTTTTACCAAGTTTCATCTCAATCGGTTCAACAGTACAGCAGCGCATTGGGTACGAACAAACAAAAATTCATTTTTATATAACATATATTATTACTGTACTATGTTTATAACCTTCGCGCAAGCGCAAGCAATAATTTGACCAAATGTTTAAAATTCGGTTGAATAGTACAGCAACGTATGATGTACGAGCAAACAAAAATTTATTTTTATACTATATAAATGATAACTGTACTCTGTCTATAACCTTCACACAGATGCAAGCAATGAGTTGACCAAGTTGCTTAAAAATCGGTTGAATAGTTCGGCAGCGCATAAAGAACGAACAATCAACAATTCATTTTTATATAATATATCAATGTATTCTTTTAGAATTGTAATGCTTGGTGTTCTTTGAGAATTGTAAAAGAAGAAACAATTTTTTGTATATTTCGTGATTCGTTTAATATTCGTTCAGAGTTTTCAAGATTAATGTCAGAAAATGTGATTAAAATATTTTCTTTCAAAATTGTTTAAACGCATATATCATTCAGAAAATATACTTAAGCCATCAATTGTTGATATAATTGAATTAATAATATTTTTTAAATTAAAATGCTGCAAAATTTTTGTGTATTCTCATATTTCTGGAAAATGCTGCAAAAACACCAAAAAGCTTAAATTTAGCATCTTTACAGAATCTGTTGTGCTTCCTTGGCGAGTTACTTTGACAAAAATCCTTGGTTAATACATGAGAAAATAAATCCGAAAATATTATGCCTATAACCATCTGGTAAGTGAAAATAATAAGTATTCAAAGTTTTATCGCAGTCGGATGATCTGCACGGGAACACATAACAGACATACAAACATTCGTTTTTATTTATATAGATTTGTGTATTCTTTTTGAATTGTAAGCTTGCTGTTCTTTCAGAATGGTAATGAAAGTAACTATTTATTGTACCTAGTATTTCATTTAAAACTTGTTTTGAATTCTCAAGTTTAATGTTAGAAAATGTGATTAAAATATTTTCTTTTCAAATTTATCAAACATAGAAAATATATTTATAAATCTATAATATAATTGAAAGTATACTTTTATGAAAACTAAGATGGTGCAAAATTATTTGTATTATAATATTTTCGAAAGTTATTGCAAAAAAACGCTAAAATTTTATTAAATTTTTAGTTAAAATTTCAAACCTATAGGATTGGTTCCCCTAAAATTTTCTCTATAAAACTATTACCTCAGAGAAAGACTTATATTGCATTTACAAACAATAGCTACAAAATATTAATGTCTAGGTTGATTTTAACATCTTTACTGAATCTTATGTCTCCTTGGCGAGTTATTCGGTGGTTAATCTATGGTTAATAGACGCGGTAAATAGATCGGAAAGTATTTTTTATTCTTTAAATGATTATATTAGGTCTATAACCTTCGCGCATGTGCAAGCAATCTGTTGTCGAAGTATGATCGGAAACGGGTGAGCACTAAGGCAGTGCATGAGACTTATAGACAAACATTCATTTTTATTTATATAGATTACATATGAGATATTTTACTTTGCAACGTAACTGCAAGTAATAAGTGATGGAAGTTTTATGGGAATCGGATACGAGGTACCGCAGCACAAAAGAGACATACAGCCAAATGTTTATTTTTATTTATATAGATAATCAAAAAAATTATGAAATATCAAAAAGTTATTGATTATCGAGAGAAATAAACTCCCATTCTTCACCGTCAGATGAAAAAAAACGAAATATTAGCATTTTACCGATTGGGCTATTGTCTGCGATTTCTCGTTTCATTACAAATTGCTAAAACTATGCTTATTTAGTATTAAAAATTTATTAAATTTAATTAATGAATTAATATTTGAAAAAACTGTATTCACATCAAGTGCCATTCACTACAAGTTTTAAAAAATACATTTGAACTTCAGCGGATGAAAAGTATTTTATTAACGATTGAAAATCTGAACAAGATGCATAAATAAATAAATATAGGGAGAGTGTAAAACTAATAGTAGGAATTGAATAACTTAACAATTGAAAAAGCCATACCAAAAACTTTTCTACTTTTGAAATAAAACACGGGAACCGGCTCGGGTAACCACGGTTAAGGAAAATAAATTATTGTCTATTAATTATTAAAAACTTCAATTGGCTATCAAGTGCATTTAATTTCTTTTATAAGCATTTTAAAACCGTACATTCTATTATACTAACTTTCCCCAAATTTCCTGCTGAATATCATTAATGATTAAAATACTGAAAATATCATTTTCAGTTGTGTAATATAAATTAATAAAAAATAATAACAACTGTAACCGTAACTGTTCCTCGGCCCTCTGTCGGTCGTTACGATGAACAATCAGTTCATGTCTTGGAAGCGAACGTAAAGCATGATGTAATAATCCCCGAGTATTATTTTTATGCATATATGTTAAATGTTATTGTCCTCAATAGTTTTTTCCCCTTGTAAATCATGTCCTTTAATATCATTAAATGTATTTTTAACTAAATTGGCATGATTTATTGATTTTAATAGTCTATCCTGACAGAGTTAGACTTTTGGAGCCCTTTCGGTCACACAACTTAATAAATAATAATAAAGCTTTCTGTAGTAGCAGCATTTAAGCAAAAATTTAAACCTTTGAGTTCTAAATCCATTTTTAACTATAAAAATTATAAATAACTATAAAAACTATATATAGTAAATTATATATAACTATAAAAAGAAAGAAAAGGAAATAGTTTTATATTGCGCTATAAAATAATTGAATAGATTATTAAAATTCGTTAGTTCACATCTACTGTTTGATAAAACAAAATTACATTATTCTTCCGATTTTTCATTTAATGAATTAATTAACAAAAAAAGGGTTTCAAACATTTGCATACAATCAGGGCGAGTTAAGTTACAATTGACCTACGTAATACATCATACGTATCCTGGTTTCAAGTTATAACATACAGGTCAAAAATGTCCTCTAACTGTAACTAATTCGTTTAATAAATCAAAGGCATATCCTGGTTACAACATGAGACATATTAGATGAACTGGATGAAACTGATTAATTATAATCAATTCTCGTTTGTGTGTCTCTTATAAACGTGGAAAATAACTGATGATTGAGTAAAAAAGTATGAAGTGATTGATGAGCATTTTAAGCTTAAGATTTTTTGAAACAAATTGCTTATTTTTATTTTATTTTTTTTTTATCCATCACATTTCTCAAGAATTCTTTAAAATAAAGATAGATTTTTCAAAATTAGCATTATATTTTCATTTACAGTGGAAATCGTCATTTCCATTATTGGTTCTTCTCAGTCTATTTCAATGTTTTGAATTTTTGAAACATGATTGCATTATATGAATAGATGGCTCATAACGAATTCTTTAACCTATTCGAAATTTATCATTTAGGGTTTTTAAAGACATATCTTTAAATATAATGCATTGCTTAAAAGTACGTGCAATAGATTTTTAATAATATAAAACTTTTTTAAGAATCAAATCCATCATTTATGTTTTCTTGTCATAAAAGTTGAAAGAACACGAAGTAGATTTGTCACTGAAAAATCAGTTACACCTTTCGTATTCTATTACAGATGTAAATTAATCTTTTCTTTCATATTTTTCTTAAGCATAGGAATTTGTGATATAACTGTAAAGTTTGACTTATAAATATTAATTTCCATGCAAATTTTCTACTTTATGCTGTATAAAATGACCTCACCCACTACTCTTCGTCAATTGTATAATTAACTAACATGTTAAGAATTTATTTTTGCTTTATCTTGATGCAAATGCATTGTGTGTTGCTCTTTAAACTGAATTCTTTTTAAATTCCTACTATTAGTTCACATTCTCCCTATATAGTTCAAATTTTCAATCGTTAATTAAATACTTTTTATTCATCTACTCAAATTCAAACACATTTTTTAAGCTTGTAGTGGATGACACTCGATGTTAATACTGATTTTTTTTCAAATATTAATCCATTAATCAAATTTGATTGATTTTTAATACTTTAAATTTAGTTTTAAAAGTTTGTACTGGAAATTGAATTCAAGAGGCAGTATCTCAATCGTATCTCAACAAGGATTTCAGTATTTTTTAAGTGAAGGTGATAATGGGAGTTCAATTCTTGCAAAAATCAATATTTTTTATACTTAATAATTTTCCTAATAATTATTTAATAAAAAGTAACTAAAATAAAAGTTAGCTTTGTTTGCCAAAGTTATAATTTAATTTAAAAAATTATATTGCTTGTCTTCATGAACATTCAACTCGTCGAATTAAAGTTAACCTTGAATTTTCACCAATTGGACAAATATATTGAATACAAATATTTTATGCATATTTTTAAATTTTTTATGAATGAATAAGGTTTTTATTTTGATATTTGACTTTTTAAAAAAATAATTTTATAAGTTTCAAATTAAACTTGAAACAAACAATTTCATTTTAAATAGTAAGTCATCACAGTATATTAACGTTATTTTACTAACAATTTTTACTATAGGAAAACTGATTAAACAGTTGTTATGCTGATTACAATAATTATAAATTAACTCTCTATTTATGGAACAGAGAATCAAAAGATCTCAAATTTAAAGCCCTAAAATTATGTTTAAAGTCTTCAGATTTTTCTCAATCTCCTTCTTCTTCTCCAACCTCTCAAAGTTACAAAGCTTTTTTTCTCCTCCCCCCCCCCTTTTTTTTAAAAAAAATTCGTATTAGAATTATGGAGAAAGTATTGAAATCATCGAAAATTTCGAGATTTTAATGGATCACCATGGTTCAGACTTCCCTGAATTAAAAAAAAAGTTTTTGAATACGATAACTAAAAAACGCTTTGAGAGAGACGGATGAAATTTGGCGCAGGACATAATAACCAAATTTGTAAATTTTTATCAAATTTTGAGCGAATTTCATTAAAAAAAGTCTGTTTCTCTTGTTATTCGAGAACAAGTGAATTCGACAACATAAAAAGCAAAATGCTAAGAATATGAAATTTGTGCACAGATTTATCATCTATACTTATAATAAAGCTCAATGTGTGAGTGTGTGTGTGTGCGTGTGTGTTGGCGCTCTACAGGCCAGACCGTTGGACCTACAGCTACCAAATTTGGTACATGTATACCTAGGAGGTCGGGAATGTGCACCTCGGAGCCCTTTTTTCGAATTTTTAATTAGAATTTGAATTAATTAAAATTAAAGCGAAATTTCGACATTTTTCCGCTATAACTTCCTAAAATATCATTGCACAAACATGATTTTTATATCAATTTAAAGATTAAAAAATTAGCTTTCTAACGGTATCAGTTTTTTTAATTTATAACGTAAGCTTCTATTTTTAACGAATTTTTAAAGAAATATTTTAACCATGTTTTTATCACGTGACTGGATAAAATAAAAGAATGCCGGAAGTTCGAATAAAAAAAAACTATCATCGCAAATCAAATCTAAAGAAATACAACTTCCAGCACGGGACTGGATAAAATAACATAAATATAAAAAGGGATATTTTCTGAAAAAATAAATGCAAAGCAAAGGATTCTATGATCGTTTGCAATATCTAAATAATTAATTCAATAAATCTTCTTTACTGTAAACCTGATCGAATTTAGACAGGATATGCATTGGAATCCCGACTTAATGGCATATTTCTATTATCGTTTGCAATATATGTATCATTAATTCAATATATATATATATATATTTTTTTCATTATAAAATGTGATAGTTTCTAAAAAAATAAATGCAAAGCTAAGGTTTCTATAAAATCTGCAAGAGCACGTCAAAGGGAAAAAATTAGGTTTTATCACCATGTTGCCATCATTTTGACGGAAGTTCAGATAAAAAAAATAACTATCATCGCAAATTAAATCTGAAGAAATACAACTTTTAGCACGTGACTGGATAAAATAAAAGAAGTATAAAATGTGATATTGTCTTTAAAAAAATACAAGGCAAAGGATTCTATGATCTTTTGCAATATTTAAATCATTAATTGAATAAATTATCTTTATTTATACAGGATATGCATTCAAATTCCTTTCCAAAGGCCAATTTGTAAAATATTATTAATAGGCACATATATTGTTTAATACTATTAATTTGATCTAAATGAAGTAAATAATTACATTTTAGGTTGTTTGAGTCAAACAATGCATTTATGAATAATGAGTTTTAGATTTCTTCATACTTTGCTCTGTGAGCCCTATTTTACAAAATATTTTTATTAATATTTTAAATAAAAGTTGCTACATCAATCAGTCTTCGAAATCAATCATTAAAACTGACTGATTTATAAAATTAAAGAATATATTTAGGAAAACGCGTTCTTTTAGAGCTTTCCGTCCATCATCTTAAAGAAAATATTAATTTCAGGCCAATCAATGCCCGAAGTTACTTCAAGGCTAATGAATATGTGATTTTATTCAAAATTTTAGAACCCATTACTCATGGCGAACCAGCTGGTCGCCAAAGGCGGCTAGTCTAAAATATGGATAAATATCAACTTTCGCCATATATTTGTCAAATGGTTGACCATCTGCTAGATTGTATTTTCATGCACACGCAAGGGTTTGAATCTTTGTAATTCGGTATGCTATCTTATCAAGTACAATTTTGTGTCAAATTTTGGTATCATTTAGCGGACAAAAAGCCCTCAAAAGTACATATTCTCACAATTCATTCAGTAGAAATGCTAAATGCATGTCAAAAATATATTTTTTCTATTAATGCCAATATTCTCATCAATGCCGTGTGAAGTATTTGAAGTATTTTTGTAAGGTCATTCTATGTGGAGATAGAGGTTATTATCTTTATTAAAGTGCATACCGGGAAATTAAAGAATACTCTCGCTCATAATTTTTTTGTTTTTATAATGGTATATTAATTAAAATTAGACGTAATAAAATATCAGTATCAATAATTATTTTGAATATTTCTTAAGAAAAAATTCGCAATCTAAAGATTATAAAATTTTAAAATGCTTTTTTTTGCCACAATTAAAGTGCTTCTGAGGTTTATTGTAAATGTATTGTATTTATTATAAAGGCAAAAATTATATCTGATGCATCCATTAGATATAAATCTAATATGTATATTTAAATGCATATCCGATATATATATTACATATTAAGCGAAGATATTAACTGGACAACTACAAACAAATACAATTTTTAGAAATTTCTAATTTATTGAAATAAAAAAAATAATATACCATTTAATATATCTATAAGCAATTGATTGATTTAATTGCAATTTTATTGCGTTTGCATAAACTAAGAAAACAATATATACTGTATTTTTCCATGTAGTGGCTCCTTTCATTTTTGGTATGGCTGATGATACCAAGTGAGACAAAAAAAAATGTAATTAAAAGGATTATAAAATTGAATTTATCTTAATTAAAAATAGATAGTGTCCTCACATTATGTTAAAATTTCCTTATTACTAGTATTACTAACTATCTAAATCATTAAATCATAATGGCAAAAAATAGAAACGTAAATAAAAAATTATTTGTCACATTCTTTTCTTTCTATTTTTTTTTCCTTCTCCACTTTTCTCTAATCTTCTCAAATTCGAATTTATTAAAAAATTAAAAAGGCATTTTCATACATGTAAAAAAATATTTTTCTGACAAAGAAAATAATAAGTCTCATCTATTTAAATGTAAAGGAACTACTATTAAATTTAAGATTAGCAATCCTTTTAAACATAAAAATTAATTGATAAAAGAAATGTCTTAAAATTTCTAAAACAGAATTATAGATAAAAGCATGTCTTTGATTTTTACTTTATAGAAATTATAATTTCTCAGTGCAAAGTAAAATTTGTAAGATTATTCTTTCTTTCTAAAAAAATTAAATATTTAGAAACCAATGAAAATAACAAAGGTATAATTTCACATAAAATCACTGTCATTTAAAAAAAATAATGCGAATGCCCCTTATAAGCTTTTAAAATAAAAAGCATAAGAAGGGCTCATTTTATTATATGCCGAAATTATATATATTTGTGTCCAGAATTGTAATCTTAAACACAAAATCTGTGATAACTGGTAAAATATTTGGTTTATTGCAGCGAAATTTGACACAGGGGGATATTACAATAAGAGAAAGCATATAGTAACTGAACAATGTGAAAAGAGGATAACTGTTAGTTAAAATACAGGTTATATGTAAAATATTAAAACATAATGTTTATATCTCAGGAAAGTGTTTGTCTAATAGGAAGTGTGTGTACTTCGCATTGTTATACAAGCCGCACAACGAATGTTCATGCTATTTATGAAAATACCCGGAGTTTCATCCGGCAATAGCATATTTCTAAAAGTTTGAGTGCAAGAAGAAGTCAGACGCCATTCAATGGTTCTTCCTAGAGCATCCCAAGCATATTTTATTGGCTTAAGATCCGGAGATTTCATTGGCTAATTCATACAGAGAATATCCTCTATGTCAAGAAAAGACCAACAATGTTTTTACCACACATTATTATCTATAAAAAGAAAGTTGGTGCCTTTACATCTCAGGAGAACCTACGCAGACTGCTTCGCTCTTATCCTCACAGACTCTGAGCGGTGATTCTATCTGCAACGCATCTAAGATGCCCTTCAATGCACTACTGTCCAGTACACTGTTGCTAAAGTCAAGGACTTTTCCATCTCCAAAATGATTGCTGACCCTTATGTGTGAAGGAAAATAGCAAACTCTAGGTTCTTTCCAGATAAAAACCCGTTGAGAATCATTCTGTTTGCTGAATCATCAGTAAAAAGAATATGTCCTTATTACTAGTGCATCCAAGAATGGTGAATTCAATTCGATTACGGATGGGTTGTTTAGTGTGAAAGAGAAGCACTGTACAGGGTCCTGAGGATAAAAGACTTTTTTTCTGTACAATATTTGTCGAAAACTCCTTATCAAAATACAGCAACAAGATAAAAAAAATTATGTGACTATTGCCTATATAAGTCATCGGGCACTTCATGCAAAGCATTCATTCTATTCAGGAGTCACCATTCTTTCAAGGTCTTGATCAGGCCTCTTGGTGATAGTACCACTTTCTTGAAATTGATCTTACAACTTAAGTTAAGCCACTTGTAACCCTTGAAACACTTCCGCTTGAGATTGCCTAACTTGAAATCTGCCAATGGTTTTTATCTCATTCAATCATCTAAACGATTAAGAGAACTCGTTTTCACAACAATCATTCAAACCTCTGGATTTTAAAAAACATCCACAACACTACAATCAAAACTCCTAGATGCTTAAATTATCAAATTTCACATTTTGCAACAAAATTTACACACTTTTTATTCCAAATTAGATATCATCATTATATTACCCGTTTATCAAGATATATACAATAACCATTTTATCAATTTTATTTTTAGTAGTTTTAAATTATTATTAAAAATCACCTTAATTATTCAATAATTTTGAGTACTAACGAATGATTTTATATCTTACTTGGATGACATCTGAAGCATGGACGTAAAAGACGTTTTATGCCAGATCTTTATATAAAAAAAATAATCATCTTTATTTGTTAGACGAGAAGTGTAATGATATAAGCAAATATTGCTGTTGAAGACTGTATAGTGCCATTAAATTTTAAAAACAAAGAAGTAAAAGATTTTATCAAATAATTTTAATATTTAAGATATAAAATCCTTTTTCTTTAAACAACTTATATTTTTATTATCAACAGTATATTGGAACTTACTATTCACAATTCAGATTTTTCAAATGTCGTCTCTTAAAATAATAAAAATGTAAACAAATTTGTTATATTTACTTCACTATCCAATTCTCAGTAATTCATTTATTTAAAAAAAAATGTTAGAATCCGGCAGATATAGTACTTTTAATCTTAACATAGCAATTACACTAATATTCTTATCACAATAATCAAACTTCAACATCATTTCAACTACTAACTCTTTACTTTGATTACTTTACGCAATTTCTTCTTACAAATTTTAATCTCTCGAAAAACGTTCTTATTTCCACCGACGCACTGCCATAAAAGCAATGATGCGTGGTTATCAGAATTAATGACAGATCTGAACAAGTAGCCCGAAGAAATGACACAACTTTGATGTCTACAAAGTGGTGTATCGTAATCATATGGTTGGACAAGCAAATGTGTGTGGAGTATACAAGCTGAAGTCTTTCAACGTTGAAGGGCCTTAAGGCAAGGACGCCTTATTGTTATGTATCAATGTCATTACGAGATGTATTGAGAACACTAGCAGACATCTTGAAGATTATGTCAGTTCGGATATTTTTTTCAATATTTTATCACTCAATGTCCGCTATTTAAAAAAATAAGCATGTAAATGATTGGCATTTTCTTTCAACAAGCATTATCAATTCATATAGAAGCTTGTACTAAGGATTAAATGCTTAGTGCATGTCACATGTTAGGAGCATTACGTGCATTTTGGCTCGTTTAAAAAATAATAAAATAGAACTTAAATAAGTCCTTAGATAAGTGAGCAAGGGACTTTTAATTTATATTACTTTTTAAATTATTCTTCCATTATTTAAATATCTAAAATTCTATTTTTATTTCTCATTTAATGCTTTTACTGGGGAAAAAACACTTTTTATTTCGACTGGTTACAGAAAAAATTGTAAGATAATTAAATATTTAATGAATAAAATGTAATTATATATTATATTTATATTATATTAATTAAATATTTTGACAAATTAAATTTAATAAATAAAATTAATGTTAAAACCAAACAAAAAAATCTTACTGATCAGTCGTTGCGTAATTAATTAAAATTAAAAATGTCACATTCCCTTACATTTAAAAAGTAAATTAAACTATTCATATGACTTAAACAATTCAATCAAACCACATCAATTTGTGAATATGTTCATATGTTTATGAATTATATTATGTTTCAAATACTTTGGCTGCAAACATTATTTCTTCTGTGATACACAAAATGATTATGAAAGGACTGAACTTGCTATAGCAAAATGATAATAAAATTGTGAGTAACATGAAGAACCCATAAAAATTCCAATCTAGAAAAAGATTTAGAATTAAGCCCTAGAATATTAAGTATTTTAACCTTTAACGGAAATATATATAAAGGCTCATTTTTGAGAGCATCACTTTCACCAATAATTCAAGACAATATAAGAATTAGAAATCCAAAAAAATTATATGGTGATAAAAAAAGGTTAAAAAGAATATATAAATGTATGTGTGTGTGTGTGTGTGTGTGTGTGTGTGTGTGTGTGTGTGTGTGTGTGTGTGTGTGTGTGTGCGTGCGCGCGATGATATTTTAAACTTTGATTTAAATCCAAATTAATTCCCAAAGTTTTATCATAATTTAACCCATATCAAACTCATTCTGAAATATTCTCATATTTCCTGATCCGATTCTACTTAATTAATTCAACAGAAGCTTTGTCGAATTGCTAAGTCAGCTGTTCAAGGCCGCGGTAGCCGGATGGTAAGGTCTCGGCTGCGGAACTGGAGGGTTTAAGGTTCGAGACTCGATTCCACCAAAGAACCGTCGTGTGAGGGGGGAACCGTCGTGTGGTATGGAGAGGGGGGTACCAGCTCAAGTGTCGTCCTTGTCATCTGACCGTGGTTCAAAATGACGAGGTCCGTCCTAAAATAGCCCTAGTGTTGCTTTACAACGGGACTTTAATATAACGAAACTAAACTAAACTAGTCAGTGGCTCTCATGCTGTGAGTGAAAGGATAAAAATTGCCGCCTTAACAATACTGTTAAAAAAAATCCTGTCCTACCTTACTTATTTCGGTGTTCGTCAGAAATCCCAATCAGAATCTTAATAGTATATTAGCACTGTAAACAATATTTTCCCTATAAAAACATGGTTATATGAAAAGAAGGATAATTAATTTCATTGCTCTTTCCTACTTCTGCCTGTGCCGCGCTGCGTGGAGGATGTGTCTTGTCAGTGCTTTCTTGTAAATAAATTATGTTTTCCCGGGTTGGATTAAAGTGAACTGAACAATGAAAAGTGTCTTCTAATCTATGGATTCGGTCACTGCTTCTGCTTCTAAAAATTTTTTAAATACTTTCATATATATATATTAAAGTTTTCACCGACTTACATTTTTTAAAGCAATCTTGAAATCTTATGCAGACGTATATTTTTACGAAAGAAACGTGAATTGAAAACCACTGCACAAAATAATAATTTCCTTACTTCTATAATTATAACTGAAGATGTGATTTTAACCGCAAAGAAAGGCTGCAACAAAATGCGTGAGAAGTAATTCCCTTCAATACTTACGCTATGCCTTAAAGCTATATTTTTCCATTGATATGAATTAAATATTCGTTCGTATCTAATCATCTGTCACCAGCTCATTCATTACTGCTAAAGAAAACAAGATTAATCCATCTTTCGAGTTCTTTTTGTTCATGATTAATTACTCTCGCTATTCTAATGCTGTTTCAAATTTTAAAGAATATTTATTAATCTGGAAACAATGAGTTGCAAAAGTAACTTTATTGAAGATAGTGAAGGATTTGCTTTTTGACCTTCAGAAAATACTTGTATCCTATGTTATTCAGTTACTTATAAAATATTCATATACTTATGTGTTCAATGTCAGATTTAATGATCAACGCTAAAAATAACTCAGATACTTTAGTTTTCCAAATGTTGAAAAAAAGAAAAATTTTGTATAATAAATGTGTTAAATAAAAATTTTGTATAAAAAATTAGCCATTGTATGAATGAATTATTTAATTATTTTCTGACACTTCACAACAATATATTTCACTTTTTTCCAAGGAAATAAATCGTTGCGAAACATATAGTAGGGAATGTATTTTAAAGCTAAATTTTTTCATTAATTTAAATTCGATCTTTATCTTCTTTAATTTTCGTACAAAAGCCCTTTATTATCAAAAATTTTAAAAAGGAATTCATTGTTTGTATTCTTTTCATTTACGACCAAATAATGTTAATCCAGAAATACTAGATCACAAAAATAATAACTGTCGAAGAAAGTAAAGAATTGTTCTTCTTTAAACAATTAAAGAATATTAATCCAGGCACATTCAATCACGCAAATAACCATTGTCGGAAAAATTGAAGAATTGTTCTTCTTACCTTAGAACGATAGTCACGTTTTAAGTTATTTAATTGTTTATACAATATCCAAATAATTTTTTATTCAATTTTAGATTCAATAATCATCGCTAAAAATAATTCTGGTACAGTAAAAATTCTTCAAATGTTGAACAAAGATATAATTTTGTATAATAAATGTGGAAGCCATGAAACGAATGAATTATTTTCTGAGAATTATTCAGTGTAACAGTATTTCTGATTTTTATCATAAGGAAATAAATCGTTCCAAATAGCTGACAGTAAGTATGCAATACTTTTAAAACCATGATTTTTCATTGATCTAAATTGGATTTTTTTATTGATTATTTTATTACCACAAATAGAAAACAAGATAAATCCGTTCTTCGAGGGCTTTTGATTTACGATTAATTACTCCTGACACTCTACCTCCATTTCAAATTTTAAAGAATGTTAATCCAGAGAAATAAGGTCACGAAAATAACCCTTGCCGAAGAAAGTGAAGGATTGTTCTTCTTACCTTCAATAAGTAACCATACCTTAAGGCCAGGGTGGCAAACTTTGTTAATCAAGTACCACTGCCCGTGACTGACTTAATAAGAGCAATATACAATTTCTTTACCTGACTTGTTCCTTCACCTGATGTAATCTCGATTCATTGTTACAGGTGAGTTTTACCGGGTCAGCTTGTCAATAATCGGCCCGCTTCGAAACTTATTGATTTCTGGGGTTCTTTAGTGTTATAGCCCATCTATAAGTGCTCAGTGTCAGGGTAATTCGACATGGAGTGACACGTGAAAAATTGATGCCCCAAGAAACCGAATTAACTAATTGCTAGATGGCAACATAAAAAAAGTGTGTGCGTGCAGCTGGTAAGGAATTAAGTGTCGACAGGTGATTTCTTTTTCGGGGCGTAGAAAAGGTTTTGCTTTGTTCCCCTTCTCGTAATTTGTACAAAGGAAGTTCTGGAAGCAGAATTTTCCGTCACGAATCTGAAGGTCATAAAAATCTAGATCGGTTACAGTGAAAATAAGGAAGTGTCCCCAACGGATTTTCTAAAAATTTATAATGCTTTTGAAAATAGTTCATTATGTTTTAACACGAACATATTTGTAGGTTGGTATATAATCTATAAATTGCAAAGTGTATGATGCAATGTGCTTGATGAAAATATAGTTCTAAGAGCTTTGCAGAGACGAAAATAGGACTTTAGATTTGCCAGTTTGGAACAAGGGTTCTTTCTGAGTAATAAGTACTATTGAAAAAGGGATTCACAAAAGCTTAGCTACAGTTTTGAATAAAAATTTTGCTTTTTCATTTATAACTTTAAGATAATATTACACGATCCAATTTTTTGCCATTTTAAAATTTAAAAAGAATCTTTCCAGAAATACAAATTTTTCCATA
>JAPMOQ010014112.1:101947-130823 GCA_026543055.1 Argiope trifasciata
TTTCATTTGGTTTGCCAGTTTTTCCCCTTTAGTTTTCTAAACTTAGATTTGTTGACGGGTATTTCTTTTTTTTTTTTTTTTTTCTTTTTTTTCATTTTATTTTACCAATTTGTTTATTTGATATTTAGTGATAAGGAAAAATTCTAAGATTGCAAACAGACAATTTATAGCCAAGCATGGAATGCCTAAAGGAATCTTACGAAATTGTGGCAAACATAAATCAGTCCCTTTCTGCACATGCGTTGCCTTATTGGCCGTCATATGCCTGGTAGAGTGTAAACTTATCTGAATATCACATCTGATCATGAAACCAATTTCTCAATTATATGCAGAGAACATAAAACTATATTGCAAACAATAATAATATTGCATTTTTTAAGCAAAAAGAAAAGGTCATTTAAAGCTAAAAGAAGAGAGTTCTTGCACGCACAACAGAGAATTTTCACGTTTTGGATAAGGGCGGCTCATAAATAAAGTGACAAAAAATATGCAATCATAGATATATAATTTTTCTACAATAACGTTGCCATCCTCAAAAAGAAAAACGCAGTGGCATCAGAAATAATACTGATTGCCAGATAGTATAATATAATATAAAATAATATCAAAAGTATAATATAAAATTAATAATAATATGCATTGGGACAATATACGAAATAAAATAAAAGTAAATATTATTAAAATACAAATATCATCAAAATACAAACATATCCAAACGATAATTGATTACATTTTTTTATTTGATTTAATGTTTAATATCGATATTTTTACCGTATTTCTCAATATTTTAACATAACATCATGGCAGCCATTTTATATTTGTCGAGTAATTCTTTTAATAATTAAATTATGAGTAGATTTTTATCATATAGTTTTTAAAGTATGAAATACACGAATGTTATAATGTCGCAGAGATAAAACTTTTATTTTTTAAACAATTAAATTAATTCCGCAAAAATCTCAATTCTGCAATTTGAAATGGGAAAAAAACAGAAAAATTTGTATTTTTTTTTTTTTTTTTTTTTTGGTCACAATAAGTAGTTTCAAAAAAACTTTCCCATTCCTTTCTCCGAAATCAGTGTTTAAATTGATGAATCTGATTCCTAACCCCCATTTATGTCAAGTTGAATTAAAGAAATTTGACTATTCCACCCAAATACCATTACACAATGGATCATTATTGACATGAATTTTTGCTACGATTTTTCTTTTTTACCATACCGTATTTAGCATAATCTTACTTAAAAATGGTACTTCGTATCAAACGGGAGATTCGACCATGACCGAAAACCGTATTTGAATATTTGTAGTTTAAATATCATTAACCTTAAAATTTAATAAGCTGCTTTTTTGCCACATCAATCATATATATCAACGTTAATGGAAGTAGTTCACAAAAATGCAATGCGTTGAGTTTAATAGTTGTCTTATTTTATCTGATGCAATAAAAATCGTTTGCTGTCATAACAAGAATTTAACTTTTTATGTAATGGTGATACTCATAGATTATTCCTTTTTTTCCATTTTACGAATTATTGTACTTATTTCCTCAAATACAAAAAAAAATATTTAATGCCATTAATTCTTTTGTATTTAGATTTTTCCAAAGATTTAAAAATAAATTATGAATATATTTTGATGCAATTTTGCTTAAATTTAAATTGCTAATTATTTATTTAAAATCCTTATTTTCAGTTTTCAGTTAAATTGTTTTTGTCGGAAGAATACAAATTAGATAAGTAATACTTTTTTAAGCAACAGTAATAATTAGAGTGAAATTAAACAGATATTCTGAACAAAAAAATTAATGTTGAAATTAATTCTATCAATTTCTAATTAATTTTGGAAACAACAGAAATGTTTCGATATTTTAATTTTAATATCGTATCGTATCCTAGAAATTATAAAAAATTCCACAATGTTAATATATTATTAAGATTCTGATGGAGGATTTCAAACTCATATCAATTCTGACAACAAAAACACAATGATCTTTTTAATAGGATCAGGAAATAAGAGAATATTCTAGAATGAAGTTAATATGGGCTGAATTGAGCTAAAAATCAATTAAGATGAAATTAAATTTTTAAAATATCGTTATATATATTTATACTACAATATTTTCGAACATTTTTTCTTTAATTTAGATATATATCACTCTGATTTATGTCACAAAAAAAAAGAAAACTCATGCAAAGAAGGATTAAGACGAAATATTTATCGAAATAAATTACAATAAATTAGAGTCTTGTTAACGGAAAATTGCATCCCCAGATTGATCAAATAGATCGTACATGGAGCGACCAAAAATTCAGTCCGTTTTCCTTTCAAGATTATTCAAGATTTATTAATGAAAATATTTTTTAATAAATTAAACATGGCCTAAGGTGTTTTGAAAAAAAATCCTAGAATTATTGTTTTGTTTCGTTATTCATATAGCTTATTACTAATTAATATTTTTTATTTTTTATTTCCCACTTCTAATTTTTTAAATTTATAAATACACTACAATAAGGAAAAAGTGGACGGTATAACCTAGTTAATTGGACGTTAGATTCGCATCCCTTGGATTATGAGTTCGAGCCCCACCGGCCAGAGATTCTCCATGTGAGTGGTGGCTGGTGCACGTATAAACATGTCGTGGTCACAAAGTTCTCCATATCGAGAGCAATATTCTTTCAGAGGTGCTCGTTTTCTGATTCAGGCCAAAATTATGATCTGTGTATGAAATATATGAATGAAGTCAGCCTCAGAAAAAGGTTTGTAACAAATGAGTAGATAACTCGTAATCTTGGTCCTAGATGACGCTACTGTAAAACACGAGACGTAAAAAAATTCCGCTTAAAATCGTTGACTATTCATATAGTGAGCTTGTCAATGACAAGTGCCATTAGAAACAACATAAGCAAAATAATAATTTAGACTTAAGACATTTTGTTAAAATCCGCTGAGTGTTGCGTTTAATTTCTCTCTTAATTTATTATTAACCAACGCTTTTAGTGGCAATTGGTTTGCAGAGTTTAATAATTACACAAAAATTTAATTAAATATTGTATGCAGCTTGATTTTATAGTTTAAAGCAATAGTATAATGAACACGAATAAACTAAAAATTGTCCGAAATCGATACAGTTCAATAATTTTTAGGGATAAAATATTTTTTATTATTATTCTCCTGTAATTAAAATTTGGATAACATATTTCTTAAATATTCTGTAATCAGAAATTGAAACACTCTATTTTTTAAAGTATTTTAGATTTATTCCGTAATATAATAAATGCAAGATATTTGAAATTGCAGACAAATTTGGACTTTAGAAGTTTAATTACAATTTCCTGAGAGTTCCGCTTATTAACTGATGCAATTCATTGTTAATTAATCAAGTTTAGGGATCAGTTGATTTAACGGGATAAATATCAACAAATTTTAATTAAATATTTTGTTGAACTTCTTTCCATTATTTATTCTTTCATTATTCCTTTACTGTTCTTATTATTACAAAGAGCAAAACGCACCAAAAATTAATCTGAATGTATATATTTTCCTGTGAATCTTTACGGATAAAATTATTTTAAAATATTGTCTTATATAATAATCAGAATTTGACGATTTGTTTTCCTTATAACTCATTTCTGAATTTGATCTGTTTCATTATGTAAAGAATGCAGGATAATGGAAATTATTTGTTAAAAATAACCTTCATCTTTTTCATTGAGCTTTTATGATTAATTTTAAAAATTCTAATGGAAATTTGAAAATGGATTTGCATATTTTTTCCTAAGAAACTGATTTTAGAACTGGATCAGTTCCGTTACGTAAAGAATGCGGGATATTTGAAATTACTAGTTAAAAATAGAATTCATATTTTCCAATGAGCTTTTAGGATAATATCATTTTAAAATATTGTTTTTCTATAATCGAAATTTAAAAAAGAATGTGCATATTTTTTTCTTTAAAAACTCATCTTAGAATTTGATTTTTCTATCACGTAAAGAATGCAGAATATTCGAAATTACTGGTTAAAAATAACGATTCAGATGTTGCTCATTAGCAATTCATTTAACGATACAGTCATATATTTTATTCCAACATTCATTTAGATATTCTACTCTAAAACCATTATTAACCTTTAAAACTTATTTTAGATCTATTCCATAATATAAAGAATACAAAATATTTGAAATTGCTGATAAAAAGTAGAAGTAAGACGTTTTATTAAAATTCATTGAATTTTAAATGAGATTTAATTACTGTTTCAATTCACTGTTAACAAACTACCTCAGCGTAATAGTTTGTTTATCGTGGTAAATGGTTACTAAAAATGAAATTAAATATTTTATATAACTAGTTTTTATTTATTCTTCAAATATTATAAGAAACATAATGTACTCAAAGTGTTCTGAATATACATAATTTCAAATGAATTTTTAAGAATAAAATAATTTAGATAAAAAATTGGTATGAATAAAGAAATATACTTCTTCTATGATCAAAATTTGAAACCAAATTTAAGTATTCTTTAAAAAAAACTCATTTCAGAATTCGATATAATCCGTTACGTAAAGAATGCAGGATATTCGAAATCACTGGTTAAAAATAACGTTTTCAGATGTGGAAGTTGCTCATTAGCACTTCATTTAGCGAAGCAGTCATTCATTTTATTGCATCATCCATTCAGGAAGTCTACTCTAAAACCATTAACCGTGTGAACATTATAACTCATTTAACTCACCGCGTAAAAGATGTCACGCTGCGTAAAAGGAAGCTTTCTCTAGTACCTGGGTGGTCTATATTGCCAAAAGATAAGAAAAATGTGTAGAAAATGTCATGATCGCATTCCAAAAACCATAAAATATGATGTAGATTTTTTAAAAAAATCTATTTTTTTAACATCTTTTTTAGTTTTACAGGCAAGATTTATTATTGGGTGTTATTTCTCACGGTTATAATAAGAATTCTACATTTTTCAATGGGATTTCTAAGGATTAATTTTTCATATGTTTTTGTAGAAGATTCATCAAAAGAAACACATAAACAGTAGTGGCCGAGATCGTGGAAACTTTTGAAAATCGTTACGCTTTCAGACTTAGTAAGTTTATAGAAAATATTACATATCACAAAATGCAAACTCGTACATATCATTTTAAAGGATGCTAATTTCAATATACAAAAAGTAAAATTCAAATGTCTGCGATACAAAAAAATTATTCTTACTTTAATCTGAATAAGAAAGATAGTGCTGAAGTGGATCGTAATTTCTAACATACCTGACAGATCACTGTTCTTATTCTGGGAACCAATCAAATGTTATTAACTGCTAGAAGATGGCATCACATTTAAAGTTACATCAAGTCATAATTGGCCCTCTTTCAGTTGGAGGAAGACTGTTTTTAAGTAATTAAATTGTAAGTTAGAAGTTTTGTTAAACTTTTCAATATATAATTGGAATTTTTGAAAATATTTCTAATAAGCAATGCGATCAAATAAAAAAATATATTAGGCAGAAAAAGATTATTGTATTACATGAATGTGATCTTTCCTATACTAAAATTGAAAGACAGGTGGGTAGTTCAGTGATACATCTGGATTCCTAAAATTTTGTTTATGATACCAGGAGACAAACTCAGTAAAAAAAGCATGAAAGGGCTTAAAAAGGTGCACAACATCTGATGATAAGAAAAATAAAAACTACGTCTCAAAATCGAAGAATGTCATCAGCGGCCATTTGAATTATGCTGGTATTTATGTCAGTTCCAAAACAATCAGGAGAAGATTATTAGATGTTGGATTAATAGGTAGAATTAGACGAAAAAAAATCGTATCTCAATTTATAGCAACGTATAAAAAATTACAGTGGGCAAAGAAACACATTAATTGGATAGATGACCAGTGATCCCAAGCTATACGGACTGATGATACAAACATATTGTTATTCGATAGTGATGGTAAAAATATATAAGATATAGAATTGGCAAAGAGCCATATTTTGACTGCATTCAGGCAACTATGAAGAATTCAGTTAGTGTTATAATTCGGTCATGCATGTCAGCAGACGATATTGGTCTCCTTTATGTTATCGATGGGACTTTAAATGCAAGAAAATACATTAACACTATTCAAGAACCAAAACTTATACCTTCCATCAGCGATCTATTATACAACGAACCATTTATATTTCAGCAGAATTCCTTTCCTTGCTACACAGCAAAAATATCGGTAGAGTGGTTTAGTATAAAAGGCATTGAATTATCACAGCCAGAAAATTGTACTGACCTCAAAATCATTGAGAACTTATGGCACCGTTTGAAAACTCTTGTACATATAAAACAATCATCAAATAAATGTTAATTAATTGAGACTATAATTGTTTCCTGGCATCATTCAATAACGAAGGAAGAGTTTAAAACTCTTGAAAGCTCAATGAAACATCAGTGTGAAGCTGTAATGAAAAATAAAGGCTCCCCTACTAAGTAGTGATAACTCACTGCAGTCATCAACATCTAACGCATCTCGATATTTATTGTCAATCAACATTTTTTTTGCATTGCAAATATTTGAATTTTGCTTTTTATATTGAAATAAATTAGCATTAAATTATCTTTAAAATGATGTATAAGAGTTTTCACTGTTGTGAAATGTTAAATTTTCTATAAGCATTCAAAGTTAGAAAAAATAAAAGTTTTCAAAAGTGTCCACAATTTCGATAATCACTGTTATTTAAAAGAAAAAGCAACCGAATGGAGTTATTTCAACATTCTTATTTTTTTATATAATCAATATTTTTGTTAAAGGTAATACTTAATACTGTTTTTCAAAAGAATATTTTAAATTGATAGTTCATAATTATGGTTACCTATAATAGCTACATTTAATCAATTTTTAATCTACATTTTTAAAAAATAAGATGTAGATTAAATGTCCAATACCTATAGCAATTAAAAGTATCATCATAAAATATGTTTAAAAATATTTTTTCAGTCAAAGAAAATGAAAAGAGAATAACAAAAACAAAGAAACAATTCCTATGTCACAGACAACGTACTGATTTTGACAATTTTTATTTTGTAAGAAATTAAAGTTCTCAATTGTTATGTGTTCATATCAAATTGGTGGTGTCCTTCTCGTAATCACCACCTATTTCCGAGAGATATTTCGAAAATACTAAATCATTGAACATTTAAACGGGGAGGGGGGGGGGGCAAGATAGAGTTATCCAGCTACACGCACCAAATAAAATATTTAATGTACAGATTTTACCATTTTTTTCTTCATATGAAAACTTATGACGCCTAGACAAGTTAACAAAAGTTACTCTGCCTCAATTTTCTAGAGATAATGAAAAATAATATTTTCATAAAACTCCATCATCAACAGATAGAACGATTTCGAAATTTTGCAAACATATCTAACAAACCACATTTTTTTATCAGTATTATGCTATTATGATTTGAAAGAATATTTTGTTTTAAGAAAATACATTTCATCAAACATTTAGCGATATTTCATATATTTGCCAAAAGTATCAAATATTAGTAAAATTTATCTTGTCATATCAATCAACTCTGCTGAATTATATCTTATCAAAACAAAAGTACAATAAAAATATAATATACATACAAATTGAACAATAATGTAAGAACATTTTGATTGGTTAACTGTACTTCAAAATGTCGAAATTGTCAAATTGGTGAAGAAAATTAGCAAAATCCTTCGAGAATGTTAATACTGAGGGCTGGGTTCAAAGTTTTATTTTGCTACATTTCAAAGGGAAGGAAACAAAAAGCTACTGAGATGCATCGATTGTGCATGAATATGAAGGGAAAAAAATTCGAAACTGATCTTTTGGTTGGGCTGGCAAACTCTGTTGGGAAATTTCAATATGGAGATTTTGTTTGAAATTTCGCTTTTTGGATTTTTTTCCCTAAACGGAATGATGATGAAAGGAGGCGTCTGTTGATGACATATCTAGTCTATTATATATATCCGCTGATGACATTTCTAATCTATCATATATGTAGAGATTTAATCAGGCCATTGCTGTTAAATATTTAGTTTTGCTGTTAAATATTTTTCCAATTTGTTGCAATAGGTGTCGCCACGGGTATCAAAATATCGCTGAACCTCAATCCAAGACGTGTGACGTCAGAATTTGAGAAAGAGCGAACTGCGCATTCGCTCGCCAGACAGGGACCAGAGAGGGTTCGTATCGTTCCGATCATGTATCTTTAAAAAACGTAACGTAGTTTCGCCATGAAACAACTCTTGGCGGCATCTATAAGTAATTCCTTTTTTATTCTTTTTTTTCTCTGTTGTAAATAGTCCTGTCGTAATTGTAAATGTCTTTTTCTTTACTGTAAATAAATTTCTTTCATGTTCAAAAGCTTCTTTTTTCTTCATTCAGTGACCCTAGACACTGAACTAAATGTGGTTGGATGGGCATTCTGTCCCACCCAATTCCTACATATATATCCGCTGATGATATATCTAATCTATCATATATATCCGTTGATGATAAACATAAAAACAAAACTATCGAAATCGGTTCAGTTTTAGCTGGTGAGCTCAGCCATATGATTTCTCTATACAGAAAATATTACAGATGATATTTTTATTTTTTTTTTCAATTCATTTCGTAGAATTAGGGAAAAGAAGACCAATTGACTTATTAGAGGAAATAAGCTTTCATAAGAAAAAAATGACAAAATCGGACCAGTGATTGGACTTGTGGGACAGGCGCATTTGTTTTTTCTGTCACTTTTGATATGCAGTTTAATTTTTTTTTATCATGATGAACAATAATTTCAAAGAAGTTTTGACTTAATTCTTAAAACACAGCTGCTACCTTTTTGTAAACTTAAAGATTTCACATTTTTTAAAATTCTAGTGGTGGTATAATAATTGATTTCTGCTCTAATCAAAAACTAATTCATATTCAGAAAGTGCATATGAATTAGTTTTCATATGTATAATTTGCCCCATTTACCCATATGGAATAATTTGCCCCATTTTATTTCTGTATGTCATATATTGTATGAAAACAGAAATGAAATAGTTTTAAAACAATTATTTAAAAAAATAAGAGAGGAAAATTATTCCCTTCGAATTTTTTTTCCATTATATCTTAATTAAAAAGAATATATTTGAAAAAAGAAAGGTGAAATTCATGATGTATGTCTACTAGTATAACCATTATCAATACTACTGGATTTTAATAATAAATTTTAAATAACCAATTGACTATTTTTAATAATATTTAAAAAAAACTAAAAATAAAAGGCCGTATAAAAGTATCATTTGAAAAAAGTTGTCGAAATGCATTAAAACATCAAGTTTTAAAGGTTCAGGTATTTACAAACGATAATTCGTATATCTGAATGAAGCGAGCTTCATTAAACTGACAACAAATTAAAGAATGTTCTTTGGAATGAAAGCCCTTTATGGTATCTAACAAAACACATCACACAGGTTTGTTAATTTATGTTCATAATAAATTAAATAGAATAAAAATTTCTGTTGATATTTAATTCTTCTTTTATGATGATAATTGTTAAATTATTCTGCTTTATCGCTATCTTGAGTGAAATCGTACTAACCCTAAACAATTCTGCAAAGTTGTATAAAATGTTCGATTTAATTTATATTTTGAATAATTTATAACAAATTTGTTGAACACGATTTTGCCACATCTATAAGAAAAACGTGACGTATTTCTGAATTAAAAAGACTCAATTAAGACTTTGCCGAAATTGAAATCAGAAAATATGCAAAGCTACAAAACATGAAAATAGGTGGTATAAATTTTCTTGTAACCTGTTTTATCGAATATATTACACTTTTTGATTTAAACAAGTCTTGCTACTGTCTACTTACATTTCCAAATGGACTTAAGCTTTCTTTCTCTTGTAGACTGAGATTTATGAAAATAATTTGCATTGGTATAACATTTGCTTCAAGGAAATGGAATTTAAATTGTTTTATTTTATTTTCTGTTATCTTTATTCAAATTTACACATTTTTGCAGTATCTTGACTTTAATAATTTATAACATCTCAGTGCACAGAATCACATTTATTAGAATTCAGCATTTTACTTAACGTTTTTTGTTTGTTTTTTAATATCGTTGACACCAATGTGAATCAAAATTCTATTCCAAAATTTGGCAAAAAAGAAAATTATTTATCTGAAAATTTCAAATATATCTTCCTTTCATTTCTTAAAGTTTCATAATTTCTTGAAAGCTAACGATTTTTTAACCTTTATAATTTGTTGAAAATTTCATGATTTTCATAAATCGTTTTCATTCAGAAGATTTTTTTCAATGAAAACGATTTGTTAACGAATTCAATTTATGAAAATTACAAGTTTGTAGGAATAATTTTTTTTTTTTTTTTTGCCAAATTCTCTTTGTAAAAATCATAAATTTCCTGAAATAAAACAATTTTTTAATGTTAAGTCTAAAATTTTCATTTCAAATATTTTAAAAGAACATAATTTTTTAATCATTTCAAGTTATCAAGAATTTCATAATCTTTTGAAAAAAGAAATATTTCGCAGTAAAAATAACAATATTTTTACACCTATATTTTATCGAAATAATATATTTTCTACTTTAAAGTATTTGCAAACAATACAAATACTATTATAAATATATTAAACTTTTCTAAAACTTTCAAATAAGGAAAGAATATTAATCAAGTACTGCCTAAAACAAATATATTATATTACTTCTTAACAACAAAACAAGTGCTATAAAACTTTAAAAGGGGTTAGAGAAAAAATACGTGAGATAACATTACAAGATGAATCTAATTGAAAATAATACAGTAAATAGTATTCGAAATAATGAAAATAATTTATGTAATTGTGTTTTTTGTTGAAATTCTAAAGTAATATGAAAGTCACATATTATTTAAATATCATACACGTTTAAAAAAATATCGATAAATGTTGCTGCTGTGGTAAGGTATTTGAAGGATTATTTTCAAATACCTTTCAAAAGGTATTTGAAAATAATCCTGCAAATAATATTTGAAATAATGGAAATAAGCGTATAATCCATGCCTCTTATTGAAATTTCAAAAGAATGCAAATGTCACATATTAAATATCATAGGTATTCGAGAAAACTCTATCTAAATGTAAAATTATAGATAGTTTTCTAATTTTACAATCTATAATAGTGAAATCATACATACAAAATTCTTATTGTATAAAATATCAATAAACTACAATACTAAGAATCCTTAAATACTCGCCTTTTACCTGATGAATTTAAATTTTAAAAACTTATCTCCCCTAACAAACAAATACCATTTAGTAAATAAATATATTTTTGCTGATAAATCTTTCTTATTCCTATCAACTCTACACGTGAAAATAGATCATCTTTCATGAAGTTACGCTATCATCGTTGAATTTTTTTTTTTTTTTCAATACAAGCATACGTGGGAAAGAAAGATGTCAGACTGTATTGCCGCAAGGAAAACTTATGTTTTTCAACTATTTAGTATGATTTATGAATTTACCAAACAAACTTTTCAAACGACATATCCTTAACAAGCGTCAACAAGAAACTCTGTGTTTCTCCGTCGTTTCGATGTAAAATTGTCATTTATCAAATTGACATACTTACCATGGTGATAAAAGTCCTCTTTCCCAAACAATTTATGATGAAATAAAAGAAATCAAAACTTATTCCTCTGATACTAACGAAATAAAAAAAAGAACATATTGGTTTAACTTTACAAAAAAGTCTTTATCAAGTTGTCAATACCAGTTGCCACAGTTTTCTTTCTTCTTTATCAATGCACAACAGACGTACGTTGTTAGAAACGGTAGTAGACGCACCAATTCGCCTGGAGGAATAATATTATTGATTGTAAAAATCAACTGTTTGCGTAAGGCCGGAAGAAAAGCAGGAAGAAAGTACTTTGAGTATAGCATTTTGACTCGGTATGTGTTCGTCCGAATCGCTTAAATTGCGCGACTTACTTATTAATGTGCCTTAGGTTTACTATAACCTCGAGATGGATGAGGTAATCCGTTGAGGACACTGAAACAGTTTAAACTAAAATTGACGTACCAGGAAGAAAAATTTAACGGCATTTTATTGATTGTTGCCTACCAATCTGGAAAATCTTAAGAAAGAAAGATGGTTTAGTGTTAAAATATTTCAACCTATATTCCAGAAACTTGGGGGATTTTTCTTTGATGTCTAAATTTCTGTTTCGAAGAAAAGAAAGAAAAATCAGTTAACGTTTCGTAATTCGTTTAAAATGAGATGTTCATTACTAGAATTGTTCGTTCAACATCAGATTCCTTGGAGTTTTATTGTTCGTTCCAAAAACTCGAAAAATAAATAAAAATTATAAAAATTTCTTACAGCTTTTATTTATATGTAAAACCAATATCTCATAAAATTCTTAAATTTTCATTATAAATATTTTTTTTCATTTGTAGGACGTTAATTGTTTAAAGTATTATGCACTTAACATCGACATTGTATTTATACCTTTTTCTTGGCAATACGATTTTCTACCACCAATCCATTTATGTGTGGGTTAGGCAAGTCGATCCTGATCAACTGATGGAACACCAAGACATTTTGAGGTGAATTGGTGGTTTACCAAGACATAATGGTTATATTAATGTGTTACCTATTTAGTAGTGTTGATGTGGAAGATATAAAATGCATGTTCTCTTTATCTCTTAAGGAAAACGAAAGTTTTCTCATGCGAAATAACAGTTTAAAAAGCCCGTAATTCAGAGCCTAAGAATAGCATTTTGAATCTAATGGACGAAGTAAAATATCCTAATTTAAAGAAAATTATACTTCATTTAATATTGGTCTTTAGATTTGTATACCTACGTGAATCTGCCTTTGAAACGATGAATATGCGTAATTAAGACAGCATATAGTTCCCGTCTCACAGCCTATCTCTTAGAATCCAATACAAGATTAGCAGATAATAACTATATATCAAGATATTCAAAATGGCCGACAGTATGCAGACCAAGTCTTCTACAAACAAAAACTACTAGAATTAATTTTAGATGAAAATGTTTTATTTTTTAATGTAATTTGAGTTGTTTTATATTGAATGCATTTTTTGACACTTCTGTGGTTATCATTATTTGCATCTTGTTATTATAATTATGTGTATAGTTTAGATAAATACACAATCCATATTTATTATTTTGTAATAAATATTGTTGACCTTTTTTTAAATTACCACTGGGTGGACCACAACATGTTGAAAAAATTAGAAGTAGCCCATCCCTAAAAAAATTCTGCTCACCTCTGATTTATACCATTTTCTTTGCAATATGTATTTTGCATTGTCATCCAATGCAAAGCAGCAAATAGATTCTGGACAATGGAGAATGATATATAGTACTCACTACAACGTGCAACATTGCACAATATCGATCAATATTTTACAATATCAGGTAGAATATTGGTTTATATGGAATATTTAAACCATCTATTGAAATATGTTTTTTGTATCTAAATTTTCTTTTTTTTTTCCATTGGTATGTTTTTTATCTTCACACTGGCAGTACTATTTCTCGAATGGCATATTTTATAGCTTCATTTTATTAATGTTATTTTCACACTTATATTTTTTGTGTTACATATATCACAAGGCTTCCAAAATCTGTTTTCAATAACATTTATCACACTTAAAAGTGCAAATGAATTTATTAAAATTTCTTTTCTGTTATGTGACGAGGGGTTGATGTATCAGGATAAAAATATTTTGCTAGAATGTTAAGCCCAATTCGGGTTATGTGGTGGATAAGGCACTTAAGAATGGAAATAACCCTAATTAATAACAAATCTGAAACAGCTTCAAAATTGTGTACTGCAAATCCAAAAGTGTATAAAATACATTCAGAACACAGACAAATCTTAATATAATGCAATTTAAAAACAATTATATTTGTAATTAAAATTGCATAGTTAAATTTTTACGAATAAATTATTTTAACTATTTTTCTCTCAATAATAAAAACAATAATATATATGCAATAATTATATCTTTGACCTATTTTATTTCTACAAATCAATTTATGTTAAGTTTCGAAAAATATGCATTAAATAAAAATCGAATCACAAATGGGAATGTCCTGTATTTTATGCATAGGACAGTGAATTTAAACATGTAAATAACACAACTACGTATAACTCAGAATAGATAAAAAGGTTTAATGAAATTCCTTGCAGTATTTTATATACAAAAAATAATTCTAAAAGCAGGAACCTTTAGGTTATTCTGTATATGCCACCAAATAAAAATTCTTACACATTTGCATCAAATTACGTGCCGAGATAGTTTATTATTTATATCCGGCATCTAGCAAAAAAAAAAAAAAAAAAAAAAAAAAAAAAAAAACGGGATTTATAAAACAGGTTACATTGGCTTTATATGTCTGGTTATTTTGTCGAATGAAGCTAACTCTACTCTATGATTGAAACTCGTTATAATTGTTTTCCTATCGTACTCTTTCAATAATTGCTCTATTTGATATATCCTAAAAACTTAATTCACAATAATTATAATATTTCATTTCTATTTATCTATTAATTAGTGTAAATATCTTTATATAAAATTCATATTTTTTAGGTCAAATATTAATAAATTAAAGAAATTCTAACAATTATTTCTCAAATGACTGTGCATGAAGTAGATTTTTACCGATTACTTAATTGTAGTATTTAAAATTATAACAATAAAATGCTATGTTTAACAATAAATAATCAAAATATAAGCATTATTAAATTCTAAATTAAAAACTATTTCTGGAACAATCAAAAAATTAAAATTATCAAATCAGAATCAAACTGAAAAAACACCATTGTATTTAGAGAGTACTACTACTTTACTACTAAAACACAGATGAACCTAACCTAATTAGTAAAAAATACCTAGTTAATAAAAGAGAAAAAAAATAGAATCAAAATTAAATCAAAAGCAAAACGAGAAGACTTCGCCTTTCTCGAGGTTCACCTTCAGGCAGGGAATCAAAATAAGGGATTTTTTCTGTGAGGGGCCTAGCGAGGAGTCAACAAAATTAACTCCTTGTGACCCGAAACCTCCCTGAAATTAAGGCGTAAGACATACGCCATTTTTCACAGAAATAAAACAATAAATTTCAAAAGAATACAACCTTTAATTTAAGCGAAAAATACAGTAACATAATATAAACTGAACAAAAACCCTAAAAACCAATTATTAAAACAAAAAGGAAAGAACATTCCAGTAGCAGGCAAAAATTACTGCAGAAAGTTTTGTAGGACACTTTATGTTGACACTTTTTTTTTTTTGTATTTTATTCTTGGCAGTTAAATATTTTTTTAATCCAACAACTTAATTATATCTTATCTATAGATTAATTTATCATATCGACATAAAAAATATGACTTTAAATTAAATAAGATAATACATTCTGAGGGGTTATTTTTGAATAAACGTGAAATTTCTCAAACTTGTAATACTTTTGACGAGTTGTATGTGTATGTGTGTAATGAACAATTCTGCAAATTATTACTTAAAACTATTACAGATTTAAAATAATCAATTATTTAACTAAATTACAGTCTTAACTCAAACACGAATGGCGAAACTTATGTCGGAACAACTTTAATTTCCTTAAATATATTAATAGCGAGTAAAACACGTCAGATTATCCAGAAAATATAATATTATACTTTAAAATTATTAAATCGTATTGTTTTCTCACAGGCAACTTGGGTTAAATCCACCTTGTTATTAAGTACAGAGAAAAAGCAAGCCTTTTCTCTATTTTTACTTTTTGCTGTACTTATCAATGAGAACAATCGAAAACAAAGAACCGAATCAACTAGTTAAAGAGAAAACGATTATCAAATTTAATCGGTTTCACTTACAACAATTGAAACCTGAGGCAAGTAAATACTTCAAATATTATCGAAAGTTGCTTTATGAGTTTTTGCAGGATGACCGCATCTTTGTTTTTGCTCTTAAAAGTAGTGCAATGTGTTTTGAAAAACTCTATTCTATTGTGAACCATGCGCTTGTTTTTCTTTTAAAAAACAAAATTCGAAACGGAGTAAAAGTGGTGCAGTTTGCGTAGGTTGACTGTTTGTGGCATACTTTAGTAATGGCCCTACTTTAATAAGGGAAGTAATATATGAAATCAGGATTACATTATATACTATATTAACCAAAACTTTGAATTATATTTTGAATTGCGGCATCACGATATATTTTTATGTCTCACAAATAAAAACAAAAAGTGATTTAGTTCTGAAATGAAATTTTATATGGTAAATACAATAATTTTACAAATTTCAGGTTTGCCGATTGCAGTTTTTAAGCTCTAATATTTTTCTTTTAAATATCAGCAAAATATTTTATTCCTAAAAGTTCCTTTCATTTTGAAAAAATTGATTCCCCTTTTTAATGCGAAAATAGATTGCAACTTCAAATTTAAAAATTTCAAGAACAAACAAAAGCATTTATAATGGAATTAGGATATAAAACTAATATTCGAACAATCTATTTTTCAAGAGAAATTGAAAAAATTCGACTTTGCTTTAAATTTTCTAGGTAAAAAACAGCTACTGAATTCCCAACAGCCATTATATCTATTCAAAATTTTATGGTTTAATATCAATGCTAATAACCGTGAGATAAGTTATTAATGTTTTACCGCTTTTCACATATATTTATGCGCTGTATAAAATATGTTGCATGCTGAAACAATGTTTTTTTTTTTTTTTTTTTACTCTAAAATGTTAAACTTTTTGTTAAAGCTAAATTTTGAAAATAACATGTTAACACATTCCGGATTTCAGCTCACTTTATATTACTTTTGTAATTTTACACAAACTGAGTTTATTAAATTTATTTTTCTAAAATTATCTCACTAAAAAAAGCAATAAACTTAACAATTGGGACAATTGTTGTTCCAAACTTAACAATCCAAATATGCAAGCTGTTGCCAAATATTGAATTTTTATAATTATATAAGATTTTACTTCCATATAGGCGTTTTTTATAAATAATCCTTATTTAGTTGCATGTCAAATCAATGAAGAAACTAAATGAGAGCGAGGGATATTTTCGTTGTTTACTGGCGGAATCCACACAAAAAAAAATCATTCAGTTTGGGAAATAAGTAATTAAAATCAACCAATGAATATATTAAGATTTTTCTTGTTTTTAAATAGAAAGAACTGCTTGAAGAATCATCAAAAATATTTGAAAAATTAATAGAAATCGAATACTGAAATTTTCAATTCAAAATTTCAAATATTCCAGAAAAAGTGACTAATTTTAAAATAATATTAAAACTGAGCAAAGAAATGATATTTAAAAATTTTAAGCTTCAAATAAAAATTATTTTTTATCGAATCGGAGTTCGTAATTCCACCGTAGTTTTTTAAAAAAAGAAAGGAAAAGTATACATCGGCTCTTGAAAAAAAAATTATATAGTTCTTTTCATTTTTTTTTTTTTTCAACTTTCGATTCAATTTGGGAAAGAAGTGACTAAAAATCATTCAGTTTGGGAAATAAATAACTAAAATCAATCAATGAAAATATTTAGATTTTTCTTGTTTTTAAATAGAAATAACTGCTTGAAAAATCATCAAAAATATTTGAAAAATTAATAGAAATCGAATACAGCGGTTTTCATTTCAAAATTTCAAATATTCCTGAAAAAGTGACTAATTAAAAAAAAATATTAAAATTGAACAAAGAAATGATATTAAAAAGTTTTAAGCTTCAAATAAAAATGATTTTTTATCTAATCGGAGTTCGTAATTACACCGACGTGTTTTTTTAAAAAAAGGAAGAAAAAGTATACATCGACTCTTGAAGGAAAAAAAAAGTAAATATTTCTTTTCATTTTTTTTAAACTTTCGATTCCAAACCAGGCAAGAATTAAAATTCGAATTCTATTCTAGCACTTCCTTTTATAAGCATAGAAGGTAAGAAACCGATATTTTAATTTTCAATAAATACTTGCTTGTATCATAAACCTTTTTTTTTTTTTTTTTTTTTTGTATAATTTTCTCATTATTTAAATAAATTACTTACGATATTGAATTTCGTAAATATGTGTGAAAAGCGGGTTTTTCTATTTCATTTACATTCAAGTATTGTTTTACTATTACTGATTTGGCAATATGCCATGTTATTTGTGTCAGAAGTTTTCTTTCTTCATTAATTGAAAACCATAAAAAAACGGATAAAAAATTTACTCAAAACATCATAAAAATATTTAACTAAAAATCAATCAATAGCAGTATTTTGATAGTTATTACTTTAAATTAATAAGAACTTCTCACATAAACATCTCGAAAAAAATGCGAAAAAATTATGGAAATAGTATGTCGAATGCAGAAACTTTAGAATTAAATTTTAAAAAATTTCCGGAAAACTGACTAATTTTTTTCTTAAAATTCAGTAAATTATAGAGGTCCAAAACAATATACTTCAGTACAATTATTTGCTCTTTTTTTCGGTGCAAAGATTCTTTCCTATCTTAATTAGAGGAATATCAAAGGAAAATACTTGCGAAAAATTATCCAAAAAACATAAAGCAAAACATTATATTAAAAAAAAATCTACGTTGAATTTTAAAATTCGGGTTTCAAATATGCTTCAAAATCACCAATAATCTAAACATTTTTAACTACCGCAACGTGAGATTGATTTGTCTGAACATCACTGACATACAAACAGCCATATAAAACATCCTTTTAAAAGTATAGATGTATTAAATTAAGCAAATTAATCCATTTCTGTGAGCCCTAATAAAATTTATGCATATTATTTTGATGTATTGGATCCTAGCTTATTTAAAATTGTCAAAGCCAAAGAATTAATCATCTTGTTCCAAAAATTGGTCATATTTCTCAAATTTTTATTGTACATAAAAGCTCATGAATGATTATGCTACACTCGTTCTAATATTAATCAATATTAGATTAAGATTAATATGCAGTTTTTATTTTCTGAATTTCCAATACGCAAAACAAAATTATTATTTCTGAATATTTCTTTAATTAAACAAAAATAAAAAAATATGAAGAAAAATAATGAGCGAAAATACATTTTTAATAATAATAATAATTTTTCTGAAAAGAATTTTCTTTATGAAAATAATGTTTTGCACGCTTGCAATTTATAAATCATTCTTCCATGTTTAAAATTATACTTACTGGAATAACAAAACCACTAAATTGAATTCACATATTTATTCTTATTGTATTTAACATATTAATATGCAATTTTTACTTCCGGAATTCCCACCATTCAAAAATTAAATTAATATGTTAACGTTCTTTTTTCAAACAAATACTAAAACGGATATATAAAAAAAATAATGCTTAAATAGCATGTTCCAACAAAGAGCAAACGATTTCTTTTGTGTAGAGTATTTCACTATGAAAACAATAATTGAGTTTTACAGCAAATCAGTGACGGTGTCAAAAACTGAAATATGAGAAAAGAGCAACTAATTCTTTCCTTATCTTTAAACTTGCAAGTAGTTTTAACAATGTGACACAGTTTATGAATTCTTTTATTATGTAGAGACACACCCGTTATGAGCCTGTAGGCTTAAAGTTCAAGGTCACCAAGCAATATTGGAACTGAGTCTGAAACTTATTTACTGCATGCTTAATAAATTCTGCATGTGGGAGCCGTAAATTTTACTCTACATAAAAAGGGGTGTTTTGCGTAGTAAGTAAGCATTAAACCTAAATTAGAGAAAAACAAAGCAATAAAACTTGAGTCATCGATAATTACGCTGCATTTTTTTACATCTTCTTAGAAATTTATTCATTAAAGCATTGATCTGCTATTTATTTCTCTTACCTCACAATAATGATAAACTTTGATAAAAGTATAATTTTTTATCTTTCATTTACACAAGTGAAACCGAGGGTGTTTTGGTTTAGGTAAAATATTAGTAAATTACAGTTATTAAGTGCGTTTCTAATTGTTTGTCAAACACAATTATTTACTGTTTTAAACATTTTTTGCCTAAGGTATACAACCTAATGAATTATTAAAAATAAGGAAGGATACATGTTTTTATAACGCCAGTTAATTGAAATAGCTTTAAAATGTCACAATTCGAAGAAAGCATGTAAGTATGTATATGTAATGATATTTTAAAATTTAATTTGAATCTTAATTAATTTTCGAATTTTAATCTTATTTCAACCCATATTCACTTCATTCTAAAATGCTTTTTTATTTTCTGATCCAATTTCAGTTTATTTATTTAATTAATTCGTCGCGCGCTCTCCATAAAACTACTTATTTCTGCATTTTCTCATGCTATGAGTGAAGGGATAAAAATCGTTAATGTTTACCTCATTCTTTTAAAGGTAGCTAAATTTTCCAATCCTTAACCTACACGTGTCAAAGAAATCCCTAACAAAATATCATTATAAAAAGCATTGAAAGAAAAATGCCGGTCTCTTTTGCTCGCACCGCGATATAGACTAACGTACTTTTCAACGCTTATTCATCTATATACTTATAATAAAGCTCAATGTGTGTGTGCGTGTGTGTGTTGGCGCTCCACAGGCCAGACCGTTGGACCTACAGCTACTAAATTTGGTACATGTATACCTTGGAGGTCGGGAATGTGCACCTCGGAGCCCTTTTTTCGAATTTTTAATTAGAATTTTAATTAATTAAAATTTAAGCGAAATTTCAACGTTTTTCCGCCATAATTTCCGAAAACATTATCGCACAAACATGATTTTTACATCAATTTAAAGATTAAAAAATTAGCTTTCTAATAGTATCAGTATTTTAATGTATAACTTAAGCTTCTATTTTTTACAAATTTTTAAAGAAATATTTTAACCATGTTGACGTGACAGGATAAAATAAAAGAAATATAAAATGTGATATTTTCTAAAAAAATAAATGCAAAGCAAAGGCTTCTGTAATCGTTTGCAATCCATCAACTTAAAGAAAATATTAATTTCTGGCCAATCAATGCCCGGAATTACTTCAAGGCTAATGAATATGTGATCTAATTGAAAATTTTAGAACGCGTTACTCATGGCGAACCAGCTGGTCGTCAAAGGTGGCTAGTTGTACATAAATTATGCTTCCCGGGCTGGAATGAATCGATGTTTGAAAATTTCAAAATTATCTTCTAACGAAATCTATTAAACCATGTTTGCATTTATGTTAATCAATTACATCTTTAAAAAACTTTAAGAGTTATGAAAAACAGCGTAAGTAAAAAAATAATGAAAATATTTAATCTTTATTAATTTTTAAATATTTAATCGTAATCATATATACTTAAAATACCTAGGTTGCAATAGACCACAATTTAAAAAAATATTTTAATAATAAATACATTTTTTATGAACTTTTGAAGTCATTGTTAATGATTTGTCAGTGCTTTGAAATAAGGAAAAAAAAAGTAAAGTATGATTGAATAAAGTCATCTTAAAATACTCGGTCTATTATTCCCTCGAAGGTGTTCGGCACATGAATACCCCCCCCCCTCCTTTTTTACTAATATACTTTTGAAATATCATATTGAATTTCCCGTGAATCAATCATAAATTTTATTTTTCAGAAAATATTTTAAAAGAACATAAACTTACAGGTTAGGTCATCCAAATATATTAAACATCAAATGTATGAACATTTCAAAAATCATTTTTTCAGATATTTACTTCAAAAATAAAACAAAGCATTCGCTTCTGATTCAAAATATTTCTATTTCATGTTTCATTTTTACCTTTCCCGTATAACTAAAACCGTATTAACTATAATTTTTGTATATATTAAAAGTAAAGACTTTCGAATCTGCAAAATTAAGGCTTTATTTTTAGAACATAAAGATCTTTTCAAAATTTTGAGAAAAATGCAACTTTACATCTATGTCGAAATTTAACTGCTAACTCAGAATTGACTTAAGTAAAATCTTACACAAAACTCAGTTATTTCATCCAATTTAAATAATACTTCAGAATTGTGTTTTTAGTAGTTGCAGAAATATAAATGTAGTAAACCGTGTCAAACGCGATTTGTAGATAACATTTTACAATTAATTTGTTTCATAGCATTTTTCTTTCAATTTGTCAAGAGTTAGAGGAGAAAATAATAAAAATCGAGAGTAAAAATGGAGGTATGAGAATCGAATTAACTTGTAACACTTGTTGAAAGAGAGAGCAGAGATAATTAATGCCCAGGTAATGTCAGTTTAATTTACAAAGACTTCAAAATACTGCTAAAGATTAAAACATATTGACGCTATTCATAAAGAACATTTTTAGAAGTGTTAAATTCATGTATCCTAATTCCAAAATTTTAACGATTGCATCAGCCATTGTTTAAAAAAAATGAGAGATTTTTTTAAGTACTTATTTAACTATGCAATTATTAATTACTTTTAGCTATCTTTTGCTTAGCAGCAGCATTTGGAAAGAAGAAATTGAAGATATGAATATTATTACACACAATGGAGACACATGGCGCTTAGATCTGCCGCTGGAGCAGATAGTGTTAAGGTGGGTTCACACGAGGCTTTTTATTGTCCGCAAACATTGTCTCTCTGCAGTTGTCCAGGCATTGTCATTGTGAACACTTGAGACAACGCGGACAACGTTTGTCCCGACGGGACAATCATTTGCCATTGTCCCATTGTGGTCACGGGATTTTCCGGAAGTAGGCGTGATCATCTATTGCGGACAATAATAAGTCTCGTCTGAACCCACCTTTAGTCCTGAGAACTGAAACAGCAACAGTAATAGCAAGACGTCCAGAGAAGTGGTCTCGTACAGAAATCTAAGCCGATTAGGATTTCTATAGGTCAAGAATGTGTTATTATCGGACATTCACAGACAAATCATTGAAGTGTACGGAGGCGAAGCAATGAGTAAAAAACAGATAGCGAAATGCTGTTGTCCTTTTGAAACGGACACAGAGATTGCTGGAAACGTTTAGGTGGGATGTCTGGAGTCACCTCCCATATAAGCCCCGATTTCGTTCCCTATGATTACTTCTTCTTCCTGGCATTGAAGAAACATCCAAAACACCGTTCATATCAGACGGTGATGTTCAAAAAAGTGTCGAGAACTGGCTCAATAACCAGGAACCTGATTATTGCCAAGACGGGATAAACAAATTGGGCCATTAATGCGATAAATGCCTCAGCAAGTTTGATGATTATGTAAAGTGACCGCCATATATGTATATTAATAACCATTTGTATCCTGTGTATATTGTTAATAAAACATTTTTTGGATCATCTCTATTATTTCAGATTTTATTTTTCTTATTACACTTCTGCAGAATTTTACTTTGAATGGATGTATAGAATAATAATACTTCTTTTTTTTTACCTTTGATACTTATATTCACACTCATAGAAAATCGAAAGAAGAAAAAAAATCTAATGCTATAGTTTGAAAAAAAATCGATCAGTTGTCTTTATGTCTACGTATTAGGACAATTCTTCCGAATTACACTACAAATTATTTATATTTTGTATGCGCTTTTCATACATACGCTTTTCATTTCGAAATTCAAAACTTTTTTCTTTACTAACAGATCGATGCTTAAATATTTTAGTGATTAGTGATAAAAAAGAATTGTAAAAAATTATAAACGGGGAGGGTCAAGAAAAGAATAACAAAACAAAGGAAGGAAGGAAAAATTAAGTTGTTTCTGCAATTCTACCTTTTTAAAAAATAGAGCTTTATAATGCAATTATTTGGAAATCTTAAAATATCTTAGGCAATTACTTCATGTTTTTAACCATTTATGCTGAAATTGGATAACTTGAGAATAACTGAGGAAAGACATTTGCATTTTTTTATTTTTTTGCTGATGGATAAGATATAATTCTTTAACAGTGTTGTTTCCTCTACTACATAATTAAATATAATTTTTTAATAACATAATTAAATATACATTTTTAATAACATAATTAAATATAAGTTTTAATAACATAATTAAATATACATTTTTAATAACATAATTAAGTATACATTTTTTGACAGAAAACATGATGTATTTCATAGTTCCAACTATTTTTGTATAGATTTTTAACCCTTCATTGGGATGGTGAAATTTTAAGTCTACGAGGCCACATTTCATTTATACTCAAATTAAATTTTTAATGAATGTATTAGTACGAAAAATTGCCAATATATTTTGCAGATATTTTTCTCGATGCATAGTTATGTTTTAGATTTTTTCGAAATATATATTCATAGAAAAAAGTAAATATGTTGGAACATATATTTTCTTCTCAAATTACATATTACAATAAATAATATTCTTGAATAAACATATTAATAAATAATTTTTAATAATATTCATCTTTCCTGTATATAAAGGTATATAGAAAATAATATAATGTAAAATTCAAGAAATATTTGAAAAATAAAAATATTGACAATGGGTAAAATTGGCTTTTTATCGGCTTTTCAGAGCACAGTTTTCTAAGGCATTTTAAAGATACAGGTTAAGAATTAGAATAAAAAACAAACCTATAAATTCCGTTTATATTTCTCTCTTGGTATATTAATATGCTTATCAATTTTACGGAATGGAATATTAATAGAAAAATTATATTTCAGCTTAGTATTAAATTTAGTTTGATGCGAACTTTCATCAAAAAACTCTTCTATACAATTATCCGTATCACTAAAATCACTTTGTGTTTCATTTAAAAGTGGCCGGAGCACTGTTTTATAGTAGGATCAGTAAATTAGATAATATTTCGAGTCATAGGTTTTAGCGCTATTTACTAAGTCTTGTTTTATCACTGGGATGCTAACAGTACGGTTTTAAAGATCGCGCTAAAAGAAATAACTGAATTATTTTAAAAAGCATCCGCCGAAATCGATTGAAAAAGTAAAAGTGTATTGAAGATCACAAAACAGGAAGCTATAGGATCAATCCATTCATTTGAGTTAAAAATAGAATAATGGTGACCAAAAGTCCATCACTGAAATTATACAATTAAACGCGCGGTCTCACAGACCACTCATTTAATTGTATAACTTGTTTATTTAAACTAATCAGCCAAAAGTACAGGCAGATTCTTGATTGAAAATTCTTATTTTCAAATCTATATTATCATTGAAAAGTAGAGAAATTTATTTAGATGGAAATATCTTCATATTGAAAGTAGTATTATGATGTTAGTTTTAACCTCCATAGCCGGTGATAAATGTCTCACGTAAAAAAATTTTTCAGTATTCAGCGATGAATCAAGACTAGGTCATTGTCAGCAAGCATCGCAATTGAAGACAGAGATTAATTTTATGAAATTATTTTCCATATAATACAAACGATTTCCTTCGACCATTCTTGTATTCATATCTGATCAAAAATGGGGGCTATGAATATATATTTACATTGCGCGACCTTCACATGAAACAAAATGGCGATCATTTGGAACAACAAGAATTGTTCTTATAAGCCTATTGAGAGTTATAAAAATCATTTTCTATGTTCTGGAATACGACAAAATGAAAACAAAATTTCATTTTTCTTATGTTCAAGAATATGAATATAAACTGACAAAAATAATAAATCCAAACAAATAGAAGCAATTTATTGGTGCATTTCTGGGTTTTTTCGATCAATAATATTTCTCCAATAAAATGCAATAAAAAGCGAATAAAATAGTATAAAACCTACTCTTAAGTTATAAATTTCATATAAACACCACTTTTCACGCGCTGCATATTTGTGGTCGAAAACTGGTATTCAACCTTGATGTAAATAAAAATATAAGTAGCCGCAATACAACAATGCACCGTGTAACATTACCTGTCATTCAAATGTTTCAAAGAAGTGTTCAAGACATTGCTTTCTACTTAATACTTTATTGGTCCTTTTTTTTTATTTTCATAAAATTCGTACTCATACAGAAAAGAGGAAATTTTGAAAAGAGTTTTCCAATCGGAGAGCGTCATGGTAGATACTATTTAAAACGTATCCATTTAATTTATCATATACCATGAAGTTTTCATAATTTTTTCCTTTCTTTGGTAAGTCAAACACGCATTTAATTTATATATATATGCAGGCATTGTAAATTTAATAGGCTTTGGTTAATTCAACATAATTAAAATCATATTGTGATTCAAATTTATCTCTGGAGGCTTGAAATTCCTAGTAACATAATATTAAAGTAAAATCATCTGCTCTTTGAATTTATTTTTGTTAACCCAAAATCAAAATTGAAAACTAAATTTTTTTTCCGAACAATTATCATTAATTATATGATTATGTATATTGTGTTTTTACTAATCTCAAATTTATAATTTTCGAAGGTTTAAATTTGGTTTTTTCCCCTGCCCTTGCACAATATATTCAATTAAAAAAATAAATACAAAAATAAAATTTTCCAGTTAAAGAATAAATACGTTGGATGTAAACTGAAATTTTATTATATATTTATAGAGTTCTGGCAACTGTCTGATAAATGAAATTGTATTTTTATTATTTGAAATTATTACTTTAAAACTATTCACAAATTTTATGCAATTTAATAATTATTTATGTTATTTTTTTACTGTACAAATAATTAATTTATAAATTTAAGTACTATAAAATTACTTAAAGTTTATTTACTAATTACTTTTTATTTGTTAAAACTGATAAATATTAAAAATAAATTTTTTATACCTATATTAATTCGTATCATTTTCAAAATATTCTAAAATGCAGGGAACATAATTTTTCACACAAAAAAATATGGAAATTTGAAAAGACACACAAAATTATTTTTTGGGGAAAAAAAATCTTTTTAAAATTATGTCATTCTTCCACACACATTTTTAAAATAATCATTCCTTTAAAGAGTTCAACTTATATAAAATTCAATTCCATATTATATTGGAATAATAAATGTTTCTGACTGTTTTGGAACATGGTGCTACTTAGAGAACACAAAAAAGAACCAAAAATGTATAGTAATTTTGAATCCTTAAATTGTATGCGTTTATCGCGCATCATTATAGAACTTCCAGCCATCATCTTATAAAACAAGTATTGCTTCCTGATTTCTAAGAATAAAACTTATTTAAAAAGTATTTTATTCTTTATATAAAGATTTAATGATTATTATTATTTATTATTATTCTATTATTATAAAAGGGCAGTTAAAAATATTATAAAAAGAACTAAAGCTGAAGTTGATAAACTTTATAAATTCTCTCTAATTTAGCATTGACATTTGCTGATTTCGTCAATTTCAAAGCAGATTTATTTTGCATTTATAAAAATATGTGAATCATCCCAATGATGCAAAAGAACATCATAAAATAGCAATTTTTGAATTTCTCTTGATTACTAAATTAATTATGATATTGCATCATAAATAAAAATAATAATAAATTTCCTCTAAGTTCTTTATAAAATATTCAAGACCTTTGACATTATTGTAGATAAAATTTTGAAGATCTTTTTCTGCATCCAAAGAAAAACATTCTATTTCAGATCCTTATGTCAACTTCAATAGCATTCTTTAGATTCTGAAAAAGAATTTAAAAAAAAAAAAAATGTTTCAAACCCAACATACGCCATGATCCCTCTAATCTTGAACACAGTCAAGGGTGGGTGTGGTATGCGCGAAGAGCAAAAAAGAGAAATTCGTGGCACCCCTTCAATTCAGGAAGTTGTTGCACCACTCCCAACCCATGCCCCACATCCACAAGTAGATCGAACGGAGTCTATTGCAGACGACTCTCGAATCAGGCCACGACCTAGGAAAGTGAAAATGAAATAAAAATACTAATAAAAAAAATCAAGAATATAGAGACTTTCTCTTCTCGCTTACCCCCACCGAACGTCCCCCCTTCTCCCCCTACCCCGCATTTTTACGCAAGTCCACATTCAACAGGTGGGATCTCGATGAGTATATAAAGAGAGAGCAAACATGGTAAGAGTATATCTCAACACCGAGTTCGAGTGTAAGACATCTACCATAATGTTTAAGGTAAGTCCACTTGTGATATGGCCTGGTATATCATAAAAACCGAACTAATAGTTTCTACAATTACTATACATTTGAAAACATGTATAACTTATATTTCCTATACAGTATAACTCTTATTTCTATATAATATAAACTGTATAAAAAATTTTAAAATCTAGTAAAGCTTTTTAACTTTGTAATATAAATATGAAGCCCATTTGAGAATGTATAAATATCAAGTATGTTCCATTAGTTGGAATTTTTTGGATTCTGAATTTTTGCAATATTGTTTTCAAATATCAGTTAGATTATTCCAGAACTTTATTGTTTTATAAAAATGAAAATTTTGGATTTTTATTTCATTTTACTGTAATATTTTATACACTTAGCCAAATTTTTGTTTATATTAAAACTGAATAGATCTTGTAATAGATTAGATTTATTTAAGAAATTGAAATATTTTTTCAACTTAAGAATAAGTTTATTCCAAAAATAATTTAAAAGATATTTCAATTTAAAATCGATGCATTTTGTTTTAATCTTAATAACATGTTTTGTTCTTGATACTGCCATATAGTTTTTAATGAAAATACTTTGCAAAAGATTAATTGCTGGAAAAAATTATTAAAAATTTTTTTTGATTTGATTCAAGAAATATTAATATTTGTAAATTTTAATTTTATATAAATAAAAATTTAAAAAATTTAAAGCCATAGGGATTTTTAATAATAGATCATTTTGTCACAACTGAAAATCTTTCAAATGAGCTTGCAGAAATAAGAAGTACAAATAACTGATATTACTATATATATATATATATATTTGATTTTTATATTTGTGCTTAAAAATTATATAATTAAATGTTTTCTAAAAGTACACTTAAAAATAGCAATAGTAAATTAA
>JAPMOQ010014120.1:0-11138 GCA_026543055.1 Argiope trifasciata
CGAGCAACTTATTTAGTGGCTGTGGCATATTGACTGTAACTTTACGTAGTGGCCTATAAAACTCCGACAGCTTCTATTGCGTTGTCGTTGATTTATACCATCCGCTTTTACTTAGATATTTAATTTTTTTATTAAAGGAACAAAATAAATTTTTTGTGGATCTTTTAGTATTTAAGTTTATTTTATTTTTATGTTTTGTCTCGTATTTGCGTATAACGAAAATTTTATTTCCCTTCTAAATAAAAAAAAGACCAAATATTTTAATGGTCTAGTAAGAATAGTGTCACAATCGTACATTAATATTAACAGAAATAAAAAGTTGCACTGACAAAAACAGTCAGTAAATGTTCCTTTTTTTAATATTATAGTGGTATTTTCTTTTCATACAATTCATTTTTTTCATTAAAAAATTATTTGTTCTCAAAGAAATTCAAATCATTATCGTATTCTTCTCTTTTTAGAAGCTGATTGAGCATGTTTGAAAAGTAATTAAGCATGGAAAGTTACAATTTGATCGGAAAATAGTCTTTAATAAATAAGTGGAATCTTGTGTTACAAACCTGTGGCGTTCCTTCTCAACAGGGTAGTTGCACCACAGGAAAGATTGTTTTAGGATCAGCTTTCTTGGACGCTGATCGAGTGCCGTGTCAGTTACCTCAGATCTTGGAAACAGACTCGAAGATCATTTGACGGCAAGCTTAACGCTCGTTTGGCGACGTATTTGGTGATTTCATCTTCAAAATAGATATAACTGGAAACCTCCAGAATCTAAGCAAATCCGCCAACAAGAATCAAATTTTGCCTTCTTGCTCCAGAATCATTTCGTTTCTCCTCCTGGGAAAGCATTATGATGAGCTTTCTTGGATGCTGATTGAGTGTCATGACAGCAATATCAGAACTTGGCAACAAACTCAGCGATCATTTGGCAACGAATTCGGTGATTTCATCTTCAAAATAGATATTACTGGAGACCTCCAAAATTTAAGCAAATCTGCTAACAAGAATCAAATCGCATCTGAATGCTCCAGAATCATTTTGTTCAACCTCCCCGAAACTATAAGAGGTCAGCAGTTTCAAGCTGCAGGGATTATCCATAGTAACCATGAAGCGAGTCGTCAAGAGGATAAAGAAGCAACTGCGGGATAATTCATCAAAAAACAAGCTTTGTGTGTAGCTCAAGGGATTGCTGAATGGTAATGGGGCTGAGTCATGCCGTTTATTGTAGAAAGCAGCATCCGGACGTGAGCGGAATAGCCAATTATGAAGCAGTGAGTCAGCAGTTGGATACAGTTAAATTGAGGAGATAGTTGAAGACATTTGGAGAGACGTGGAGTAAAGATACGTGAATTTCCACCTTCTTCTGAATTCTGACTGGTCAATTTGTGTGCTGTGGCCGTTATTGCTACTGATTACTACCTATAGGCTACTGCTCGATGTTTGTGGTACTAGCCTTTGTCTTGGCTGCGAATTTGTCTGCGTATTAGTGACTTCGTGTTAACCCTTTCGCGCCTACTGGCACATACACGTGCCAGCAAGAAACACGCTCACTTCCCAACCGACACACCGGCGTGACAGAGCCTTTTCTCGTTCACGGCCGGCCGTCACACATTTGTGCCAGTGTCTTAGAACGTTTTAAAAAATATAATTTTCGGCACAAGATGGCATTGTATGTCTATATGGTTTCAGATACATGTAGATCTGACCTTCTACTCGAAATGAGAGAAGCATGACTCACATACACGTGGTTTTCGATTATATAAACATAGGGGGAAATAAATGCTTCCGATTGGAATGCTTTATGACGGCTCATTAAATTCGCACGTGGTATTTTATTTATAGTAAATAGGGAATTTTATTTTCTCTAGAGTTGGTTATTTCGGTTTGCAGTCCAGTCTTCAGTGGATAATTAGATTTTGTAGACGTGAATTCTTTCTGTTTTTACCGTTGCAATGTCGAAATGTCATTAAAGTATGTATTGAAAATAAAATGTGTAAAATATATATTTAAACAAGAAATGACTTAAGTAAATAAAATATGTATAAATGTATAAAAAAAGCATATGCCATTCAAATTCTATACAGAGCATTATTAAACAATGCGTTGAAACTTCGGTAAATTCATGGATTTAGGCTTAACAGCAAAAAGTCCTCCGGCCCTGGACAGACACTCGCAAAAGAAACTGCCGGCCTCAGCGATAAGCGCGCGTTAGCGATTCCCGTCGCGAAAGGGTTAATAAAGTCGTAGTTCCTTATTTAGACCAACTGATTTTTTCCATATCATATACCTACTACAAACGAATACGGTGACATTGCAGACTTAGTGGAACTGAAAATTCGTAACAATTGTATAATACAGCTTCTGTACTTTTGTTGTATTAATTGATTTTAATATTTTTTCCTTATAGTGCCCAAATCTCTCACGTTTGTAACATTTGTTATTAAATTATGTTTTTACATTAAAAAAAAATTACAGCCAGTAAACCCCTAACCATATGACTAAGTTGTATCAGCAAAGATTACTGTGGCAGGTTGTTATGCTCATTAACTATTCAACTTTCGCATAAGAAAACAACAGCCAACAAATATTCAAAGAAATTCAATTTGTTGGTAGAAGACTATATATCTATTCTATCATTTTTAAATACTTTTAAATTTTCAGGGTATTGTGATATTGTGTTAAAGTTATCACAGCCCACCATGAGTCTTCCTCTAATTTTCTGAAGTTCGTATTATAATGTTATGTAGTTCATAACCTATTTCCGCAGATGTACATGCGTTGTCTTGCATTCTTCCGAATCTGTAGAAATACTTAAGAAATTTTGCATTTCCTGATATAACTTGTACTTTTATCAAGTAAAATATTCTTTTTTAAATTTTTGGTTCCGGTATGAATTTATATTTCATATGATCTTTGCTCGATATTATCCATCTATCCTACCACTGCATGCTCATCGCTATTCTTTGTTCGACTTCGGGCTGCAATATCTATTTGGTCTTTCTGTGTTGCTTTTTCGTATATTCATCTGCTCTCTTGTTTCCGCATATACTGATGTGATCTTTAATAAAAATTAAATTTGTGTTTTGACTTTTGCGGAAATACTTTTTGAATTCAACTTTAGTTCATGCTTTTCACAATCTGCATATAATATTTTATTTCGTTCATTGATTTGTTTTAGCTATGGATGACTCAAAGTGTAAAAAAATTATTTTATAGTCACTCGATATATCAAAATATATAAAGAAATACTGATAAATAATGAAAATAATTCAATATATAAAGTGGTTATAGTTCAACTTCCACTGTGAAATGATCTTAAAAGGGAAATAACTGGGCGAAATGGTAATTGTTTAAAGAAGTCATGGGAATTTCTTTTCCTCCCAAAAAAGATCAAAACTTCCCACATGTGGGGAAATGGCTATATGCAATACTGTTCAGCAAAATAGGGACACCGTTTTAAAATGTGTTTAATCGTTTCTGAAAAGGGTTACAAAGCATATTCAATGTCATGTCCACCATTTTTCGAAAGCAAGTTAAATCGTATTACCCCATTCGCACCAGTAGCTCTTAGCATTTAGTCACACACATGTTAGAGCAGTGGTGGGGAAACTTTTTTTAAGACGGGCCATTTGTAATAACTAGACGATCGTAGCGGGCCAAAGAAGAATGCTTAATCGTTAAAAAATTTATGTGTTCTATAAACATGTACATATATTATTACATACACTTATTATTTTAATAGTAAAAAAGCAAAAGGTAAGAAATTTATAAGCACAAAATATAAAATGAATTTAGTGTAGTTCTTGATGTGAAGTATTATCACTTTATTTTCTGGTGTCATTACTGGTTGATGGTGCATGAGAAAAATGAAATTGGGACTGTTTTATCAAAATTTCATCATAGTCCGGTTCCATTTGTGAAGCAGAAATTCTTAAAACTGATGAAAGGTGCTCATCTGTAATTCTGTTTCTTAAAGAAGTTTTCCTAAGCTTCATTGTTGAAAAGATTTGTTAGCATATATAAGATGAGCCGAACATTGTCATTATCTTCATTGCTAACTAATGCTCTTGCGCGGGTGTTTGTTGAGGCAGTGGGAGTTTCGGGGATTACACAAACAATTACTCGAGTCACAGCGGGTCGTTGCAGATGACTGACTAAGTCGCTAACTAACTGATCTTCGGGCGGCCTCGCTTGTATTTATACCTACATGCAAGGATTATTCGGGAATTGGAGTTTTGCGGTTCTTTCGGAAAAACAGAACAATGAATCGAAAATGCGAGAGTATCTGGAAGTTTCGAGCGAAGAGGAGTCAGCTGTTTGGGTCGGATGGATTTGTCCAGAATACTATTGTGTTTTGAATATCCCCGCAGGTAGTTTTTATGCGGGTCGTCAAATTACGAAGTAAGAAGGCGTTCAAACATTCTCACGACGGCACTCTTAAACGGGCCGGATTAAACCTTTCCGCGGGCCGGACTTGGCCCGCGGGCCGTAGTTTCCGCATCACTGCTCTAGACAATCAGGTTTTTCGTAGCATAATCACACACCGGCCACGAAAGGATGTGCATAATCTTGCATTATATGACACAGTGATGTGATTATCTTTTAAGGACAATCCTTTTAATGATCAACAGTTAGTGATATTTAGGATGATTCTTTGTTTCTAGACTTCATACTCCAAATGTTGTCATGGCACGAGTTATTTAATGTGGATAGATAATATAAGAATAAAAATCAATTGGTTTAGCGGTTGAATGCAAAATAAATAAATGACCCTTAATAAAACTTTTTAGGAAGCAGCTATTATTCAGAATTTATAAGTAGATTTTTAACATATTCTATGATGTCAGTTCTAGAAAGAAAATTATAAAAAAATTTATATGTATGATTAGAAATCGTTTAAATTCTCTTATACGAAAGTTTAAAAGATCGAAGAAAATTCATCGAACATTAAATAAAATGATAGAAATAACTATTGTTTAACAGAAAAAAAGTGAAATTTAAAAATATCGTAAAGAATTGCATTTGATGAGCTATTTTGTTTATATAGTGTCTTTGTATCGGGTGCAAGATTGTGATCATGCTTGTTTTGTTTTTACTTAAAATTAACCCAATTACTTTCGCATTAAAATTGGTTTGTGTTAATAACTAATTGGTTGTATATCTTACAAAAATAATAGAAATAAATGTTTTATATTACAAAAATAAACTAAATTTTGCTGTTTCTCAAGAACACTCCCACTGTGCAATGGACTAAAAAATCATTGCAACACTAAATGCCAAAATGAGCAGGAAGTTTGAATAAGACTTCTGGTCTTAAGCGTGGATCTGACTTGATCTCTTGTATATATTAAATAATTAATTAAAGTTAGTAAATCAATCAGTAAATAAAGTTAATAATTAAGTAAAATGAAAATAAAAAAATAATGAAATGAATCAATTAAGTAATTAATAAAGTTAATAAATATTGTTGACCTTTTCATTAGCTCTTCACACTTACACCAGCGAGTGGCCCGCAACACCTTGGAAAATGTATAAAAAATTATCCTGAAAAAACAGTTGCTTGTGATTATTACATCGCAAAATAAAAAGTCTAGGGGTGAAAAAAAGTACTATCAGAGTTTAATAGGTATCATTGAAGGTCTGATTAGTGCTTAATTTGCAAGCAAATGTTAGTGGATAGTCAAGGTACCTTATTATTGAAAGTTGTGAGTCATAATATACAAAAACTATAAAAAAAATTATGAAACAAGCCTACAAAGAAAATATTTTCTGCGAATAAAGACTAAATTTATGATGAAGATACGTTTAATTTCGAATTCGCTATTGCTACTGCATTTAAATGTTCGAAATTGCTGTAATCAATGAATCTTAAGTTTATAATGTATTAGAAAAAATAAAATGTTTAAACCAACTAGTAATTATGAATCCTTCCTGTAGATTTTATCAAGAGTCACTTTAATGCAAGTACTGAAATTACATTTTCTTCTTTCAGGATTCCGGCTTTTGTCCAAGAATTGTCCTCACGGGCTTCGAAAATACCATGATATTGAATTTTTGGAACACAAGAATTAATGGTCAACATATATGACACCAGTAAACTTTTAACTATAAGGAAATTTTAAATCTCGGGTGCATCAATCACGTCTATCTAATCAGTCGGAATTGAAAGATACAAACTGCTGAAAGATACTATGTACACAGCAAAACATGCTACATTCTGCCGTTACAGCATTTTCTACACGCATTGAATGTTTAAATTAACACGTCAATTCTATAATTGATAGTAATAGGCGTTTTGAACATATGTTTCAAAATAAATGTTTTGATAACATTATAATTTTGGTATTTACGTGTCTATTAATTTATGTACAAAACGTTACCGATTGGCTATTTTTAAAATTATTTTTTTCTTACCGAAAAAAAATATCGCAACTTTTCGATGTTGAATCTGCAAGCCGTTTCTAGTTTTGATTGATTTTATGCATTTTTAAAGTTTTTATGGAATTTTTGACCACCGGTATGATAAAACAAAGCTTTAGTTAACAAACTTAAATTATTCATCCGTCATTAGTTTACTTCTCATACATTTTAAAAATATTTAATAGTAATTGAACTCTGATATATTAATAGCTTACCCTATCTTTTTGCACCACTATTTTTAATGTCTAATATTATATTTTAACTATATAGAAGCTGCTTTGCAATGCTTATGCGTTTACTAATTTCGGTTTTGTATTTTCGGCAATTTGATTGTTAATTGCCGATGCCTAATAAATGAAAATTGTCGTCGAAGGATTTGTCCGACTGCGATTTTTTGTTCTTGTATAGTTAAAATAGATATTTATCTGTCTATCAATGGTGATTTTCCCTTATTTTCTTTAATTTGCAGTCAGTTATTACAAAATAATGTTCTACTTAAATTTAAAAAAAAAGTTTTATTGCAGTTTTGGCCATTTTCACGCTGCTCTAACTCATTATAAATTATTTAACTATAAAGCACATATAAAATATATTAGAGGCAATAGTTTTTTATATATTAATTTACTGTCCTCAAGAAATAAGAGATGCAAAGTTTTCTCGAGGAATTGTTTTTAGGATTACGGAGGTTTCTCTCTTTGAAGCTCATGTCGGTTAACTGATTGACGTTGTGTTGACCAGTGATGTGATCATTTTGTCAGAAAATGCTGTATTGTTGAAAACTTTTATGTGGAAAGTGTTAACATTGACGGAAGCCTAAATATGAGTTATACTGAAAGTATTCCTCATATGTGGCCACCACTCATTTTAAGAAGCATCGCTTTATGAAGGAGTCATGTTTTCAAAGATTGCTTAGCTCGTTTTAGGAGTCAGTAGTCATGAAAGGCACATGTTTAGTGATTTTGACGGTACTCTTAACATTCATGGGAAAATATGATGTGAATAAGATTTAATTGTCTTAACGTAAATGAGTTGAGCTGAATAGATATAATATTTTATTATCTTAACGTTATTAAAAGAATTCGATAAAAATATCCTCTATAAGTCTAATTTTCTATTTTTCTTATATATTACTAACGATAATTTAAAAATGAAGTTTCAATTAAACAAAACATTGGGCAATTTACGCTTATTACTGTCTACTGATTCCCACAATTACATTTAAATTGTTTTACTGCTTTAATCAAGTTTATTGAAAATTAAATAGCGTATATAATTCAATTACATAAAGCCACTCAAAATAAATATAATTTATTTTTATATAAAACAAATAAGTAGTTTTTGTTGATTATGATTCAAATCAGCTGGGTCACTTTTTTGCTGCTTCAAATCAATTTTAGTTTCAGATGAAATTTAATCAAAAATTTTAGTAGAGACATTCAGCGGCCATGATCATATGTGCGTAATCTTGAGTTAAGTGATCCAGTGATATGCCTATCTTCTTAAGAACAGTAATTTTATGATAAAAAATCAGTGAAGTTTAAGATGATTCTTTGATAGACGACATCATACTGCGGTTTTTTCATCACACGGCATTTGAAATATTGATACATTGTATAAGAATATGAATCGATTTAGCGATTGAATGCAAAATGAATAATTGACCCATGATTAAACTTTTTGGAAAGCAGCTTTACTCAGAAATTATGAGTAGATGGTTAACATGTCCTATGTTGTCAGTTCTAGAAAGAAAATTATAAAATAATTTATTCGTATGGCTAGACATCGTTTCAATTCCCTTATACGAATGTCAAAAAGGTGGAAGAAAATTCACTGAATATGTAATAAAAGTATACACATATCGATTGTTTAGTAAGAAAGAAGTGAAGTATCGCTATATAAAAAAGCTGGAAGTAAAAGAAATTACTATTAGAGTTTGATATATATCATTGAATGTCTGATTAGAGCTTAATTTGTAAGCAAATGTTAGCGGATTATCACTGTATCTTATTTCGTGAAAGTTGTGAGTAAGAATACACAAAAAACTTTAAAAAAATATTTTTTAATAACAAGCCTACAAAGAAAATATTTTCTAGGATAAATACTAAATTTATGACGAAGATACACTTTATTTGGAATATGCTATTGCTACTTATTTAAATTTTTTTTAATGAAATTATCAGTGAATCTTAAGTTTAGAATGCATTTTGAAATTATAAAATGTTGAACCAAGCGGAAATTATGCATTCTGCCTGTAGATTTCCTGCCAGTCGCCTTGAGGCAAGGACTGAAATTATATTTCTATCGGGGATTTTAAATCTCGTCTGTATCTATCAGGTCCATCGAATCAGTCGGACTTGAAAGATACAAACCGCCCAGAGATGTCATGTATAAAGCCAAGCATGCTGCATTCTGCCATTACAATATTTGCGACACGCATTCAATGAGTAAATCAACACGTCAATTTAATTATTGGTGGTGATGGGCATATTAAACCCATGTTCCAGAATGAATGATTTGATAACATTATAATTTTGTTATTTGCGTATCTTTTTTTGCATTTATGTACAAAGCGTTACCTATTGGCTGATTTTAAAATATTTCTTCTATAAAATAATCCCAGTACTTATCGATGTTAATTCTGAAAACCGTTTATAATTTTGCTTGATTTTATAAATTTTTAAAATTTTATGGAGTTTTGACTACCGGTATGATCAAACAAACCTTTAGCTAACATACTTAAATTATTCATCTGTCATTAGTTTACTTTGCATTCATTTTTAATTTATTATTTAATAGTAATCGAGCTCTGATACATTATTAACTAACCTTATCTTCTGACACCACTATTTCTATACTCTAATACTGTTTTTAAACTTTATTGACATCACCCTCTCCGCATATTTTCAAGTTTAGTATCTGCAGTAAACATTAATTGACAATTACGTTACTTATCGTCATAACATTGAGCAATTTACTATTATTACTGTCTACTTATTCCCGCTGTTTACATTCAAATTGAATTGTCTTCCTGTTTTATTCAAGTTTATTGCAAATTAAAAAAAACATATATAACTCTAATACATTAAACACCACTCAAAGTAGAAATAATTTATTTTTATATAAAACAAATGATTTGTTGGTTCTAGCTACGGTACACATAAGGTGTAAATTTTTAGTAATTTAGCTGCTCCAAAACATTTGGCGTGGCAGAAGTTTGGTGATAAATTAGATCAAAATATTTCGTTGTAGAATCATTGATCGTATATACATAATCTTGATTATTGTGATCCAGTGACGTGGTTATCTTTAAGGACAGTCCTTTTATTGATCAAGAATCAATGAAATTTAGAATGATTCTTTGTTGGAAGATTTCATGGTGCAGTGCTTTCATGCCTCGGCTTTTCAAATGTTGATAGATTATATTACAATAAGAATCAATCGATTTCGCGGTTGAAGGTAAAAAGAATAAATGACTTTTGATAAAACTTTTTCATAGCAGCTATTACTCAGAAGCTATGAGTAGGTTTTTAATATATTCTACGTAGCCAGTTCCATAAAAAAAAGTATAAAATAATCTATACATATGGTTAGAAATCGTTTTAATTCCCTTATACTAAAGCTTGAAAGAGCGAAGAAAATTCATTGAATATGTAATAAAAGAATACAAATATCTATTGTTTAGTACAAAATGATTAAATTAAAAAAATATTGTAATGAATTGCGCTTGATGAGCTATTTTGATTATATAAAGTCTTTATATCGGGTGCAAGACTGTAAGCATGCTTGTTTTGTTTATATATAAAATTAACCCAAATTGTTTTCTATTAAAATAATTGGGTTTGTGTTTTATCTTACAAAAATACAAGCAGAAATCACATTTAAGTGTAATCATTATTTATTGCTCTAAAGTTACCCTAAGTTTCAATGTATTTGTCTAAGAATTAAATAAATTTTACTATATGAACTCGTTAAATAGCAATCTATGTTTATTTTCCAATTTGTCGTGGACTTTTTAAAACTTTGAAACATTAATATTTAGCAATATGATTATTAAATAAGACCCTAACTGAATCAACGTCAAGCAAATCCGCACAAGAAATGTCGAAAGATTTGATGGAAATTCAAGAATCGAAAGATTTGATGGAAATTCATTGAAAGGTAGGGTTCTCTAAATATAGATAGATTTCTATAGGATAAAATTCTAACACACACTAAGGTTTTTAGTCACTTAGGGTTATCTTAATAATTCTGCGTTTCATCACCTGTAACAGTTCCAAACTATAAAAAAATTCTTTTCTATCCTCAAAGGAGTTTTCCATATGTGGATTTCAACGATTCATATATTTTCCTTCGATTTATTTCAAACATTTTTTTTTTAAATTTTGTAAATAAATTGGAGTCGTTTCTGTAGAATGGTAGGGTGACGATTACTGCAACGATAAATTCCGATTATGTCGGTATTATCTTCAACGAGCAAAGCTTCCAAGTCTGCAGGTGTTTTTAGGTCTATCATATTCGAAGGCATGTTATTAAAATCTTATTTATTAAATCGAGAAAACCACATTTGCAGACTGTATACGATGAATATATCCCACAGGAATTTTTAACAGAAATCTACGTCTTTCTTCTGCACATTTATTTGCAAAGAAACAATTCAACATACCTTCCAGCAAAAGCCAACTTTATTGAGTGAAACTTGACAGTTTTCTGGGCTAATTATT
>JAPMOQ010014125.1:433-12881 GCA_026543055.1 Argiope trifasciata
TTTCCGTCTATAATATTCAATAAATGTATCAAAGACGCTTCGAATCTGGTGGAAAATCCCAATATTAAGAAATATAAGGACTACAGCGCATGTCCGTGAAAATGACACTTGAAACTTCAAAAAAATCTATAAATATGTTATGGAAATATTTTGCCTTTAAATATGAAATTGGAAAATAAGTCTGAGAAACTAGAGAATTAATGTTTGAACATTATTGAAAAATGTAAAAAAATAAAAATAAATTCTTTTTGCGATGTCGGGACTCGAACTCAGGCCCTGCAAAAAGCGAAAACTTCTCAACCACTCTACCCACCAAGCCACACATTCCTTCATGCAAAATGTATCTCTCCGTCCGCAATATTTCTTAAATGTATCAAAGACGCTTCGAATCTGGTGGAAATCCCAATGGTAAGAAATAGAAGGACTACAGCGCATGTCCATGAAAATGACACTTGAAACTTCAAAAAAATCCACTAATGTGTTATGGAAATATTCTGTCTTTAAATATTAAATTGCTAAATAAGTCCGAGAAACTGGAGAATTAATGTTAGAAACATTATTGAAAAATGTAAGAAAATAAAAATTAATTATTTTTGCGATGTCGGGACTCGAACTCAGGACCTGCAAAAAGCGCAACCTGCTCAATTATTAGAATATTAAAATTAGATATATAGATATATAGATATATAGATTAGAATATTAAAATGAGTTTTAATTTTTTTGATAGTTAAGAGTAAAGTTTTAGTTTTCTTGCATAAATATTGGATTTACCATAATAAATGCTTAAATAATACAGAAAATAATTTTCAAAATATTTTATCCGTCATAGTAAATGCCCAACTAGTTCTTAAAGTAATGACATTGTTTTAATAAATAAAACAAATCCTGCGATTAGTGACTCGATCTGACGATTATCAAAATGCATTTTAAAAGACTACAGCTCTATCTACCCAGTAACTCTTTCTTTAAGCTCGATTCAGTTCTAAGATTCTTAACTTTCCCTTCCTAATTACAATCATTCTAGGTATCTGGTTTAAAAGAAGAATGCTAAAAATTAGAATGCTGTCTACTCATATGCATGATCTCGGAAATTTTAAATGTCTTTGAATTGATTAATATTATAAAGAAAAAAATTTTTGATGTATAAATATTAGATCCTTTATAATAAATACTAATCTAATAAAGAATATAATATTCAAAATACATTTAAAAAATAGTTCCTTCACATCAAGAGTCGAACTGACAATCACCCAAATAAAAACAAACAGTCCACTTTTCCATCCATTAAGCCACACTTGCTTTAAACTTGTCTCAATTCTAAGATTCTTAATTTTCCCTTCCTAGTTACAATCTTGCTTTGAATCTGGTTTAAAAGCACAAAGATGAAGTATAGAATGTTGTCTGCGCATGTGCATGATATCGGGAAATTTAAAATGTTTTTCAATTTATTGATATTTTAAAGTAAAATTTTAATTCTCATGCATATTTATTGAATTATTCGTAGTAAATGCTAAATTAGTACGATATTTAATGTTCAAAATCAATTAAAAAATAAAAATATGTAAAACAAATCCGGAAATTAGAGATTCGATCTGGCTGCCAACAAAATGGAATGAAAGAGCTGACAGCTCTATCCCGTAATAGGCTCTTGTTTTGTACACTACGGAATTCTAAGATTTTGAAATTCCCCTTCCTATTTATACGGTTAATTAGGTTTAGGAGCAGAATGCTAAAGCTAAGAATGTTATCTGTCCCTGTGCATTATCTCGGAAATTCAAAATGTCTCTGAATTTATAGATATTTTGATATAAAATTTAGATTCTCATAATTCAATAATAGATTCTCATAGTGAATATCAATCAAGTACAGAAAGTAAACTTGAAAGAAAGTTTTTAAAAAAAAAACCTAAAATAAAAAAAAAACAGTTCCTTCGCAGTTCGAAGTCGAACTGAGACCATCCAAATAAAACGAAATAACTCTAGCGTTCTATCCATTAAGGCACACTTGTGTCATACAAGTCTTAATGCTAATATTTTAAACCAGCCTTTCCTAGTTGCAATCGTATTAAGAATCTGGTTTAAAGGCACAATATTAAAGAATGGAATTTTGTCTGCTCATATATGCATGATCTCATAAATTTAAAATGTCTTTGAATTTATTGATATTTTTTTTAATTTAATTCTCATGTATAAATATTTAATAATTTGTATTAAATGTTAAACTAGTACGATATTTAATGTTCAAAATACATTTAAAAAATAAAAATATATTAAACAATTCCTGCTCATCGAGATTCGAACTGACGACCACGAAAATATAATAAAAGGTCCTACAGTTCTATCCATCAAGCCACACTTGCTTTAAGAGTGGCTCAGTTCTAAGATTCTTAACGCTCTCTTCATAGTTACAATCGCACTGGGAATCTAATTGGGAAAACACAGCTTTAAAGATTCGACCTTTTTCTTTTTTTGCGCATGTACATGATTACTGAAATTGAATATGCTTTTAAATTCATCGATATTCTAATTTAAAAGTTTTATTCTCATGTATAAATATTTGATCCTTTACAGAAAATTCTTATCTAGTGCAAAAAAAAGATTCGGAATGCCTTTTTTTTTTAATATAAAATTGTATATAGAACAACTCCTGTGAACCGAGACTCGAACTAACGACCACCGAAACGGAATGAAAGAGCCTAGAGAAAGAGCCTACCCATGAAGAATGAAAGAGCCTACCCATCTTTCCAAACTTGGCTTATGATCGGCTGAATTCTAAATGTTCTCTTTCTAGTTACAATAGTACTGGGAATCTTGTTAAAAAGCACAATGGTAAAGAATAGAGCAATGTGTGCGCATGCGCATGATATGTGAAATATAAAATGTCTTTCAATTTTTTTTTTGATACTTTTTTTCTTGTGTTTAATTTTTTAGAGTAAAATTTTAATTTTCTTGTTTAAATTTTGGATTTTTCATAATAAATGCTAAAATAGTACATAAAATAGTTTTCAAAATAGTGGTACCGTTATAGTAAATGCTGAATTAGTGCGGAAAATAATATTTAAATAACAATGTTTAAATAAATAAAAATATATAAAACAAATCCTGCGATTAGTGACTCGATCTGGCGATTACCAAAATGGAATGTAAAAGACTACAGTTCTTTCCACCTAGTGACACTGGCTTTAAGCTCGACTCAATTCTAATATTCTTAACTTTGCCTTCCTATTTACAATCATTCTGGGTATCTGGTTTAAAATAATAATGCTAAAAATTAGATTGTTTTTTGTGGATGTGTATGATCTCAGAAATTTAAAATATTTTTGAATTTATTGATATTTTAAAGTAAAGTTTTAATTCCGATGTCTAAACATCGAGTCCATCATAGTAGATACTAGTACGGAAAGTAATGTTTAAAATACATTGTTTTAAGAAATAAAAATATATGTAACAAGTTCGGCGAATAGAGATTCGAACTAACGACCCTCGAAATGGAATGAAAGAGCCAAGAGTTCCATCTACTTAGGCAAACTCGCTTTATGATCGGCTGAATTTTAAGATTCTTAACATTCTTTTCCTAGTTATAATAGTACTTTTAAATCTGGCTTAAAAGCACGAAGCTGGAGTATAGAATGTTGCCTGCTCATATGCATGATCTGGGAAATTTAAAATGTCTTTGAATTTATCGATGTTATAAAAAAATTTTTAATTATGATGTATAAGTATTGGATCCGTCATGGTAAATGCTAAACTGTTATGGAAAGTATGTTCAAAATATATATGAAAAAGTATTAAAATATATATAGAAATTCTTGCGCATCCAGATTTGAACAAGATATCCAGATTGACAGATGACATCCTAGAAATGATTTTTTAATATGGAAAGAACTGAAAAATTCAATATCACTCTTTTGATATTTAAAAAAAAATAATAATATTTTTCAAAAATGACTGATTTTCTGAGCAGCGAATATACTTAAATTACACCGCATTTCTATGTAATCATGAACACTGTTTTATGTACTGAATTTAGTTTAACTCTGAATGATTGTTAAAGTTTTTCTCGTTATTAGAATGTGAAAAGGAATTAGAAGTGAAATAGTTCCGAAATTAATTGAGTGGAGTCATTTTCTTTCATTTGGTTATAAAACATTGGTAATATCTTTCTTGCATTGCTTCATTTCTTTTTGGGCGTCTTTTTTCAAAGGAATCCTGGTCATAAAAATTGCAATTTAAGTGCCCCCCACCCGCTCGTACCCGAAATAGAGAGAAAGCATTGGATTTGTCGGAAAATTAGAGCCTGAGAATTTGAACAATCGCCTCAAAAAAAGATAGCCAGACGGTCATACAAACGGCATTCTAGTGTGTGACGTAAATGACAGAAAGACGAGTTAGATTAATGAAACGAACTATTTGAGAAAGGTGTACGAAATTTTTCTTATGATCATTAATTAATATATGTAGTTTTGGGGCTAAATTCGTTCTGATGAAATTTGTCTGTCTGTATGTTTCAACGCATCTCAACTGAATAATTACAAAGCGAAGAAAGTCAAATATATAAAATTTGGTGCAGGTATTTCAAATCTTTAGTGTAGGAACCCGTCAAAGTTTGAGCCAAATCTGACAAAGTGTTGATCGTTTGTTGGTCTGTATTTTCAAAAGCCTTTAAAAGCGCCCACAATGGGTGTTCAAAAACACAATGACTTAAACATGTCAAGTTTTGTATAAGATTTTGTGACTACAATTGTAATTCTCAGTCTAATTCTGGTTTTAAACTGTTGATAAATACTCGTCTAAAACAAAAAAAATCAATTTTCGATTACTCTAGATTTGCATCCCTGAGTTTAATTGTCAAAACACTCGCCAAGAACTCTACATTGGATTCAGGAAAATGCTGAATTCACAACAAAGCATAATATTTCATAACTATTGTACACCAATGCCATGCCAGGCATCGTCGGGGATAACACCTTTATTTACGGTTACGAGATAGTTTGGGGAAGAACACTCCCGTGATATTTTCTTCCAATCAACAAATAAAAAATACATTTAATTATCATCTAATAATAAAATATTTTAATGGAACTGTAAGAAACATGTTTACTTTTTTTAAATCAGTAATTATTTGAGTGGCTTTGAACAGACCATTACTATATATCAAGTTAATTATTTCAGTTTGATAAAAATATCGATTACCTACAAAATTCATAATTTTTTTTAAAAATTATCCAGAAATTATAGATTTACTTTGTAATTTGACAGTGTAAAAATGATGCTTAATTTATATCTTTTGTGAAAATTCCATAATCATGATATTTAAGAAATATAAGAAAACTGAAAGAAAGAGATACTGGTTCACTTCGTTTAAAAAAACCGATAATGACTTAAGCTTTTTTTTTTTAATCCATTTATTTTTTCCTTCTATTTTACATGCGAAGATTCCTTCCAATTATACAAAATCTCAATACATGACGATATGCTGGCAAAGCAACGTATTAAATTTTATAGTTAATGTTTTCAAAATTGAAGAGAAGAATTTGTGACACTAAATAATTTTTAAATTCGTATGTGCTGATGTTGGTATATTTCTGCACAACTTCAACATAAAATACAGTGGTTTTTTAAAAATTTCTGTTAATACCATAATGATCCACAGTGATACCGGCATTGCAATAAATTGATTTTCAAAATAGAGCTCTTAAGAGTAATCTGTTGTTGAAATTTCGAATAGTATTGAATTAGAATTTCCAAAATGCACTAAATTCCTTAATTGGGCTTAAAACGGTAAAAATAAATGCTATTAAATAATATAATTAAATTATTGCAAATAACAAAAATAAAATTATGCAAATGAATGAGAATTCCCTTGTTAGCGGAAAAGGGTATAAATCAATTTAGGCGAAATTTAAGAATTGCTTAAACATCAAACAAATTAAAACTCTACTTTGCGAAGTATATTACTGAAGAAAGGCTGACAATTGCTCCGATCAAGGATTTTTAATATTACGAAAACACTATTCTACAGGAAGAAATAAATTATTAAAGTTTGTAACTCGTACAGCCATTTAAGACGCGGAAATAAATTTGTACAACTGTGGTTTTTTTTCATAATAAGAATTGCAAAGCATTGAATTTATCAAAGAAATTCGAGCTCGAGATTTTGAATTTTCCCCTTTCATACCTTCCCGAAATCAAAAAAAGAATCTGTAAATGCATTTTTAAAAATATAAAAAACCAATTTGAGGTAGACAGATGAAATTTGGTTATAATGTTTTCCCTAAAATGGAGGTTCCTATCCAATTTTGAGTAAAGTCTTCAAAGGAAGTTTTCCTTTCTCACTCTCAGAAATAAATTATCTTGTTAACTCCAAAACGAAGTAAACTATTAGAGGAAAATTCTGCTCAATTATTATATATGTTACGGTCAAAGTAAAAAATTCGGTGATTATATAAAATTACCGTTGATAATACATAATCACCACTGAATTTGGTAAATATAATAAATTATATCATACTTATCAATTTTACCGGTTAGTTTATAAAATTGTTATTACGAGTTGGAGATTTTATAAACTAACTGATTAATTTGATAAATATTTTCTACATGTGTGATTTCTTATTTAAGTACCTTGTTCAAACTCTTTTCTTATTTTATGTGATGAAAAATATATAAATTATTACGTTATCTAAAAAAAATTGGGATTTCAGCTACCGTAAAGACACGTCCTGCATGTTCTGAATTTGATGCTTGTAATGAGAACTTTGGGCATTAAAATGAAAAATCAAAAATTAGGTGAGCAGTTTGTCAAACAAAATAAAAGATTCATTTTGAATTATTTCAAAAGTAAGTAGCCTCTTAGACAGCGCAATTCTTAAGAACTGCACCATTGCTGCACTTTTTGGCACAGTACCATTTCTTATATCATTGTTACGCTTTTTCATGAGGCGCGTTTTTACGCTTTTAGACATTTAGATTTTGTAGAGATTTCATGTTTTGAAATTAATATATATTGATACAAATATTTTAATTTCATGAATGTGGCACAGCTTAGACAAATATGGTTTTTGTGCCATAAAAGAACTGACTCAAAGCTAAAAACAAGTAAGAAGAAAGCTAATTCTAATAGATGTTGTATTAGTTGGAAAACCACCTAATACTGATTGCTTAACGCTGATTGTAGTTGCCGGACAACAGATAATCCCCCACTTATCTCCCCAACAGATAATTCCCATTTGCACTACTGTTCATTCAGTTCCATACACTTCAGAAAGAATAGTAGCAGCGTATTGACCGTAAGGCCTTTAATGTATTTTGTCATAACCGGCTATAAATATATAGTGACGAATTATATCATGAATTTGTAAATTTTTGTATCTATAAATTTTCAAATGCGAGTCATTATATGATTCCGCCATCTGATTTATGATTGCCAACACTACTGAATTTCTGTCTGTGTGAGTTCCAGAACAATTCTTTGTTAAATACATATTATTATTTTTTATTTTGTGTGATAAAAAATATATAATTCTTACATATATCTAAAAAGCATCGCAATTGCTACCATAAATACGCGTTTTTCATAATCTGAATTTGATGCTTGTAAGGAAATTTTGTGGCATTAAAATGCAAAATCAAAAATTAAGTGTAGAATTTTGTCAGGCTAAATAATAAGTTAATTATTTATTTGTTTTCATTCTTAAGTAGCCTCTTAGCCGATGCAATTCCAAAGAATTGCCCCGTTGCCCAGGGAACACCACGTGGAGGTGGGCTACTTTCGTTCCCCGCCCACCCACCCTCCATTGCTGCATCCGAAGACAGTTCTGATCTGAAAACTGCATCGGGCAGCCGACGACAGTTTCGATGTTAAACTGCGTCTTCCTGCGACCGGTATCTCACTGGAATATCCAAGGCCAAACAGAACTGGTAGATCTCAAAAGATTCTACAACTGGCACTCCGACAGGAGCCATCCGTGCAGGCAAACCCAAAACTGAGCACAGCTTGTAGACCTCGTAGGATTCTACAATAGTGATTTCAGACTTGTGGGTAGCAGATGGAGCCAATTTCGCTGGAAGTTCTAAGGCCTGGCATATCCTAAATACCATGTAGGAGCGAACCACTGGAACGGATTCTACTCTGGTCGCAGGTGGATCAGATGGTGTATCAACATCTTGATCCAAATCAGGATCGAAAAATAGATCTCCGATTGAGGGTAAGTGGGGGAACATGTAATATTTCAACAGTCCCAAGATCGCCCATAGGACGATCCATCCAATGATGGCCGTAGCCTCATTGAAACACAACGCACCAAACATAGCTCAGCAAAAAAAAGTCACACAACGATCAGTTGCAAAAAGAGAAATGATTCTTAACAGAGCAGCAGATGATGGATTCATTGTTTCATCTATCATATTATTTATATTTTGTGCGTCTGTTTAGCATTAAACAGTAATATTTCTGATAACAATAATAATAGGAGTGATTGTTGAAACCGTCTAAATCCAACAACAATTGAAGTTTAACCAATGTTTAGTAGTAAGTTAACAATGGAATAAATCTAATAATCAATCATATATTACTAGAGGAGGGCAAAGAGGGGAGCAAATATTTAGTTAAATTACGTGTGTTTTATTTTATATATTTCTTTCAAATATTAACTAGATTTTTCAAGAGGTTAAAATGAATGCTATTGATCGAGGTTAAAACTGAATAAAATTTGTAAAAAATGAATTGCGTAAAACTAGGAAACAATATTTCCCTTTCACTTAATAGGTTTCAAAATTCTGCCTTACTCTCTATGTGAGGCAAATTGTTACTTCATATGAGAAGTGTAGTAACTAGTTAAACAAGCGAAGTGGAATGTAAAAGAAAAATGAAAGGGGAAAGAAGAAGAGGGCAAAAATATACTCAAAGATAAAACACGTGCGAAACTAATGCATAAAAAAGAAACAATTCAAAAGGCATCCATTTTCAAAATCGCTTACATGAGCTCTTAGTACTTCGTAGAATAATGAATAAAGCCGAATATTCATTTTAAACGCCCATTTGTATATCGAATGAAACTCAAAATTCCCAACCAATCTTTTAATAAGAAAATCAATTATCAGATTTAATTATCTAAATCGCTGTTACCAAATTGACACGCTTTTAAATGAGTAGATCGACAAATGGTTAACCCCTTGACAGATCTGGCTCCAAATTTGAAATATACCTATGCTTTAAATATTGAATATGTGCATCAAATATCACTCATTTAGCATTCTTCGTTTTGTTATAGTGTTAAATTATGTTCACATCACAGGATTATATTAACAGATTTCCTCTGACTACACTTCATTTGAAATTTAAAACTCTGAAATACTAAGTAAAGACCATGTGCAAAATTTCATATATCAAGTGAAAAAAATTTTGAACAATCGTGTTCACTAAGAAGCGAAATTTTTTTTTAAATATGTATCTCAGATTCTAGGAGATCTAAAACATGGGGATTCATCATAATATGGTGTTGTAATTTTAAAAAAAACTTTAATAAGTGCAAATTATAAAACTATATTTAAACAATTAAATATATATATTTATAAACTATAAACCATATTTTTTAATATAAGTCAGGGCTAGACATCCCATCAATCTACTCTTATTTTATTCTGTTGGCGAGTTTTCTATAAATTGGCACGATTTTGTCATGCACAAGTGGGCATTTATCTTACCGAACCTTTAATTACTGCATCTTACTACAAAAAGTAACCAGAAACTGTATGAAAAAGTTTGTATGAAACAAAAACCGAATATAAAATTTGATATTTTCTTTAGAATAAATGGAGCAAAAGTTCTCTTAGATCTTTCACAATATCTATATTTTTAATTCAATAAAACGGTTAAATTTAAGGAAAGCATGGTTTAATGTAGGATAATTACTGTAATCAGCACCCAACGTAATACATATGTTACAGTAAAAGTAATCAATTCGGTGATTATATAAAATTACCGGTGGCAAAAAAGAATAACCACTGAAATTGGTAAATGTGATAAATTGTTTCATATTTATCAAACTTAACTTTTAGTTCATAAAATCCCCAACACGTAAGGAGAATTTTATCTAACCGGTAAATTTTGTAAATATGAAATAATTTATCGTATTTACCAAAGTCAGTGGTGATTATGTATAATCACAGGTAATTTTATATAATCACCGAATTTATTACTTTTGCCGTAACATATACATTTCAAACACTTATCAAAGTTTGATTTAAATTCAAGAAAGGATTGACGGTCTGTCTGTCGGCATTTGCAGAAGCATGTAAATGTGCGATAACTAAAATGCCTGATGATTTAAAAATACCAAAATTGGCTTACAACTGTGACGGCAAATTTAGTTATGCAAATTTAGATCTACGTTGGTTGGAAAAAAGCGTGTAAACAGAAATTCATCATTTTGGCAAATCACTCCTGTTGGTTTAAATGCACTAGAAAATCCAGATTTTTATCGGAGGCAGTGTTTATTCATTTAATTACTGTTTTAAGTTCAATGAAGAGTGAATAATTATCATCTTTCAGCGATTGCTTTACAATTTATAATCCACGAAAATTTAAGAAATCAGTAAGAAATGATGCTCACTGAATTTTAAAAATTAATATGCAAAAATAGAATAAAACAAAATTTCCAACTAGATTTTATTTACAAAAATATTAAATACAAACACAAACAAAAAAGGTTAATACAGCATCAAAAGTTAAAATTCCCCATTGCATGCAAATAATGTACAAGATGTGCATAGAATTAGCATTTATTGCATACATATTAAAAACATTCATTTGTGCACATAAAATAATTACATAATACATTAAATATATAATAAAGATAAAAACAGAAAATGTATGCGAAATACCAAAAGTCTGTTCAAAGACAGAAAGTTACAGCTTTGATAATGCAGTTTTTATAAATTATTTTAACACTATCATGCATTTTGAAGAAAAGCTTTAACAGTTTTTAGCAATTAATCTTCCGAATTTCGTAATTTAGTTTAATTTTAAAGAAAACTTCCAGCAAATAATTCAGAAGTATTAAGATTGTTATTTTGCATGTGTTTCAGATTTATGACGATGGAATTATTTCCTTATAAGCCAGAGAATTCCGGAATTTTTCTAAATTTATAGCGACCTACTCGATATTTTCAAAACTTATCACTTGATTTATACGTTTAGCTCGATTTTTTTTACGCATGGTGCCATCTATCAATGAGAAAAATCTCCAAAATGCATAACGATACAGCAACGAATTATAAATTAAAGCCTAATAAAGATAGATGATTCAAAATAAATTCAATTAAAGGTATTAATAAAAATGTATATAAAGCATTAAATTTAACAGCATTAGGGGAAAAAACTACAATGAAAAATAAACTGCTCTTTTGTCAATTATTGCATCCATTTTAACTATTCGGTGGTGTGAAGATTTCTGCAATACTTTGCATATAAACAGTTGTCCGTATGTAGTTGATTTTTTTAAATTTTAGTTTTAAGAAATTATATAGTTTTTTTAAAGCATATAAATCACCATGTTGATCAGACATGGCGATCAAATGCTTTTTTAATTCGATGGATTTCTGATTGACTGGCTAGCACAGCCATCAGTCATCCGTCGCTGGAAAACCTCTCAAAATGAAATGGCTCTCGCATTTCTTTTATTACTTTACATTATATCATTACGTTTCCCAGCATTGTAAAGATAATTACAAACATAAAGCTTAGATTTCATGACTAAAACATTATAATCTATTCATAATTATTTTTTAGCACACTGAGCAGTAAAAGGGATTACAATAAAAAATTTGTAAAGGATGCAATAAATGGGCGAGTAATGTGAGGATATATTTTGCCTAGTTACGAAAATAATTTTAAAAATAACTTAAATTAAATTCCTTGAAATCTAAATTAAATCACAGGTAATAATTTAAATATATTAAACAAGATATGGTTTGCGTTTTAAACATTCTAGAACAACATAAATAATTTATATATCAAAGCTCAAAAGGCATGTGCGGTAGTAATCAACGGTATCTCTAAAGCTTACAATTTAATTAAGATACAACATCGGGCAAGGGATTTTTTTGTCAGATTTTGTAAATCTCTAAGTATCTCAAATTATTTGAAACAAATATATTTCAAAAAGGATAGAAATTCAAAGAATTTAATGCTGGAATTAAAATTGTTTTATTCCTTATTCATTTAAATATTTTTCCTGAGATTAATTCTAACATTGATTTATAAACAGCTATTATACACTTTACATTACATACATTTTCCACAGCCATTATATAATACATCACTTTCCATACGATAACACAATGCAATAAAAATAATTAGGTTTTAATTTATTTCAATCCGCTTTCGAAACTGATTATTCATTTCTTTATATCAACTTCTTTTAAACAAAATTATAAACAGACATGAC
>JAPMOQ010014135.1:0-20894 GCA_026543055.1 Argiope trifasciata
TTTTTTAACAGAAAAAATGATAGTGTTTCACTTTCATTAAATTCATGCTTAAATAAAATATGCACTTAGAAAACAGAAAGATTATTCATAGTCCATTAAAAATTTCGACATCTTATGTAAGAATGTTAGTTTTTATAGTGTAAATAGTAACTCGGATTGATTTTTGTACCACTCATTTAATTTTGACTTTTGTGTTATGAAAATAAAAAATAAATAATGAAATTACATTTTTTATTAATAATAAACTGATAGTTTCAAAAATTCCCAAAAATTATATTTAAATAAAGCTATTTTTATCACTTTATTAAGTTGTAGTCCTTGTAATATATCTATCAAGGAAAAAATAAATATATTCACCTAACAAAATGAAATTAAGGTATGAAAAGAGAAAAATTCAATTTTCTCTCTAAATAAGACATCGCCATTAAATTTTCGAATATACTACGAAATTATTTCATTGATAATCAACAACTTTAATACAATAAGAGAATAATTCTAAGTACTTTACCGCTATTTTAGGCTGTTGGTAAAAAAAAGACGAAAAAATTAATGCTTTCGATTGCCAAGCTTCGCTCCAGAAATTTTTCTAAATCGGTTTAAACCTTTTTTTCAAAGAAGCTGGAAAAAAAATATCATCAGCGCATTTTTTTATTATGGTTGTAGTGTTTTTATTTTTCTTTCACAAATCTTATTGGATTGGGGTATTTTATATCTTTCTTTTCAGCAAATTTGAAGTAGCTCTAGATTGATTTTTTTTTTTTTCTTTTTTAGAATATTTGGTTGGAAGTGTTGGTGAATAAGTGATTACTTAGTTCTCTGCATCCACAACCACAAGTATTATAATTTATTATGATAAATAAAAAAATGGTTTTATAAACTAAAATACATGCGGTTATTATTTTGTAGATAAACATACAGTATCCCGTATTTCTATCAATGCGTTTTTTTTTTAGAATTTTGTCACGAGTATACAAAATTTTATTCCCTTCATATATATAATGTTCAACTTAATAATATTAATGAGCATTAGGAATGTACCAAATATTTGTTATTTTACTTTAATTACAGAAAATTTATACATTTTTAAGATACTATTTATAACAAAGGATTACTTACTTTTTCAAGTTATTAAATTATTTTTGTATTGCATTGTTTCCTATTTTTGCGTTGAATGTATTAAAATGAAAATAAATTCACAGTTTTTGCCCAACAGCAGAATTTGTTGTACTGAAATTTACTTACATCACGTGCTCAATTTTAGTTTATTCTCCATTTTTAAATTTCAACATTTTAGGAAACTATTCGCCATAACAAGAAAACATTTTAATAATTGCTTTAAAATATTACAAAAGAAATGTTTTTACTAATTCATCATTGGCTTTTTTACGTTTTTACCAGTATTGCTGCGCAATTACCCTTTACAAATAAAAGTGTTCCGGCGTTCTGGCGCAGCAGTAGCGTGTCTTCCTCGTACTCTGGACGTTTCGCGATCGAATCCTGATTCGGGCCTGGATATTCTTCTGTGTTCTATCTGCGAGGTGTGTGAATGTACCCCCCTGTTAAAAGACGCTTTGAATGTGAATGTGAAGCATGAAGTAGGTAAGTTGCAATCTTGGCCCTAGTTGACGCTACCGAAAAATCAAAAGGCCCTTATTTCGGTTTAAATCGCTGACATTTTCTGTCAACGGGCTTGCAAAGTGACATAAGCACCAACAGCAACAAGTTAACGCGTAAACTTTCTAATATACTAAATATATCTTATCTTTCATGTATAATCTGGAATACTTTAGAAAATTGGGATGCATTATTATAATTATAAATCTTCTTAATAAACATTAAAGTTATTAAATATTCATTAAGAATGAAAATATTAGCCATTTATTGTGGAGAAACATACTTAAGTTTCTAAATTTCTACATTATTAATTTGGATTTTGGTATTTCACAAATTTTTTATCTATATTTTCATATCTTTTAATACTTTCGTACAATATTTTTTCCAATATAAAAATGTCATTAGATCAGATGAGACCCCTTTTATTCGAATTTTAAAGCTTTTCAATTATGATAGTTATCAGATTAACCCTGTTTAATGTTGTTACGTACGGCATTTGATACAGACAAGATTGCAAGAGAAGTTAGAGAGTTAAGCTAAGTTTGTGCAGTAGCTTCTGAGGGTAAAGGCCTCTGAACCCAATAGAGCACAAGTCTGACTTCTAGCTCATATGATGAGGACACTCACTTTCACAACCCCTTTTCACTAAGAGTAGGGACACTTTCATACACATCAAAAATAAAACACAAGGGGAAAAACAACACTGGTGATGTGTTGGCTGGAATTGTGCCAATGTGGAAGTTGAATTCCACCACGGATCGAACTCGTGATCTTACGATCTGACTCCAGATCAGAAGGTTGCGTGTTCAAATCATGTCCCGGTCACAAATTTGGCAATAGTGTTGGCTGGAATTGTGCCAAAGTAGAAGTTCAATCGCGATCTTATGATTTGCAGTCGCGTAACATATCCCTTATACAAAAGCGATCACCGATGTCTAGAGGCAGTTACTGGCTTATTAAGATATCACCACACAGCCATACTCGAACCAGTTGCACACAGATCACTGGAAAGACGCATAACCTTTAGGCCAGGACGCCGTCGTGATTAAAACTTAATTTATTATTACGAAGAAGAATTATTTCAATATGTCTTTATCTATTCAATAATTCATTTATTCGTTTTAGGCTGTTATTTATCAATGTTTCATATTATATATTTTTTAAATAGCTTTCATTTGATTAGTTTTTGACTAAAAGTTCAAGAATAAATTCTTAAATTCCATGCTTTTTTTTTAAATTTCCGATTCAGATTGTGTATAGAATGCAACTAAGCAAACTTCCTTTGGCATTCCTTACTAAGGAATTAAAATTAAATAAAGTAGGGACCCTATTATTTGCAATCATTAAAACATCAATGAAATAAGTCGATACTTCTTTTAACTATGCTTAAAATGTCTAAATATTTAAAACTCCTCTTAAAAAGAATAAAAAACCATTAGGAACTTACTAAATAGAATATGCGTGTGTACTTTGCGTTCTCAAACAGTAATATTATTAGTGAAAATTCAATATTATTACTCATTATTTTTAAAAGAGAATTCTTAAGAAGTTTATATTCTTAAGAAGCTTAAAGATGATAATACATCCTTAATTTGGATCATTATCCATCCGTAGAGAGAATCCATGGCCTTCTGAATTTAGGTGTAATTTCAATTAGTGTTTTTCACAAAGAATATAATAGATATTTTATTTAATTTATTCAATTAATATTAATTTATTCAAAAGGCAGAAATTTTGAAATATCCTTTTCTGTTATACGTTGAATGAATACCATTTTCGTAATTTAAGTGAAAAATAATTGAAGGATAAATTTTTAATACATGTTTTATTTGAAACTAGGCATTATACAGACTGGTTATGATTTTAAGAAGTAATATTACATTCCCCTATAAACAGCCTCATACAATCCAAATGGGTGGACAAAATGCAATAAAATTTGGTATACAGTCTATACACAAGATGCTCTCACTGAATTTCGAGAAAAAAAAAGGCTTACTAGAGGCGCCTTAAATTTAACTCAATAAATGACCGAAACGGAATATAAAATCAATATTATCAATCCAGAACAAGAATTATGAGTAATAAAATGTAAAACCGGAAATAGCCATCGTTTCTAGGAAAGAATATCGAGATTTGCATACTTGAGAAGTGGAAGCATTATGCAAAACGGGGTAGGGTAAGAAATGTTGTGTCATGTTTTATGTCGATGCTTCTAGCCGTAATGATGACGGTACTTTGTAAAGACGCGCAATGACTTAAAGAACATAGCAGCTCATTTTCGAAGCATCGCAACTGATAAATTACGATCTGCTGTTGAACACTTCGTTCATCAACTTAACATTTCGCAAATAAATGAGGGTGGTCACATAGAGCACGTTTCCCATTATCGTCTTGGACACAATTGACAGTTGCTCTTCTTGTGCAATTTCTTTCTAGTCTGTTCTTGTTTCTGTAAACTAAACTTTTTTTCTTTTCTCAAACAGCATACTGTTATATTTTTCCTTACCTGTACTTAATGTGGTTCGAAGACAATAAATGGCCAAAACAGAATACAGAAATGATATTAACGTTTATTGATTAGGAATCAGAAACTAGTCAAAAAAGATTATTTCTGTATTAAGTTTTGGAAAATGTGTAAAAATTTATGTTTTTTCTGAAAAGGCGCTCTCTCGTGGACAATTTGGAACTAAAAATGGTTTATAAATTCGGTGAGTGCATTTTGTATATAGCCTATATATCAAATTTCGTTGCAATCCGTTCAACCATTTACGCTGTATGTATCCCTGAACCGCTTTGTTATATGATTGTATGTACTGTTTATACAGGAAGTTCAATTATAACATTATTTTCAGAAGTGGAATATAGCATTATTGTATGTAGCACAAAATCAATCTCAAAACTTATTCTAAATGTCAATAATCAAATAAAAGAAAATTTCTAATAATTTTAGCAAGTTTTTTACGGATGCTTTAACTGAACGCTTCAATTAACTAACTTATATAACTGCAAAATATTATTAAAATGTTCAAAGGGTGTTTGCCTTATCACCGCTCAGTTTAGGCAGATTAAAGAGAATATAAAAGAAATTAAGGTCGTCAAACAGAAAGTATAATTGAGTATGCGCATACAAATAGCCGTACGCTTCGCTAATGAAGTTACAGATAAATTCTGCGACCAGCCCGAAAGCACATGTATAAAACCTGAATGATCAGATGACCATGACAGCAATACTGGTGGATCCTAAGGTCCACCACAGGCCTACGGCATAGCCTTTTTCTAAGGAGATATGCCCCGTCATTGAGGGTAAAAGCCTAATCACCACCTTTTCGTGTGTTCTCAGAAGTGGCGAGAAACCAGCCACAATGACGCAAGCTTCTCATCTTCAATTCCGAGGGTGGTTCCCAGGTGGGATCACTTTCTCCAAGTAAGTAAACACTATGACTTGCCTATAGAAATTACTTTTCATATTTTCTTAAATACTTCTCTTACAAGCATAATTTTTGCGTTGTTTTCAGATTCAAATTTACCTTTTTATGTTTGTGTTTTAATTACATTTTTTATTTTAATTTGATACAAAATATTTAATGTGTTTAATGTTATGATGAAATTCACATACATCCCCCCGTGCAATCCTCATCCTGGATTTGTCAATCTAAAAATTAAAGTAAATAAAAGTTTACTGTAGACATTAATTTTAAATATAATTTTCTTTTCTATCTTTATTTCTTAATATATATACTTTTTAATTTCCATGAACTGTTGTTTGTCTTGGATGTTTTAATTAAATATTTATTTTATTCTTCTAATCACATAATGAGGTGAAATTTAAAAATAAATGCTGTCCATATTCACAGATGCCACAATATTAAAAAGTTAATATTGTGGCATCGGGATAAAAGTCTGATATATTATTCGAAATGTTATACGTTGACAACTTTGAGTTTTAATTATAATTTGAAAACAGGAAATGACTTTAATTTTCTGGAAATGTATTTGGTGTCCTAAGTTATTGAAAAGAAAAACTAAAAATAGGAAGATGTGTTAATGATCGCGCATTTTAATCATCCACTGTAAGAGATTACTGATTACTTTCTTCGTCAGGATGCTCTGATTAGAATCTCGAGAGTTGTTAGAAAAAAATTTTGACAAACAAATTTAGTCAAATATTTATTTTATCTGTCATACCTGATACAAATTAACAGTTCTCTTGAAATTAAGAATTCTTAATTCTTAATCTGTCTTTATCTTGAAAAAAAGAACCATAAACATGATGGAATTCATAACTGATAATAAAAAATCCCCCAATTGGAGTAATCACTGGAACATTCTTTGTTCAGTAGTTTTAATATTCTAGGCATTTTATTCAAAATGCATCTTTCATTCATCTATAATATCTCATTTTATAGAAATCCATAACCTTAGAGTTTTTTTTAATTTAAATGCTTTCTCATTTCTATTTTCTGTTTTCCTAGTTGTTAGATCTAGGCTTTTTAACCCGAGAGTTTCAGGATCTAGACCTGAATTCACAGAAGAACCGTTGTGTAAGTTGTGATCTCGTGCACATTAAATCCGTCCACGTTAAACGTCCTCCTGTTAGTGTGGTGTGGAGAAGGGGGTACATTAAAAACGTCTCCTCTTCATTACGAGGCCTGGCACAAAAAATCTGAGTGTTTCTTTAAAACTCGGCATTAATTTAACTATAGTAAAGCATTTCAGTTTTATAAAATAATAGTGCATTTCTTGTGTTCTCATTTTGTAATTCTATATAATTATTCATTCAGTATTCCTGCACTCAGGACATTATATGTTTTACATTTTCATTATTGATGTCAACTTTATATATAATCATATCGCTTGCAACTTGAACATTTCTGTGGAATTTCTGTATATTGCTACTTATGAATTTCGCATACACAAACCCTCTTAAGAATTCAGAGATTTAAGTCGAGTTTATATGCAGTAGAATGTGCATACAATGACAGAAGCCTGACTTCTTGCTCGTATGAAGACGACACGCTCACAATGGTTTGCCCTACCATTTTAACAGAGTGGGAGGGGTGTTCTTTTATGCAACTCCCAGACAGAACACAAGGAGAACAACCATGTCCAAACCGGGACTCGAACACGGAACGCCTAACTCACGGGGAAGACGCGGTACCCGTAGGCCAAGACATCGGCGTACGTCAGAGTATTGGAAAGAAGTCACAGGATTTCTAAGAACAGAAGTTTGATTTTAAATTTCATTTTAGTTTGCACAAGTTCTGAATACCCCGAAAGAAAATATTCCATCCTTTCACATTCAAAATATTCCCCTTCAATATCACATTCGGCTTATTTATATTAAATTTCTTAATTTACTTGAAGACCAGAGCTGTTTGTTGATTAACTTTGTAAGTTTAAATAGTACTAAAATGCCGAAGATGGCGTCGGAAAGTAAATTTCTACTCCTAACATTCGTTTCATATCAGAAGAAAGACATCTGATATTAGAATTGGCTTGATTAAATGATGAATTAGATTAAATTGATGGAGTGAATTGATTAAATTATGAATTCGATTAAATTGACAATTAGATTGAAAATAATTTAAATTGTTAATAATCCTTACACACAAACCCCTATAAAAGAATTCTTTTTAGACGTATTTAGTTTTACTCCTACAGATCATAAAATGAAAAAAAAAACTGTCGTAATTCGGAAAATAACTTTCTAGCTTTTCTCAAAAATGTATATTTAAAATTATGTTCCAACTATAACTACTTAATATTTTTCACAATACTTCATAAATTGATAAAATTATTGTAAATAATATTTTTTTCAAGCTAAATAATTAACAAAAATAAGGCAATCGTCAATTATATATTATAACTATATCATAATTATTTATTACAGTTCATTAAAATCAATGCAAGCCGTAATTTCAACCAACACACAGTTACAAATGTGTTCCCCAAAATGAGTTCTGGGCGGATGAAAGGTCAGAGACACACCATTAGTCTGAAAGCTGACCTCTGTCCTGTCCGGTTATTTACTATATCCCTCTCCTGTCATCGTCTTGGGGACGCATTAGTAGCTAGTTTGCAGTAGCTGATAAAAGCGTATTGGGCATCATCAAGCATTAGGTGCTAATCTTCTGCAAACTTGATTTTAGGGAGTCTTTGTGTTAAGAATTTATTTGTTCAATTTAAAGAAAAAATTAATGGTGTGAAAAAGAATTAGCACTTTCACACGTGAATCATTTGCTCTGATATTTGAAAATAAAACTGATGATAGTTGCCTTGATTGATTGAGATTTGTTCTGACTTTCAACCTAGATTGTAAGTAGCCTCATTAATAACTCACACTAGTAATATTCTTTACACATAAACACTATAAATTTTTTTACAAGTATTTGGTTTTACAATACTTGGTAAATTATAATAATTTGGTAATAAAATGAAGAAAAGTAACTGAAATTCCTAAAATAACTTTCAAGTTCTTCTTAAAAATATATCTTTGAAACCACTTCCCAATTATAATTAAGTAATAATTTTTCACAATATTGAATGAAGTGATAAAAATTATTTCAAATAATATCATTCTAAGTTCAATAATTAACAAAAATAACGCAATTACTAACTATATAATATAACAATGTGATTATTGATTACTGCTCATTAAGATCAATACAAACTGTACTTTCAAATTAACACTACAACTAATTCAATTAACACTTAACAATTCATAGCTTCAAATGCCTTCCCCCAAATGAGATCTGGATGGAAAAAAAGGTCAGAGACACACCATTAGTCTGGAAACTGACCTCTGTTCGGATCGGTTATTTACTATCTCCTGCCCTGTCATCATCTTGAGGACGCATTAGTTGCCAGTTTGCAGTAGCTGATAAAAGTATATTGGTAATCATATAGCATTAGGGGCTAATCTTTTGTAAATTTGATTTTAGAAACTGTTTGTGTTAATGATTTTCGTGTTTGGTTTAATAAAAAATATAATGATGTGAAAAAAGAAACAATTTTCATTAGAAAATCCTGTGTGCTGATATTTCAAGACAAAAGGATTATAGCTGTTTTGATGGCTTGAGAATTGTTCCCATTAGATTGTTTATGAACTGAAAGCATTTTATAATTTTTATTTCAATTTTCATATTTAATTTTTAATATGTTTATTTCGAGGTACTCCGAAATTGCTGAAGAAGTTATTTCTGAAATGTTCTCAGTTTCTTGTAACAGCAGGTGCTTAAAGAAAAATTACTTTTTGACTTATAAGGTATTTATGTAAATAAAACATATTCACGCACATATATTTTTTCAAATAAATCGACTTGCATTTGTATATTTTTAACTCGATAAAAGAAGATGCGATTATTAAAAGTAAATACCAAAACAATTATTGGTGTAATGAAACAAAATATATCATCATTTACTCTGCTCACTAGGAATGCTTGAATAAAAAACGTAGAACAACACTGCGTGTATAAATTACGATTTTATACAAAGTATACACCACGGGTGTCAGCACAACAGTCTGACTGATTAACAAGCCGAAGGATTCCTTGCACCTAGAATTCCAGTAGCTGCGACGAGACCCTATCCACAGCGTCTTTGAGTTCGTAATCCGAGTTGAAGCGCTTCCTTTTCAGATGTTTTTCAGCGCACTAAACACATAGCAGGGCTTCATGTACTGTCTGTACGGCCAATGATCGAGTTATTCTCCCTTGGACCTGGCCAGTTCCGCAAGTGGACTCACATTATGATAGAGCAGAATCGCACCGACTGTGAGTAGCTCTTGTCTTTTATTCTTGATGGTCCTGCATGGCCTTTGGAGAGTCCCACAGTACTCACTGGAGTTAATGTGAATGCCATCCTTTCTTCATATGCAATGTCACATCAATTGACTCCTGCACATGCGGGAGCTTGCGCATGCTCCGATTTAGGCCGGAGATGCCAATCGCATCCGTAGATGTCTACCTACGTTCTCCTAAAGAGGCACAGGCAAGTATGTTAAAGGGTTACGCTTTTACGTTTCGTATCTTTTCATTTGAGCATCTCTTGTATTAAATAAATTATTTTTATGTCATAAAATATCATATTAAGCTCTATAAAATGGGCTTTGTTAGGATAATAATAACTAAAAGTAATCCTTTTAAAAATTACTATATTTTCTTTTGCTACAAGTAAAATACCCTAATCAATATCAAAGCATAACTGGAAACCCTAAATTGTTACAAAAATGTAACCATTTTTTTCATATGACACAGGAAAAATATAAGTACAAAAGGAAATTAATCAGATAAAGTACTGAAAAAATAACATACAAAGTAAACATCAAAAGGTTTATTTATATACAAAATACAAAACATCAGCAATAAAAATGTCTTGCCATATTGAATATCAAATGTCAAATGCGGATGAGAGATAAATATCTAAGAAACAATAAATATATATTCAGCTTCGACACAGTTATTGAAATTTCGCTAGAACGTATGACAAGCAATGAAATGTTTTGCGAATAATACACAAATAGGATGAGAATTTAATATTTCTTTTCGAATTTCCGATCAAATCCTGAGAAGACGGAGATTGTTATTATTTTCTACGTCTTTTTTAAACCCTTATGATATGCTGTATCATATGAAAAAGATAAGAAAGTAAACATATAGATAAGAATTCAAATCCTTCACTGAGTTATTGAAACGATTTTTTTTTCAAATTTTAAAATGCCAAAACAAGCTTTAGAAAATATATCCATGCAATTTTCGGGCAATGGTTTCTTTAAAATAATTTAGCTGCATTTATAAATTCTTTCACTAGACATCAAATAAAACAAAATTTATTTTTAAATGATTCATGTATCATTTTTTAATGAATCCGATATAAAGATGAAATTTTTTGGTTTGCACTGAGAAGACAAATAAATTACATTAAATGTAAGAGCAAATAGCATAAATTTAAATTACATTATCATTGAATAATTTTTATCCCTTACTTATAGAACAGATAATATCCTACAATTTGAAAGTTTTATTTATGTTAACGAAAGCAGAATATTTTAAATGGAATAGCTTCAAAAAATATTCTTTCAATAACATTGAATTTTGAATCCAAACGAATGTAATTAAACTTGTAATCTCCATTTTGAGATTATTTTCTTACTGTTGAGAATTAAATAAGTTTTTGGACACTATTGATTATCTGCCAGCTTCATGGTTTAGGAGTTGCGCGTCTCCCCCGTGTTTGGGAGTAATGGTTCTGGCATGTTTGTTCTCCTGTGTTCTATCTGTGAGGTGTGAGAAAGATTCTCTCCGTGATCCGCCTTGAAGTTTGTCCAGTAAAAATGGTTGTAACGAATGAGTAAACGTATTCTTGGTCCTAGATGGCTCTACTGAAAAACTAGAGACACTATGCTGGCTTAAAATCGCTAACTTCATCAGCGGAGTTTTCTATGACGTGCCAAATGAAACAACAACATGATTAATTGTGTTCCTTAACAGTTCAAAGGTTTTGTTCTGAACTAGCCATCTTTAACGATCAGCTCCTTTGTCTTGAATATTAGTTATTGTAATCTCGCATTAAATCTCTCATGAAAAAAATTAATGAGCATTAATATTTCAAAAATTATTTTTAATTACCCAAAAATATTCGATGTTGTAATTTTGTTCTTTTAATTGCCTTAAATTTGTTCTCTTTACAATACAAATGAATCGTTCTAATGTAGCTAAGAGCCATGGCATCATAGTTACGTTAAAAACATTGTTAAAAGAATAATCAAAGCCGTCTTTCGCGGTTCCTGTAAACTTTTTTCTCATTCATCGCTAGCCATTTTTTTTTCGATGATCTAGTTTACCAAACTTTAAAATGGCTAAACTTTTAAGAAAAATATTTATGCAATTACTCTTGATGACATAATAAATCTTTTTTAAACTTAAGATGCAATACAAAAATGTGTATGATTTTTTAATTTTTACTCTATTTCATTCATTATGGAAATCCCTAATTATCTATCTTCTTACTTAAAATGTGAAGATTAGTTTGAAAAAGGGAAATACAAGCTTCGTTTAATACCAGGATTTTCTTGATGAAACTCATGCAATTAAATTACAAATTGAAGGGAGCTGAAATAAAATTTATATAGTAGTAAAAGTGTTCTCGTCAAAACTTTCTGGTTGATTCCATTTCAAAAAAATTATAATTGCCCTGCACAACATTTTCGACCTTTGCTAAAGTCATAACAAGTCAGGAGCCAAAAAATCAAAGGACCACAAATGAGTAAAATCATAAATTGTATAGTGAACAAAATCATATATTTTTAGTTTTAAAAAATATTCGGAAGATTGTATATAGATCATACAAATGACCTGCAAATCAATTAAATCAATTTACCCAACGTAATGGATTGGCTTGGTAAATCTTGAATTACAAGATTTAGATTACGAATTGTCGTGGTGGTAACGCATGAACTTCCGTTAGAGTGATTAGATTTCATTTCATATGGCCATAATTCGACCAGATAAAAGAAATTATAAACTTTTCTTCTCAAAATATCTAGAAAAATATGAATTTTAGTATTCGTTGCATCATGGAATACATATTATTATCTAATAGACCTTGCAAATATTAAATGGAGGTTTCTGTAAGCATATGGTATTTAAATTATGATTAATTGAGGGTGAAAATCTGTACAATGGCTAGAGTAATTATTTCCTGTAGGGGTTAACACGGAAGTTGTGGTGATCAATATCAATATGGAAGATCTTCTAGCGTGCACATACGCAATTATCAATATTGCTTAACTACGATTCGGAATCTTCCAAATTTTTCATGATTCCCTGATCCTACAAATATTCAATTGAAGAATAAATTATGGCTTATGATGGCTACTTTGAACACATCATGTGCCTCTAAGCATTTTACATGTATTCATTTAATTTTTTCCTACAGTTTCCCGCCTTTCCTACATTTTCTTTGCTGATTTACGTATGTTTGTAATATATTTTTTCGCATTATATCATGTCCGAAATTTTTTTATTTGCAGTACACTTCCTATGTATTCTTTTCAATAAATAAATATTCTCAATACATGGAATAACCTTTCGACATTTTAAAGCGCAAAAACTAAGTACACACAACTAATATTTCATGCTGTGAATTAACATAGATTCAAATATGCACAATTTTCTTTCATTTAATATTTATTCGCGTAATTAGAAACAACTTTAATAGTTTAGAGACGTATCTCAATGCATGAAAATTAGTCCTAACTTCGGCATTAGTCTGGCAATCCAATTTAAGACAAACTTTGAGTAGCCTATCATACTTACTAGTAAAGATATTCTGTTTTCTTCAATCAAAGAGTAAATTTTAAAAGTCCGTTTACGTCCGTTCAAAAACTATGCGGAATCGATTTCCTAATTCACTGAAATGTAGTGTTCGGTGAATGTTAACTATCTTAGGATTGTCTTTTAGGAGCTAACTACAAATCATGAGTCAGAGAGAGTATGAAACTTAGATTTGTTTTGAAAAGTCTAATGTTGAATATGTGTCTTGCATTAGAGAATAACTCTGAGAAATATTTTGCATTATTTGTGGTACGTAAATGAATTTTCAGCAATTTTGATTCTCACACATACTCTCTATATTAGGAGATACCTTGAGTTATCCAAGGATGCAGTTTAAAAGATGGCTCCTCATTTATCTTCATTACTAATAAACTTTAATCTTCATTTATATTTAAAGAGCTTTTCTCTTTAATAGTGTTTTAAAATCTCGCATTCGAGTATGCTTGAGATAAAAACGTTTAAAGAATTATATTTAATAAATATAATCTAAGATAACAGACTCTGAAAAGCAGCTTATAGCTTTTATTCTTAAGAGTAAAAGTTAATAATGTAACTAATATTATTTTCAGTTTTAATTTTCTTGCAAGAAAAAAAACTCAAGTTTTGGGGTAAATTTTGGAAAAAATTCTCCTATTAAGAAATATATTAAAAGTGCAATACATAGGCTTATATTTTGCAAAGAAATAAAGAAATCTGTAAATGAAAAAGTTCAATTGAATTATGGAATATTATTAAAAAGAACACAGGGAAACATTATAAATCAGCATCCATGGGTTTCATAAATGGAACCTGTTTATAAATATGCATTTGGCAGTATGTACACAAGGTCTGGACTAAATTCACTACAATTAATTAGCAATCCTTTTTTTTCATTTGATGTGCATCTCAGTTGAAATTGAGATGAAAATTAAAATTCATAACACGATAAAAAATCAATTAAATGAAACAATAACCTATTCAACGGAACTGAAGTATTCAAAGATCAATGTGTGACATATAAGGAAGTAACTATTGCAGTGAAAGCTCCTCTCTCGAACCAATCTGTACCAAAACTGGGTTCCCAAACATAGATTATCCAAAAAATGTGACAGAATATGAATGAGTGTCACACTTAGTTAGCTGCTTGTAAAAACATAACAATCTCATAAACATTTTTGAATAGCATTCTGAATGAAGAAGTATAAAATCTAAAGCTTATGAAAATTATAACTTTAGTTATTTCATGTCTGTAATGTCATGAATTACTTAATGAAATCTCAGATGGATAAACCAGGCTAATCGATATCCAAGTGATCGCTTGACCATTTATCAAGATATCTTCAACCATTGTAATATGCAAATTGAATATTCAACTAAGGATCAATCTAGACAGCAGATATGTAATAACCGGGAAATCGGAATATTGTGTACAGCTATCAGGATTCAAATAAGCGAATATACATGAATAGAGCAAATGTCGATAAGTAGGAAACATAGATAGTGTAGGAACAAGCAATCTGTTCATGGAGAGAAACGATTGATATTTGAAGATATTATCACAAGCCATCAAAAAATAAGAATTTTATGAATGGGTTTCTAAATAATATAAATATATTTTTTCAAATAGGTCTTAATAATTGGTAAATCACTGAATTGTGAGAAATTACTTTGGTTTCATCAGCTAAATGATGAAAATATACTGTTGCATGAAATGGTTTAGGTAAAACTGGTTACATGGCAAAATAACAATAATATGACGCCGATGTTAATCCATATTTAAGTAGACAGAGAGATTTCAATCCTTTTCACTCGAATTGTAGAAAAAGAATTGAGATTTAAACTGTGTTATATAATTTATCTAATCTTGCAAACAATTATTAAGTAAATATAAAATTGAATTAGCGATTGTCAGACAGTTATCACGTTATTAAATCAACTGTATATAAAAAAGTGAAACGTTCAAAACTCCACCTGATACTTGTACTTGGCACTTCTGATGTAGCTGTGATGATGAAAAATTGCTATTATATATTGTTATTCATATAATGAAGAACGCTGTGATATATAGTCTAAAATATTCCGAGTTTAGTTTAGTTATATTGACGTCCTGTTTTAAAGCAATACTAATTCTATTTTGGGACTAACCTCGTAATTTTGTACCATGGACTGATGACAAGGGCGACACCTGAGCTGACACCCCTACCCCTTTCCATGCCGCACTACACCAGAGGGAGGACATTTGGTCTTACGTATTAGGCGTACAACAGGCCCCTTTAATCGGGTCTTCTGTTGAATGGGGCCTCAAACCAGAAACCCTACGGTCCGAAAACTAGACCTTATTACAAGGTCACCACGGCCTTCTAATTTTCTGACAGGAAAGAAACTAAGTCAGATATGCACTAAAATTCGTTTCCTGCAGCAAGTATTAATTATAGTATGGAAAGAATTTCCAAACTATTTTGCAAAATAATCTAATCTGAGACACCATTTATTTTCAGGAGATATTATTTAATTCAAATTTGAACAAAAAATTTGGAATCTAAATTTACCATGTTTAAAATTTCTTATATATATCTGGAATAATTGGTTACTAATTATAAATTTATTTTCGTAAAGAATTATAAATATCCAATCTAGACAAAAGTAAACAAATTAGGCAATAATAGAATAAATGAGCTTAAATATTCAACTTTTGTTCAATTAATAATTAAAATGTCTTGTAATGATTAGAGGCTGCCTTAGAATACAATATCTCCAACTTCCAAATCTTAAAGCCTTTGATAAACTTACTCATGAATCCACATTCAAAGCATTTGGTCCATATATTCCGATGATCTTTGATAATAACAACTTCTGATATGATGCTTTACAAAAGGAAGTTAATATAACTAAACTAAACATAGAGCTTTATTCACCGGAAAGCAGTTCAACGATTTGAGTGCTTTGGAATTCCGCTACCATTTTCTTCTGTTTTTCAAAACATTTTGATGGAAAATGAGATCGTATAATATGCTAAAATTTTAACAAAGTCCGGGCAACGCAATAATGTGATATAATTATTTCAAAATATTTAATTTTACTAAATTAATTCAATTATCATATAGGTTTCAAAAATAAAAACACCATAAAAGAATTTAAAATATTTTCTATTTCAGAAGAAACGGTCATATTTTAATAAAAAGAAAATTTATATAGGAATTACTTTTTGCTATAATATTATTGAACATCAATTTTTGACCTTAGAAAAAAACACCACCACATATATAATAATTACATGATTCTATACTAACGCAATTATGCAGCAAGTACGTTGACGTTGATTATCATGCACACGCATTTGGTTACTTGCACTTTTAGGTATTTTCCTAGATTAATGAGGGCCGCGGTAGCCTGTTGGTAAGGTGTCGGTTTGGAACCGGAGGTTACAGGTTCAAATCCCAATTCCACCGAAGAACCGCCGTGTAAGGGAGTCTGGTGCACGTTAAATCCGCCGAGGCTCAACGCTATCCCGTTGGTGTGGTGTGGAAGTTTGGAAATGGGATTGCTAGCTCAGGTGTCACCCTCGTCATCATACAGTGATTCAAAATTACGTCCATCCCAAAATAGGCCTGGAATTGCTTTAAAACAGGACGTTAATCAAAGTAAACTAAGCAAGCTTATGCCTAAGTGATTGACTAACCAAACAAAATGCTAGCTAACTATAAAAAATTATTTTTTATCAAAGAGCACGAATACAAACACTTAGTTACAATTAAATATGAATTACGCAAAACAATAACACTCTCACTCAGGCAGTGACAAATAAAACATGCTACGCCGTTGACGGCTGGAAGTTGAGAGTATTTTCATTGCTGCCGCTAGAGGGCACGTTTAGTGGTTACACAATTTAATTTCCATACTCAACCACATTTATTATTTTATAGTATTCTATAAAATTTTCAGTTTTCACATTCCTGATATTTACTCTAGGTGCTTACGAGGTCATTTAAGTACCAAATCTTTCAGAGTAAATAACCACAAGAGATTTATCGATTTGAAATTTTTCTCTTCTCCATTTAATACTATCGAGTATCGGCATTCAGCAAAGTTTATTCGCTTCTGGCCAGATAAAAAATTCCAAAGCTACTAAACACTCGTTACCTTTGACATATTTTGATATATATATTTATTTACTCTTCATATTAGAATCACTGGCAAAGCCTGAATATTCATAAAGTACAAGACACCAGCTACCATAATCAAAATATATTTCAACTATTTTTCATATTCTATCAAGGAATTTATAATTAATCTTGCATATAATGTGTTTATGCTCGTATCCATAAGATAAGGAGAGGATTAAATAGAATATTGCGTGTCAGGAAATTCAGGGAGCAGCTTTCTTGGCAAACATTACTCCATAAATCAAATTTATAATGACAAATTTTGGACAACTGTGTTTAATGTTTTGCCCTTAATGTTTTCGTATAAATATTTAAGTATGTTTATGGTTCCTTAACATGTTATGAAAGAAATTAATATAGTTACATACATGTTTTGAATATAAAAAATACAAGAACACTCATTCGCATTGTAGTTTCAAGTAACAGGGAATAAAAATTCTGTAAAGAGTGATACGTAAAGGGTAAAGTATAATACGTATTCTGTATATACAAACTACGTACAGAGTTTTCAGAATAAGTTTTAGAAACGCTAATTCAAGACATCTTGAAAAATGAAACATTTTGATTAATATTTAAACATGTTGATGAGCATATATTAATATCATGGTATTCTGTGTATGAATATATAAAGTATAGTTCAAAATGTATTGTTATTAAAACATTGGAGGGAAAAAATTGTATAAAATGGCTTGAAAGAAAAAATGTGTTCTTAATAATTGTACAAAAAAGTGTGAAATATTTTTTTAAAAAGAATATATCAATTATAAGCAGAATGTTATTATTTAAAAGCATAGTAAGATTCAATTAAAAAGCATATTTGGTATTAATTTTCGAAGATATATATAGTTAATTTCAGATAATATTGTTTATTTTTTAGAAGTTCAAAATATGAATTAGTCAAATACACATAATCATACCCACGCACCCTTTCCATTGTAATTTTTATTTTTTACTGATCATAAGAGATAATCAAAAGTATTTGAAGATTATAAAACTTTTTGCTTTACAATTATTATGTTACACTAGCACAGGATCAACAAAATTTACCAAGCTTATTGGCAATAACACAAATTTTTCAAATCAAAACAAATTGGAGTTCAGACAACAGAGTGTTTGATTATTCATAAATAACCCATAACCCGCGTATCCTCAATATAATATATCTATTTGATTTGAAAGTTTATTAAAAATGCAGTATATTTAATTTATTTTTGCCTCTTAACATGTAAATAGTTAACTAATATCTCTCGAAATTTTCAAAAAATGTAATTTTTCAAAACTAACTGCTGCTTAATATAGTTTATTTCATCTTAATTTGTGGTTTTCAGAAGTATTCTGTCTATATTCACATGTTGAACAATATAGGGCGTATGCTTGGTTAAAAAATTGAATTCCTTTATTTTCAAAACTTGTTTTAATCAAAGTAAAGACGAGATATGCTATTTTTCAGACAGAAAAATAGATAACTTATAAATAATAATAAAAAGTTTTTATAATTAGATATGCGATGCAACTTGAGAATTTAAAATTGGAACTTGCTAAATAAAGTTCAGATTAAAAAGAATGTGAAAGTAAACTTTCAAAACATACTTACACAGTATCAATAATGGCGGCTTAGAAATTTTATAAAAGTATTTATGAAATCAAAATTAATTAGTTAACATTATTTTGGGCTAAAATTCTGATATAAAATTTGAAAGCCAATTAAACATGTTACTAAACTACTTAGAAAGTAAAAGCTTCTTCACTTTGCAAATTTTTTTTCCTTATAATAATTTGAAAATTCTATTAAAATAGTATTATTCAATCTAAAATCAATTCGGTGAAGAAAAGATAAATAAAATATAAATTTCAAACTTTTTAGCATATTAGAACAAGTAAATACCTTTTAAGAGTGTTTGTTTGTTGCTCCATAATTTCAGCTGATTAAAAAATTTCATTAAAATGGGATTAATGTTTTAAAGGCAATCATGAACAAAAGGTTAGATATAGTTTAAAAAATAATTTATTAATTTATAAATTCATTACATTATCAAAGATAAAGGTAATTGATATTTGAAGAATAAAATAAATAATTTCCAGCGTAGAACATATAATAAATATAAAAAAAAAGATCCTGAATAAAATATAGAATGGATTCTAAACAAAAACAAAAATGCATAATTGAAAATGCTCATCGCGGAGACTTTAAAGACAATAAAACCCAAGAACTTTGAAGAAAATATTATCAACATTTTATGAATTAATTATATTTTAGATTACGAATTTAATTTAAACTAAGACATGCATAATAAAAGAAAAAAATAAGTTACTTATTCATCATCAGGCACAAATAGATTATGGTTTTAACAGTTTCTTCTCATGACTTGTATAAAACTGATATTAGGTAAACATTTTGGAAAATCTATACCTGTAAATCTAACATGCGTGTCACAAAAGTCGCTGTTATTACCTATTTTTGAATGATCAAATGTAAATAAATGTAAAAATGTAAGTAAATGTTAATAAATAAATAATGGTCAAATGTAAATAATTGAAAAAATTGGAGTCAACAAAAAAGTTAAATCGAGGACAGAATTTTGTTTTATCATCATGAGAAAAGTAAACGCCATGATTTATTTATGGAGAGTGATGACCATATCTTCAAAACATATTATCTCACAATTTTTTTTATCTTAAACTCAAAAGTTTACCTTTTTAATGATAATAATTTCATTTTTATTTAATTCTTTTCTTTATTTTTACTAACTTTTTCCAATTTTTTTAGTCAAAAATATTTTTTTTATTGTTATGATGAAATTTAAATGTACAAATCCATTTATGAAAACATTCAACGGTATACTTTTGTCAAATGTTAAAATTAACATTTAAAAATTACTTTATAGATAAATTAATTGTGAAATAAAATTTTGATTTTGATCTTGTTTCGTAGTATTTACAAGTTTTAATTTTATTTACATTCATAATAACTTGAAACAAAATGTGACATTTAAATCCAGGCTTTTCAATCGTATCAGATGTCTTATAAGAAACAATTACCTAAACCAAAAAGTTTGTTGCTTAAAACGATTTGTTTTATAAAATATATTAATTTACTAAAATTAATGACCCTGATATGAATGAAAATAAATAACTGGACGAAAGAAAGAAGGAAAATAATTAAGTCATTCCATTTTAACTAAATATCTCTACAATAAGTTGTTAATTAAATTATTAAAAATCGAAATTGTTTTCAATTTTATGATACCAGAAGTACCTGCGAAGGAGTTGAATTTGCTGAACTTTATTTCAAAAACATAGTTCATAAAATTAAATAAAGAGCTAAAAATTGTTCAATAAATTTAAAAGAATTTTTCTCGAACTGTTTACCGAAACGAGGCTAAAATTTTATTTTCTAAATACAAAATATTATGATTTTTTCGGTTATGGAGGCGAACAAATTTGTATATTTTATACATTATACCTACAACACTTTAATCTATATATATATTTCTGCTAATAAGTAGGATTTGATTTGATGTGAAATGAGAGCTACTTTTATGAATGTTGGAATAGTCCTTTTATTTTAAATCAGGAGAAGATGTAATATCTCAAACTTATAATTGACTATAATTCTTAATTTATATTTTTGCGGCCATTTTTTAGGAGAAAAAAGCTCTATATCTATCACACTATGTATCTATCTATCATATATCACACTATATATCTATCTCTCGTATATCACACTATATATCTATGTATCTTATATCACACTATATATCTATGTGTCTTATATCACACTATATATCTATCTCTCGTATATCAC
>JAPMOQ010014136.1:0-10273 GCA_026543055.1 Argiope trifasciata
ATTATAACTGGTAAAATTCTAAAACATTTTTGGATTATTTTAAAGCGGAAGAAGTCAAAAAATTTGAAAATATCGTCCCCTTTTTGATAAAATACTGATAGTAAATATATATAATCCCTCTAGCCTCCTATTCCACTTAGAATTGTAACATAAAAATCTTTTGAATAAAAAAGTATAGCGATTAAAAGGAGAAACTTCGTTTCTAACAAAAACAGTTTTTTATCACAAGTTTTTAAGTTGAAATTTCAGAAAGCAATAACAGCAAAAAGAAGTAGGCAATGCAATATAGAGGGAAAAAATTAATTGGGAAGGACAGTTTCAATACATAATACCAGCAAAATTTAGTTTAATAAGAGAAAGAACAAATTTATTTTCATTTAAAATCTGAGTTCCTAATACTTTAGCATATTAGTTTAAGATTAAATTCTAGAATTTTGCAGACTGTGTTGAGATCAGCAATTCTTATGATTCTCATGTGACAATATTATGTTGATTTGATTGAAAGTTTTTAAAGCCATAAAATCTGTTTGAGAAAATTGGTGATTTATCAATTTTTTGGCATCATTTTTTCCCTTTTAGAATTATTAGAAAATGTTAAAGAAGGTTGCCACATTTGGTGACTTATCGTAACAAACAAAAAGTTACAATTCGGCATGAATGCCTACCATCTACCCGATTCTCCTGTCTGTCTAATAAAGGGACGCCAGTAAGAAAATATCGCCAGAAAAAACACGAAGAAGAAAAGGGCAAACAACATGAAACAGCGAGAGTATATATCGAAATGCATATGTAATAATGATAATAATGTTATAATTTCTTAAACTTTCCTTTTTAATGTTTCAATCTGGTAAAAATATATTTTGAAGCTTAAAAGATATTAAAATGAAAAAAAGAAGAAAAAAAAAACATCGCTTTTCTAAAAACAAAGGATTACGCAATATAATAGACGCGTTATCATTCCAAACCTATTCAAACTGAATTTTCATTTTTAAAAAAATCTAGTCTAGAGAAAAGCTATGGAGCTGGACAGATTTTAAGATGAAAAAAACAACCGTTTTTAAAATATCGACGATGAGTAATCATGTGACGATCTGACTGTGACATGATTGTTTCAAATCGGTTTAGACTTGTTAATGACTTAAATTAATGAAGATAAACAATGACTTAAAAATAATAATGCTTTCTTATAATAACTTGAAATTCGCGATAATAGATTTCAATTTTTTATATCTTTTTATTATTTATATGGTTAATATCATCAACTTTTTATTAATAAGCAAATTATAATCTTTTCATTGGTCAACATAATACTTTCTGGTAGTATCTTCTTTCAACATCTGTTTTTTTTTTTCGCATCGCATTGCTTTCTGTTAGAAAGTCACTATTTATTTCACTTCAAATTTGATTAACTCTTGAATAGATTGTTTGTGAATATTAGGAATAAAAAAATTATGAGGAATAAAAATTATTATATATTTACATCTAAAATATATTACAAATAATAGTCTTAAGAGTCCTTACAAATACATGAGATTTTCTACTCATCTATTAGTTAATCTTTGACAATAAGATTTGAATCACGGTAAACAAGATAATAGCTTGTCTAGACAGTCATATATTTTAGCTAACCTAATAATAACACATAAATATTTTCCATTGTTTCAAATTCACATGATCAAGCAATTAGATTCCAAAATAATAACATCCTTATTTATCTCAAGGTAAAATTTATATGAGCACTTGATAGACTAATTCCATAACTGGAATTTCTTACTAAATAGGGGTAATAAAGTTGCTGTCCTTCCGACTCGAAAGTGTTACTTTGATGAAATTTTTCGATTCAATCAAAAGGGAATTTCATTATTTTGAATTAAGTAAGGAAGGTTGTTAATGGCTTTAAATTTGATAAATCATTAAAAATCAATTCTAAATAACTACATTTCGAGTATCGGCGCCTCATTCTGATAGCATACAATAACTCTAGAAATATAAAATTTAATGATTCACAAGCTTTAAAATATTCTAATCGCTTTTAATAATGGATTTATCTTTGCAATTATATGGAAAAGAGGCTTGATGAAATTTGAATATTTTAAATAAATTTAGTAAAAACAAGTAGAAAGAATGATCTATCAAAACATTTTTTCCCATACCCTCAAATAAAGGTGTTAAAAATTATTATCTTGTATAAAACATATATATTATATATATATATATATGGGTTGGGCAAAAAGTCTGTAAAAACTTTAAAATCTTATAAAACCCAGAAAATTTAGCAGAATGAAAAGAGGTTCACAGGCTTAGCATAATACGAAAAACAATCGATAGGTGGCCTTTTGTACATAAGTGAAAGAAAGGACAGTCAATTAACAAATATAATGTTAAAAATCATTTAATATTTTTTAGATTTAGACTGCATTTCCATATTAAGGTTCTGAAGGTAATGTTACCATTTAGGCTGCAACGTCCGCTGAATATATCAGCTTTAGATTATTATTATTACGATTCACCAGCTATAGGTGAACAAGTTACCACTGATAATTATCATTTTCAAGTCTTCCCGTTTTTTGAAACCATAATTTTCGCAGCGCAAAATTTGTTGATTCCAGGTTGATTTAAAATTACTTCACCAACAAAACTTTATCTTTTCCATTCAGCATCTTTGTTACATACTGTTGCTCTTTGTTACATCTGGTTCTGGCAAGGATATGTATGATGGAGAATCTAGCCCTTCAAATGGAGTTTAATCTACGGTAAATGAAAAAGCTTCTGAAATAACCTAACTTTCAATATTTAGCGTGATCATCTTCGAAAGGAGCGCTGTAACCTCTGCACAGCATGATCGCCGAAGCAGAAATGACCGAAAATTGATGAATCTGGGAGGTCGGGGGTGTAGGTGTGGCGGTGTCTAACCAGAGAGAGCAGGACAATACATTGTACCTGGGTGAACAATCAAAATGGAGTTACTTGAAGATGGCTGAAAGGAATCGAGATTGTTATTCCATTAATGCTTTAAAGATAGTTAACTTCTTCTCTTTTGGGTTTTAAACAACCTCCAAACTCTACTGAAAGAAGAAGAGCTAATGACACCCACCAAAAACCATGGACTAACTTTCCTACCATAAACCACTACAAGAGATAGCTTCTGATTGAAGCGGGCTGTCCTATAACTGTGCAAGTCTTTAGTTTTACTTGCTAATTTTACTGCCTTGAGGAGTCCTGGGAATTCTTATAGTATATTTTTTTTATTTCTTTAAGGGCTTCATCATTAACATATCTTTTAATTTTTCATTAATTTCAGTGATTGTGTGATCTTCCAAAATTGGGTGAAACCTTGTTTCTTGAGGTAGAAGTCGGTGATTTTTGATTCCTTGATGCGAAAATTTGAGCTTAGGGAGCTGAGCTTGGCAATTCTTGTACTGATTTCTTGGCAATTTGGGCGTATCTGGGCCGTTCTGATCTATATGTCATTTTTGGAAATTTTCGACACACTTTCCAAGATTCAGTCTGGATCCGGAATTTTCTCCTTAATTTCCCAATCTCTTTTTGGGTGGGAACCGCCACATTTAAGACATTTAGGAGCAGTTTCTGGCAGAGTGGAAAAATTCAGGATAATTAAAGCATATAGTAGCTGCGGGTTTCTTTCTGTATTATTCGACTTTAATTTTGAGATGCAACAAATTCTTTTCGCTGTAGATATTTTCTGCATTAGATGTTTTCTTTATTTTAATAAATAGAACTGATTCTGGATCAAAAATGTAAGCATTTAAAATCGTCTGTCTCTACTTGAATAGAGAAGTGAGGGATGAAGCGTCAAAGGCTGTTATCTCATAGGAACCAAAAAGTTACTAATAGCGAATGTCAAAAAGCTTGAGAGCTTGAACGAAGATGCTAAGATAATAATTGTTTGCGGGAACTTGAAGCAAAAGAGTTGTTGTTGTTTGATGTTGAATTTTTTCCATAGTGCTTTTCTGTAGGTTGTATATTTTGAGCATTTTAACAAGATGCAATAGGAACAATATGTAGGGACAATTTGGTTCGAATTATAATATTAGAAAAAATTCAAATACACTGAAATGACAAAAGTCATGGGATGACTGTTAATATCGTGTCGGTCCTCCTTTTTCCCGGCGAAGTGCAACAACTCGACGTGTCATGGAGTCCACAAGTCGTTGGAAGTCCTCTGCAGGAATATTAAGCCATGCTGTCTGTATAGACGTCCATAATTGTGAAAGTGTGGATGGCGCAGGAGTTTGGGCACGAACGGACCTTTCGATGTTGTCCCATAAATGCTCGATGGGATTCATATCGGGCGATCTAGGTGGCCAGATCATGCGCTGGAATTGTCCGGAATGTTCTTCAAACCAATCGCGAACAGTTCTGGCCCGGTGACATGGCGCATCGTCATCCATAAAAATCCCATCGTTGTGTGGGTACGTGAAGTCCATGAATGGCTGCAAGTGATCTGCAAGCAGCTGAACATAACCATTTCCAGTCAATGATCGGTTCAGTTGCACCAGAGGACCGAGTCCATGCCATGTAAAAACAGCCCACACCATTATGCAGCCACCACCAGCTTGAACAGTGCCTTGCTGACAGTTTGGGTCCATGGCTTAGTGGGCTCTGCGCCACACTCAAACTCTACCATCAGCTCGTAACAACTGAAATCGTGACTCATCTGACCACGTCACGGTTTTCCACTGGTCTAGGGACCAGTCGATATGCTCACGAGCCCAGGAGAGTCGCTGCAGGCGATGTCGTGCTGTCAGTATAGGCACTCGAGTCGGTCTTCTGCTGTCATAGCTCAAGGAAGACAGATTTCGCCGCATAGTCCTATCGGACACGTCCCTCGTACGTCCCACATTAATTCCTCCAGTTATTTGACGAAGTGTTGCGTGTCTATTAACATTGACCATTCTACACAGACGTCGGCGGTCTCGGTCGTTAAGTGCAGGTGGTCGCCCACTGCGCTGTCCACGATGGGATGTGATGCCTGAAATTTCATACTCTCGGCACACTCTTGATACTGTGGAACTCGGAATGTTGAATTCACTAGCGATATCCGCAATGGAATGACCCATGCGTCTAGCTCCAACTAACATTCCACGTTCAAAGTCTGTTAATTCTCATCGTGCCGCCATAAATTACGAAAAACCTGTTCACATGAATAACTTGAACACAAATGAAAGCTCTGAAAAACGAACGGCGCATTTATACTTTTTCACTGCGATACTACTGCCATCTGTATATTTGCATATTGCATATTGCTACCATGACTTTTTTCACTTCAGTGTATATACGTAAATTTCAAAATATTTAAAATATTTCTAGACCAAGTTGAAATTAAAGGAACAAATAGAAGTTAATTGTGCGTTGCACCATACTTTGCTAAACAGAATTCTCTAATGCCCAATTAAAATATTTTTTTATGTTTCTTTTCATTTATATGTCAAATACATCGGTAAGTTTAAATAAATGTGATTATTGAAATAGAAAAATAAAATGGCGTTTCATTAGTCGAATTTCATATTACATATATTCTGCGTTTGACGATTATAATCGCATCGCAAAATGTTTTCGATACAATTTAGATACGTATTTTCCGAAAGGGTCGAAAACACTTAACTAGTTAAAGTACAAAATTCTAAGCAAGATGAAAGAGACATCATATATTTATTTGAGATTATGCGAAGAAATTTCAAACATGCTTCTTTCACCGGCTAATTTGATAAAATAGACTAATCTAATTTCAATATATTATAAATAAACAAAAATGTTTCAGTGTTTGTATTTAGTGAAGTGCAGTTTCGTTAATGAGATGCGCTACAATTTTTCCAACTTATTGCTTGTACTTGCGTGAGTTTAGAAGAATAATTATTGTATCTAAAGTAAAAAAAATAGAAGAATAGAATAAAATTTATTTATACTCCTGCTTTAGATATCATTCAATTTCAATGAATTTATTCACTGTAGATAAGAAAATAAACATCATTTTGTCTATCATTCCTATTTAAAAAAAAGATAGTTATTTGAAATTCCAAAGGATATTCCAAAAATAATTTCTTCTGCTTCAGCAACGCGCCGCCATCACTTAGTTTTTAAATAAACAAATTTTGGGTATCACAAGGTTTTCAAAAATATTATTATAAATTTTGAAAGGAAATGTTAATCGTATTCAGTCATAGGTATTAAAAATCCAATTGTGCACAATTCTTTTTAAAATTTTGTTTTTATCGCTTCCAAGAAAAATTTTAAATGTCTGTAAAAAAAAAATTCTCAATAGCCTCCCTAATTATAAAACAAAAAATATTCGACGTGACTATAACCCATTAAAATAAACAAAAACCACTCAAATACAAATAGAAGCTGAAATTCCATATTCATTTCTTAATTTTAATCCCATGATGCTTAATGATTTCCAAACGCAGCTATTTATTAATATTTTTTGTTCTAATTCCTTAATATTTTTTCATTTCAATCTAAATAAAGTGCCATGAATACGAAAGTCTCAATTTATATCCGCGATTCCATTAAACAAATTCAAATATGATTTTTGAATTATAATAAATAAGTCAAAACCTTCCATTAAATCCATTTCCATTGCTTTGAAAATATTTCAAAACTCATTAAACTTTTAAGAGCTTTACTTCAACTAGAATTTTCTTCTGAAAAGGTAATAGAATTTCTTCAAATTTGGAAGTTATGTTGTTAGAAGAGTTATTAAAGTTCGAAGGAAGAGTTCAAGAATATTTTAAAAACTCTTCAGGGAAGGGGATTTCATTTTTGAAAATCTCTTTCATCGGATGCTCTTATACTCGCAGATTTTTAATGTGCATGAAAAATTTATTTTACTCTTCCTAAAAAGAATCTATAAGAAAATATTCCTTACAGAAGGATTTCAACAGTGTGCTTTTGAAAGATCTAGAATTCTATTTTTTATTGTCTTTTATATAATGTTTAATTTGCATTTTACTCTTATGTTTCGCATTAAATTTTTATTTTAAAGAAAAATATTGTACTCTTTTTATTATACCAGAGATTTATTATAGAAGAAATCAGAAACTACCATGGAAAAATTCCAGACTTTAAAAAATATATAGAAGGATAACATTTATTCTCAATGTTGCTATATTAATAAACAGCCATTAATCAAGTTTTTAAAACATGTTCTTTATTGCTAGAACCTGTTCATTGCAACAGCTTTTGAAAACCATTTGGTTCAGTGGGATCAATGGTTGCTAAAGCTCTGAATTAAATATTCTCAGCGATTTGTTCCAAACTGCATTTAAGGCCATATTTTTGATCTTCACAATTTATTAGAAAATATAAATCATACAAATTTAACTCTCGTACTTTTTATTATTTATACTATGCATGTCTCTAATTTTTGGTCAGTTTCTCTATATGCTCAATTATATTACTCAAAAAAGCCAATATTGCTTAAAATTAGCAGTTGTAAAAATTATTCACCATTATATGATTCAGAAAACAAATTGTATTTCTTAATATCTCAAAATTTCAAAAATTATGTTAAAGGCAACATTTTACTGAAACCTACACAACATGAAAAAAAATGTAATCCTCATATACATCATCGACAGTGAAAATCGTAAAAACCAAATTCTTCTATGAAGAACTAAAATTATTTCAATTTCGCTAGAACCGTTTAAGAAATTGTAATAAAAAAATCTTTAAAATAGTTTTTAAACATATTTTTTAAAAAAAACATTGTACACCAGAAGTTTTGTGACGATAAAAATGTAAAGGTTTTAAAAAGCTTTAAAAATTATTTTTGTTAATGTTTTCTGAAATTATTATGCAAAAATGCCAACATTTTTGCAGCATTCTATTTTTAATTAAAATTTAAAAAATGACTTCGAACGTCACATCCCTTATTACAACGTATATAGGTGGCATGATTTGGGAGCACTTGGTCAAAAAGTCTGGTCTGTTGAGCGCCAACCCATATACATATTCAACTTTATTAGTAGTAAATGTAAACATCTATATCTATATTACGAAACAAATCTTAATAATGCGAGAATATTGTTTCGAACCTGTAATTTTGTTTTTCCGCACAAAGAATGTCATCACAAGAAATACTGATTTACAGTTAACATTATTGGATACTATCGGGTGTCGCATTAGTGATCCCACAGATTGGCGAACATTTGATGACATGGCTAAAAATTTGTTGACTAAATGCAAAATGCCAGAAACATCGAGAGTTTTGTCTATCCGTCCATTAGGAACCGATATATGTTCAGATATGCCCTGATTGGTCTAGAAGCTTTTAGCCCCGCATCCCAGGATATATAAAATGCCGGGATTCTCACGCTGAAGCTGCTGACAACAGAGTCGCCGGAATTAGTTGTAATTCTGGCGAGTGATCTTGAATTGAAGTAGTAAGTCTGAAGCGAAAGCGAGAAAAGAGTCAGAATTTTAAGTCGTCTGTAGAGACCATAGAACAAAGCTTCCCTCTCCTGCTGAATCCTGTCTCACCTCTTTGAGAGCTGTGGATGTTGTCATTACCAGATTTCTACGAGCAGATTATTGTCTGCCTGCTGTAGAGTGCTGCTGTGCTGTTTTATTACGTAGATTGAGTTTACTAAAGGTTTGAACTTAATTCCAAATTTCCAATCAGATCCGTCAAAGGATGATTATTCGGTGGTTCGACATGCCTATAAACGCAGTAACTCAAAAACACCCATTGTCTTAAATAAATATAATTTAAATGAGATCTTGTGACTGTAGTTATACATTTGTGTCAAATTTTAATTTTAAACAAGCAAAAGTAAAGGTGTCAAGATAAGTATTCGATTTTATTATACTTTGTGTATTAACTATATGGAAGGGATTAATCATCAAATAAATGAATAATTGCTTATGATAATTTGTTAAGTCTTTTTTTTATCTTTCGAATGTTTAGTATACAAAAAGAAGAGTAATAGTCAGAAAAATTTGAATCCGAGATTTTGACAAATCTCCACGATTTAGACTTTCCCCTTTTTGATCCTGATCGATCAAATAAAAGAGTAGAATTTCAGAAGATATTTACTGTCATATATACATACATAAGAACAATTTGTTCTAATCTGGGTTAAACATTTTCTATTTACACAACAGTCGAAGACTGAAAGTTTATAGTAAAAAAAGGTAATGGGAGTTCTTCATCAATTCGGAAAAAAAGCCACAAGACGCTATCAGGTTGTTTGTCAGAACGCGTATTTCCAGGGTGGATCAAAAATAGTGCCGCAGTCCACAATTCAAAAAGTCTGTTCTCTTCTTCAAAGCAAGACCCTCTCTTTATCTCGGTCCAAAATCTGCCTACTAAATTTCCGTTCGTCAACGTAATCTTTCCATCGGCCAATTGTTGAACAAAAATTTCTTTCATTTCTAGTGTCAGCCTGGAGTGGAAAATGACCATCTGTGATTCATCCTAGCAACTGACAGCTCTGGAACACGTGTCAATAATATTCCTTTACTAAGGGGATCATATGGAATACAGACGTTGGACACTCCTTTTCTCTGAAGGTGCGATAGGTTCTGTCTCTACAATAAACCTGACATGTGGTCTTTCAAAGGAATCACTCATGAATACATGAGGTCTGCTTATCACCACTCAGTGATAAGCAGACCTCCCACCTAGCAATCTGAAAGTTTTTAATAATGGAGGACGTTAATAGGTGTGACACAGCTGGCTGGTAATGCCGCTTATCGTAAATGGAATAGGGGAACGTTACACCCAGTTCTAAAAACACCTTTTCAGAAATTGTCCGTCAACTTGTTTGTCTGTCTTTGACAAAAATCACCCAAAACGACTTTGGACATATGGTTGAAATATTTTATACGGTATTTACAACAAATTTACAGATTTCTATCAAACTTAGAATAAAATTGGTTTGGAAGAACTCTAGATGCTCCAGTTGGATTATTACATAATGGAGAGAGATTGATAAACTAAGTACCGGTTTTTTCTGTAGTACAGAGACCTCCCAAATTTTGAACCATTACTTGCTACTTATTGATTGTTTGCCGATCTATACTTTCAGAAACTTATATAACGTGACAATTCAAAAGAGCAATGATTTAAACATATCAAATTTTAAATGGAATGCTGTGTCTACAGGAGCAGTTCTAAGTCAAATTTAATCAATACAGTTTCGAATTTCAAATGTTAAGAAAAATATAACAAAAAGACTTATTGGATTTTTGGCTACTACTAACCGTATGCGAAGGAATAATCGCCAAATAGCTCGTCAAAGATGAGAAG
>JAPMOQ010014138.1:0-12463 GCA_026543055.1 Argiope trifasciata
GTTCATATCATGAGGTCTCCTTTGCTCAATGAATTGTCTAATTTAATATTTCAATGCCTTATTAATTTAACAATGTATACAGGATTTATTTTAAATTAAATTAAGGCATTGATGAGAATGCATATTTTTGTTTATTTGCTTGTTTATTAGGACTCACAAATGGGAGACATTCCTGCCTATAAGCAATATCATTTAAATAAACTCTTGATTGATATATCAAATAAAATCTGCAATTTTAAATTTTGTAAATGTATTTAAACGCAGAAACTTCTCCACTTGCATTTGGAATTATCTTAATCACATAATTATGTTTTATGATTCATATAATTTCTATTTACTTAGAAATTTATTTGGAAACTGAACTAATTAAATTCTTAATGGACCTGGCCCCGTTGCTTTCACTAACCCAGCTGCAATTGTCCAGTTTGTCTAATCAGAAATTCGATGTTAACGCGAATTCTTCTTATACTTACACAATATGGAATATTTAGTAGTGAAATGTAGTCAGAAGGCTTCGATATGCTTATTCCTACCCTTTAATATATATTTGTGCCAAATTTGATTACTCTAGGTCATACTATCTGTTCTGCGGAGAGGTAGCATATGCATACATTACAGATAAGGTGAAAAAAGCCAGAATATTTTCTTTTATTATTCATCGAAATAATGAGCTTTTGCATTTGGTATCCGCAACTTTTATCATGGCGCAGTGAAGCTGTATAAGTTGATCTTGTTCAGCAATTTTGTTTAGTACCATTTGGTAATGGCTTGAAAATTTTTCCGACCTAATCTTTGATTAAACTAATTAAATATCTGAAATAGAAGTACAATTTTTTGTAGCAAGACTATTTGAAGCATTCGTTAATACAACAGATTGCATTTGTAGTGGAATTTTATGCGACAAATAACATGCTCGATTGAGTGATCACTTTCAGTCCTGTGGTCATGTTATCTGGCTACGAAGCATAAAATCACGAGTTCGATCCTACCTATCGACAATCATAACATTGGGGACATAGGACGATGAAAATAAATAAAATGCAACCTTCGTGCAGCTGTTGTGGATCCTTCTATCAATTAACAAATAAATAAAGGCGATAAATAGTCAGCCAATAAATAAAAAATGGCGGTGAATAATAATAAAATAAAATAATAAAATAAAAAAGGGAGATGAATTATCAGCCAATAAAATAAATGAATCTGATAAATAATCAACCAATAAAATAAAGGAAGCTGATAAATAATCAGCCAATAAAAAAAAACAGAAAAACGAAGCTGATAAATAATCAGCCAAAACAAACAAAAAAAAATGGTTAAGAAGCATTAAAGACTCAACAGCCCATAAGATCACAACTAAATAGCAACAAAATATCGTTTGTCTCACCTCTTACTGGAAAGGGATTATTGTCGTGGAAGCCTTATACGTCAGATAACATCCTCAAAATTGAGGGATCACTTCTAGTCTTTTACCTGGTTATGAACCATAAGATCGAGAGTTCGATTCTACCCATCGACAACAGCAAGATATTTTTTCAATAAATAAATTCTCATGCGTAACTACATTAAAAAAAGCTATATTCTACTCTTCAGTAAATTTTAATCTAAAATTAGATATGAATCTACAATTTTGGAGTAAAGATTGCACGTTAAAATCAGCATCAAATTTATTATCATTCACAAAAGTTCAGAAAGACAGATGACTTGATTTAATTCAATATTTGATACATATTTGCACGTCTAGTAGTAAGGTACATGTAGTGATTTGCTTTTTTCACACACACACACATTTTATAGAAGGAAAAGAGTATGACATCTCAATACATACAAAATGACATATGCGTATAGATGTCATAGCAGGAGCTGTTGAATTTTTCATGTGATTTTGATGTTACTGGATAATTGAAATGTATTTTTCTGAACAATGATAATTTAGTAACGAGTTGCTTTATTCTTATTACATTAACTTAATTTGATTTAAGTCGTAGCCTTTTGAGATAGTTACTAAATTTTTTGATATCAGCTTTTAAAAATCACTGCCTTTCTGTTATATGTTTTTAAAATGCTACGTTCAGTATGAAGGAATTTTAGAATTCTTAAACATGAATTAAAAGTGCAATCAATGTATCTCAAAGTGAAATGTCAATGGATATTATCTAACTTCTTTAACCATACTCTAATGAATTAAAATTTAGATATCATATTTTATCAGTTTAAGACAAAATACTTTCATCAACAGAATAATAAAAATATCACAAAATTTAAATCGATCCCGTTTTCCAGTAGCTATTCAATAGACACTATTAAACTAAAAGTTATATGGCGAAAAAATTCTACAATTATCTTTAACTGACTTGCAGACAACGATGCGAAATTTGCACGATTGACTCGATTTCGAATGATGAGTCATCCATCCACTCAGTGATGAAAGTATTAACAATGGGCAATTTGAGAGCATCCAATTCCTTGGTTCTGTACAGATAGTCATTCCACTGTAAATAAATACAATTAGTGTTAATATACAGAAATACAAGAATAGTTTTCAGAGAAGAAGGCTTCTTTCGTTAAAAACAAATTCAATGATAATAAGCATATGCATGTTTGGTTCTCTTTTCAGAAAACATTCCTGTCATTCAAGATTTTAAAGTCTCTCCAACTGCGTATCTGATCAACAACGCACAAGTCTCAGGTATTCAATAAATCACATTCTTAACAAAAATTGGAGGAGTGGTGCTCTAGATGCATCATATGTCTATCTTATTTTCATTAAACCGACGTTTGAGACCTATCAGTATAAACAAAAAAAAATTGAATTTTTAAAAAATACATAGCCTTGATTTGATAAACTTAATCAAACTTACATGAAATATGGTAACATAAAATGTAAACATAGGTTAGCCTTTTTTGAAGGGTCATTAAGTTTTACATTATTTTTATTTTAATTACCGAAAAAGAAAAATAAGGTTTAATCAAAAATGAAATATTACGGACAAACAGGTATTGTAAATACGTTCACATTCAAGAACTGTCTTAAAGTTTTAATACAAAAAAAAAGGCATACACTTCGCTGAGAAATTATTTTGAGCAACCTAGGAAAAAAAGACTAAATATCTTTGGAAAAAAGACGGAAAGACAGAAGGTTCGAAATCGATTTGCTGGTCAAAATACTTGTTAATATTAATCAAATTAACGCAATTAAGTCCCTAAAATAATAATGTTAAATTGTAATCGGATATCTCAAGACGTATAAAACTTTAAAATCCTGCTAAATTAAGATATTAAAAGAGAAAAATAGACCACAAAATTCTATTTTTAAAAACGCAAAGGAACTTAAAAAAGTATCATGCATACTTACTCGCTGCCGTTTCCATTCTTTAGCGCATATGTAGCTATTCAACCTGGAAACTCTTCGAATATAGCTTGTGATTTCTGCTTCTTGCTGCTTTCGTTTTTCATCTTCCTAAATTAATAATTATAATTTTTTTAATTCTTTTACTCAGCAAAATAGCAATGATATTCATCAAAATGAAATAGTAGTAAATTTATTAACTTTAAAAATAAAATAAGATCCTTCACTAACTTTGTAGTATATATCTAAATGAAGATATTATTAAAAATTATTATTATTTTGATTGTTATTTCGTATTATTTCTTTCTGTATTAACATCTATTAAGCAGCCGGCGTACTGGCACAGGGGTAGCGTGTTTTCCCCGTGATCTGGGCATCCCGGGTTCGAGTCCCGGTTCGGGCATGGTTGTTACTCTGCGTTCTGTCTGTGACGCGTGTGAATGTGCCCCCCTGTAAAAAGGGGTTGTGCAAGCGAATGAGTGTGTCATCTTCATTTGAGCTAGAAGTCAGACTTCTGCTCTCTGGGTGCTTAGGGGTCTTTACCCTCAGAAGCTACTGTACCCCCTCTCCGTGGAAACACGGACACGACATCATCATCTATTAAGTGATCATAAAAATTCGGTTATTTGGGTCTCTATTAATGAAGATTTCTGTAAAACGAATCTTTAACAAAACATTGCTCTTTTCTAAATAATTCAATATTTTTTTTAATGTTCATTCCAGTATCAATTTTACACTATAATTATAACTGATGTATAAACATTTGTTATATTTTTGGATGTGAGCATGATAACTTTGATCAAGATGTTGGCGCAAGTTGGTCATCTGATATCAAATTATCATTATTTTTTGTCTGGTTTGAAGTTGATATTAAAACTACATTAGAAAAGTATAACAGTTGTGGTTATCATTTCTTAAACTGAAACCTTCATTCACAGCTAATTCTGTTTCTTAATTGTTAATATGTTGCTCTGCTCTGTTGCAAATTTTTATTAAAAACTTTAAAACAGCAAATCGCCTTTGTCGAACAGCTTGTTCTCCCAGCTACTTACTTTTTAGTAATCAAACCACTCCACTTACTTTTTAGTAATAAACCACTTAGACCACTCCACCACCACTGAATGAGGCAGTATCGTCAGGATTTTTTGTGACCAAATGCTGTATTTAACATGGTCTACTCATATTACTGGCAAATTCTTGGAACTCTTGGCTTTCTCTTCTAGGCGATTGACCTTAATTACTGGTACTCAATCTGACCTTCCTTCTCATCTTCATCTACACTTGTCATCATGTTTTATGAGCAGCAAGTAAACATTTTTAAAAAATCCTCACAAAATCCACTGTATTCTTCTAAATATGCGTCCAACAACAGAATAAAGGCAAACACTTTTAAATTTTTAAATAGTTGGCAAAAAGCTGTCAATTTTCAACTTCATATTTTTCAGTATTTTAAGATTTTCTGGCACCATCAGTATCATTGTTTTCGCATTTTAGATTGTTTCTTAGTTCGGACACATTCGTTTAAATTCTATATATTCATTTACATACATTAAATTCTATACATTCGTTTAAATGATGGTGAACAGTACCGATCCCTCGGCAAATGCATTTATTTTCTCTGTAGGACGCTGTAGGTTAAACAGTTTGATCTACAGAACGCCCTCATTCCCTACATCGTCACTATTCATTCGTTAAAATTAGATAGATTAACTGAAGTTATCAATATTTGAGGTGATTATAATTCATCTGTAGTCTAGAATTATGCAATTTGCATTTTTCATTGATAGTTTATCATGTTTCCTTATTTTATTTTGATGCTTCCCTGATTTTGGGTAAATCATCCAAATTAAAGAAATAACTGAAATATTTTTTTTTGTAGCAAGTATAATGAATCGCAGTATCTCCGAACAAAGAAGATTGTAAAGGAGCCAACTCTTTTTGAATAAAACTTAATGAGTATTTGGAAGATCGATAAATTTAAAGATTACTTACGGCGGCTTTGACTCGAGCTTTTTCTTCTTTCCTAAGCCTTTCTTCTTCTTCTAGCAGACGGATTCTTTCCTGCTCTTCACGAGCAAGCTCTGTAAAAGACCATAAAATATCATTGACGATTTTAAGAAAAAATTAATTCCTGCAGTGAAGACATAAGATTCCATTGCATAAGTATAATATAGTTTTATGCTATTTTAATTAGTCTATAAGCGGTTCTTTGAAGGGACACTAGAATGATATGTCTTAACGAAATTCTAAAGACCAGTTAGAATTTTGATTATTTATTCGCTTGATATAAAGAAGGTATGTCTCCAGGATAAAGCAGAAGGCACTGTTTCACCTTGCCTGTAGGCCATGGGCTTCACTGCTTCAGGATAAATAGTTGATACCAGTTTCTCCTGGTAGAGCAGTTGTGGCACTTTTCCGCCTTTCTACAGGCCGTGTCTATTTTCCAGCGCACTTGTATTGATTTGGGCACTGTGACTCACCCTTATACATTCAACATCTAATTTTTGATGCTTCTCATCTTGACTCGTGCTCTGCACTTGTGTTTTAAAACTGTAAAGCTCTGAAATATTTTAAGGCTAGAGATCTAATGGTGTCATAGCCAATCTACTGGACATATGTAGTAAATAAATTACTTGCTTGGTAGATCGCATTAGCTATTACCTTGAATAATCGAAGTATGAATCAATAATAATTTTAACAGCTAAATCTGAGAATTTTAAAATGTGGTAATATTGCAACTATTCAAGAATCTTTGAACTAATGGACAAGTTTCTCCATGGTTTTTTTAGCTTTCAAAATATAATTTTAAATTAATTTCATTTTTCCATCATTATTTCTTTGACCCAATTTAAATTTTGATCAGTGAAAAATATCAGATAAACACAAATTATTTGATAAACGTTTCAAGAATTTATACCTCAATATTGATTTTACTTGGAAAATCCTCTTTATGACACTTGATTTAGATTGGCAACTTATGAATCATGATTTAGATACATAATGCAGTTCTTTTACTAAGTTTAACTGTACCTGACTTTTTTAACAGTAGTTAAATTCTTCTCAGCTTGCGGTTACTTAAATCATTTTGAAAAATCAGATGAAGAAAAATCGAAGAAAAAGGCTGATTATCTCGCAAAAATGGTCACCATATGGTACCCCTACGTGTGTAATAAATTACTGTAGAAGATTTAATTTCTTGTAATAATAAATATTATAATATTAAATATAATAATAATAAATATTATTATAAACTCGCTTCAAAATATGCTTTCCAAATTTACCAAAATAGCAAATACCAAGAGACTCCCGGTGATATTCCATCTATTCTTTCTCTTAGAACATGACATAAAAATAGAAGGGAAAACGTTATATCAGTACGTTTGATCGCCTGGATGATCATCAATCTTGTGTTACTGAATATATGTGAACTTTCAAATAACCATGTCTGTTTTATCTGTAACCAAGAAAATGACATTGAACATATTCTCATGCAATGTTTGAAGCCTGTAACTCAAAGAACATACCTCTGGAACAAGCTCACTTTCAATCACCAAGAAATTTCATCGCTTAAAATTTTGATCCAAAAACGCTGTTTGCCCTAAGTACTATTTTTCAGATTTTTCTTCGTTAGCTGAAGTTTCAAGATATGTATTAACTATGAATCTCTGGCATTTGGGGATGACAGATGAAGACAGCTTTTTCTGCTGAAAGTTCCAATTTATCCATATCAATAATAATATGACGAAGAGAATTATTTTGAACTAGCCGCCTTTGGTGACCAGCTGGTTCGCCATGACTAATGAGTTCTAAAATTTTCAATTAAATCACATATTCATTAGCCTTGAAGTAACTCCGGGCATTGATTGGCCTGAAATTAATATTTTCTTTGAGATGATGGACTGAAAGTTCTAAAAGAACGCGTTTTTCTAATAATATTCTTTAATTTTATAAAGCAGTCAATTTTAATGATTGATTTAGAAGACTGATTGATGGTGCAACTTTTATTTAAAATATTAATAAAAATATTTTGTAAAATATGGCTCACAGAGCAAAGTATGAAGAAATCTAAAACTCATTATTCATAAATGCATTGTTTGACTCAAACTACATAAAATGTAATTATTTACTTCATTTAGATCAAATTAATAGTATTAAACAATATATATGCCTATTAATAATATTTTACAAATTGGCCATTGGAAAGGAATTTGAATGCATATCCTGTATAAATTCAATCCTGTCTAAATAAAGATAATTTATTCAACTAATGGTTTAAATATTGCAAACGATCATAGAATCCTTTGCTTTGCATTTTTTAAAGAAAATATCACATTTTATATTCATTTTATTTTATCCAGTCACGTGCGAAAAGTTGCATTTCTTCAAATTTAATTTACAATGATAGTTTTATATATATATATTTTTAATTTGAACTTCCGTCAAAATGATGGCAACACAGTGATAAAACCTAATTTTTTCCGTTTGACGTGCTCTTGCAGATTTTATAGGAACCTTAGCTTTTTATTTATTTTTTTAGAAACTATCACATTTTATAATGAAAAAAAATATTGAATTAATGATACAGATATTGCAAACGATAATAGAAATATGCCATTAAGTCGGGATTCCAATGCATATCCTGTCTAAATTCGATCAGGTTTACCGTAAAGAAGATTTATTGAATTAATTATTTAGATATTGCAAACGATCATAGAATCCTTTGCTTTACATTTTTTTTTTAGAAAATATCACTTTTTATATTTATGTTATTTTATCCAGTCACGTGTTAAAAGTTGCCTTTCTTTAGATTTATTTTGCAATGATAGTTCTTTTTTTATTCGAACTTCCGGTATTCTTTTATTTTATCCAGTCACGTGATAAAAACATGGTTAAAATATTTCTTTAAAAATTCGTTAAAAATAGAAGCTTATATTATAAATTAAAGAAACTGATACCATTAGAAAGCTAATTTTTTAATCTTTAAATGGGTGTAAAAATCATGTTTGAGCGATACTATTTTCGGAAGTTAAAGCGGAAAAACGTCGAAATTTCGCTTAAATTTTAATTAATTCAAATTCTAATTAAAAATTCGAAAAAAGGCTCCGAGGTGCACATTCCCGACCTCCAAGGTATACATGTACCAAATTTGGTAGCTGTAGGTCCGACGGTCTGGCTTGTAGAGCGCCAACATACACACACACACACACACATTGAGCTTTATTATAAGTATAGATTATCTGATATTTCTTTTTACCAAGTTTTACTTCCTCTCCCCAGGGGAGCCTCGAAATGAAGTTGAGATACTTCGGGCATGGTGGTTGGATCTCGCCACCCTGAAGGGTACATAAATAAGTGGTAGTCTGGCTCCTCCCATCGATGACGGCACGTAATTTTCTTCGGGAAGGATTATACAGTGGACGACGATGGCTTTTAAGACTCAACCACAGTTCACACCAGTGTTGCTGTTGCGGCAATCCGCTTATTAAGTTTTCTTTATCCGTGTGATATTTGGCCGGTTGTAGAGTCAGTGATATGACTCACCATGTCGGCCAGTAATGACCTCATAATTGAGGATGAGAAGCTTCTGTCATGGTGACTGGTTCTCACCACCCTGGTGAATGCACAAAAAGGTGAGGGTTTGGCTCTTTCCATCGATAGTGGGACGTACTTCCTTAAAAAAAGGTTGTTCTGCTGCCGGTGATGGCCTTTAATTCTCAACCACAGTTCCCGCCATTGTAACCGTTGCAACTGTCCAATCATTTAAGTTTTTCCGTGTGCCTTCCAGCAAGTCGATGTTCATTGCAATTACCATGTCGGTCAAAAGGCCAAAATTTCAGTACAGTAAAATGACTATTCAATACCATATTGCAGTTTACCTTAAAAAAGATGAGGATACAGACAATAACAAAGCAAAAAGTTCTTTTTGAATCAGAAAGTAAGAAAGTAAAACTGGTGTAATAGATATTAAATATACAATTCAAATTAGTACTGATGCTAGATAGGAAATATACCGAAACAGACAGAGGCTTCAGAGAGGTACATTAGGGATTTTGAAACTTTTTTTAATTTTTAGCTTATGCCAACAACACGCATGGACAAAGACTTACAGACACGTAAAAAGAACACTAAAATGCGAATTTACAAATTAATGCAAACAAGTAATTTTCTAGGAAATCCTTATCATGGTAGAAAGTCGTCATTACCAACCGTTGTTTACGTTCTCTATTTCGTTTCTCTAACTTTCCCTATCCCTCAATCAAAACATATGGCGCTATTGTCAAAACCATTTTAAATCAGCTAGCCAAATCTTTCTTGCATCCGCTCTAATAAAGGCATTATACCAGGGAAAGCTTTGTTTTGCATTGGCAAAAATTAAGAAATGATAACTTTTGGTATAAATATATCTATATTTAATCAATCATGTCATCTTTGGCGATTTTTGGGGGGGGGGGGTGCATGTTCTAATAGAATCCAAACATCGAAATTGCGTTTTAGACACGTTTTTCCCAACCAACTAAAACTTAAAATGAATGCAAAACCACTTTTAATAGTATACTCCCATACCAAATGTGATATATTTAAATCATTGCATGTTTGAATTATAGCATTTACTTGTTTTTGAAAGCACAGTCTGGCAGACAATCAACGCATAGTTGAATAAAGCTCAAAATTCGATAGATGTGCACAAAATAGATAGTACAACGGTATAAAACAATTTATCTGTCAAGCTCTCCCCGTTTTGTAACTATCGTGTTAACTTATATTCTAATAGCAGAACAAATGGACTTCCTCTAAACAGATTTTACCCAAAATTTAATACAAATCTGTAAATTTGGTGAAAAAATTTTTTTGTACTGCATATACGAGAAAATAATGATATTAAAACACTGAATTGGATTTAGAAGCATTTCTTGTAATATCATTAAACATTATTTTAAAGAAATAAAAATATGACTGTGTTTTCTTTAATTAAATTCTATTCCAATTTAAATAAAAAAAATTATCATCACCTTCTTGCCTGAGTCTTTCTTCTTCTTGCTTTTTAAGCAAAGCTTTCTTGTCTTTCTTTTTCGGCTAAAAAAGAAAAGAAAAAATCTGAATTTAATGTCTTAAGACTTCTTATTTTTACTTACACATATTTCACTAGCCAAATCATGCCAAATACTGAAAACCTGCCAATAATTTTAAGCATGGAGAAAGAAAACCTACATCAACGCGAATGGTTGTCATATTGAAGAACTATTGACTTAAAAATTATTATAATTTGGCGTTCGGTCTTTATTCTGACAAACTTTTTTATTTTTCAATTAGTGTCGATTTATGCAAATATAATAAAATGGAATTAGTTGATTCTCCTTTGATATTAAACAAATGTACCATCCCATTCAAATTATAATATTGTTACGGATTTTACCACTTCCGCTGGGCTTCTTTAGATTGAATGGTCGATGCAGAAATAAATAATTCTTTAGTAGAAAACAACGGCAATGTTCATTAACACAAGTGATACAAGTACATAAACGACAAATATATACAGCCGAGACAAACACAGTATGACTCACAGCAGCAAATAGTAGCCTACAAATCGTAATCGGTAAGAATAACAGCCACAGCACATAAAATGGCCAGACAGAATTCAGCAGGAGAGGTTGTCTTTGCAGCTTAGCTCTAGGATCTCTCCAAGCGGCTGTAATTCTCCACTGTCTCCTCACTTTAGCTGTATCCAGCTGCCGACGCACTACTACAAGACTGTCTATTCCTCACATGACTAAATGCTTCTTCTACAATAAACACCGGACTCGGCACACAACTCGCTTCAGCAACAGCTTGGGTTCCACCAAACCTGGCACTTCATCGAACAGTTCCGCCTTTGCTTTGTTATCCTTTAGATAACCTTGAGATAGCCGGCCTTTTATAATTCCCGGGAGGCAGACCGAAAAATTTCTGGACGTATCTCAGTTCCTATATATTCCTCAGTTCCTATCAGTATTCCTGGGTTATTAAATTTTTTGAAATTTCCAGTATTATTTATTTTTTCTCCAAGATCGTCAAATTCGTCACCAAATGGTTCGCATCCAAGCCTTTAGATCGCTAACCCGGCACCCGATCAGCACCTAACTGGGTTGATCGTAAAACGGTCTTCCCAGCGATTCAAATATAGCCATGCTAGGAAAATTTACAGGTTTGTAATAATATTTGCTGTCACAATTTCACATCGATGTTTTTGGTATTGACTTCGGAAAGTTAATGAAGTTATCAAATTAATAAATATATCTAAATAACTAAAGGTAAGTCTGACTAATTAAATAAAGTTATTTAATTAAAGAAAGGTATATTTTTTACCATTGTTTAATTATTCATTGATTAAAGGATTTCAAATTGATGCGATACACATCAAATTTTTGATTGCTATATAAATTGGTATCCGTTGTGTCTTTTGTGGGATAAAAGACATGGTATTTTAGCAGAGTATGAAAAGGAATGTCTTAAATATTAGGCCTAGTCGACAGTGGTGACATCTGCTTCGACAAGAGCATTACTTGTGCTTAATTTCAACTAAATCATTTTTACAAAGCATAATGATGAGTTTTTTTAAACATTTAATTGTGACTGGAGTTATTAGGTTGTTCGGAAAGTCATTTCGTATTTTTGTGTCAAAATGAAAAGAAATTTTCGTTTAATGAATAAATTATTTATTAAATTATAAAATTGCCATTCTGGTCTAATACCTTTTGCCATATTTTTGGTAGTAACATGATTACACGCTCATAAAAGTTTTGGTCTTTGCTGTAAAAAAAACTGATCGAGGTGGTTTTTGGCCTCCTCATTTGAAGGAAAAACTTTGCAAATCAGTTCTGGTACTAATGTACTGTTAACACATCTTCTCCACACATATTGGCTAATTTATTTCTGGCTTGACAGCATTTTTACCTTTTATATAGCAAAAAAGAAAAAAATGACGAAAATGCTGTTTATTGCTCTCCATATTTAAAAGGGCACCATCCAAAAACTACTGCGGAGAATCAGCTGCACTTTTTCACACTCAAGCCTTGCTATATCAGCTCTTAAAACATAAAATGATTTTGCGGTTTAAGTATGAAATTGGGTGCGAAAAAT
>JAPMOQ010014142.1:0-19579 GCA_026543055.1 Argiope trifasciata
TATTCCGTGTTAATTGGGAAAAAATGCCTTCTTTCAACTAGATTTAAAATTTTTACTATATTATTCCCCACGACAATAAATACAGATACTTGAGGGATTATTCTAAGATGCTAGATTCTTTTGATAACAATAGCTAATAAATCTGTAAATCACCCCCAGTTATGTATATTAAGCTCATACCCTTCTTTTCTGCCGCAGTTAGTTACTAATTATGAAATGACCTTTCCCTTATCAATCGATTATAATATTAAGAAAGATCGAATAAATGTTAAGATTATAATATGTAACTAACATAAAATTTCATTCTTTTACCGACCGCAAAAATCCTCCAATGTTATGAATATTTTATTTCATCTTTTATAAAGACTAGCTGGTTTACCAACATAAATGTTCAATTAATATTTCATATAATTTAGTTTCCTAATCGGTTTTTCAGCAAAATATTTTTAAAATTCACATTTTGGTAGTCATATAATTTATTTATATCATTATGTAGACCTGAAGCCATTCTGTCATTATACTACGCCTCTCACTCTAATTTCCTATCAGCGTCCGTAAAATTCAGTTTGAAATTAAAGTGGAAATGATGAAACTGCAATTAACATGAAGATATTTTCTGGAGAATGCCCACATGTTTTTTTAAATATATGAGAATTGAAAGCAGAAGCGCTCAGCATTGAAGTCTTTTGTGCACTGCAGAATAATTTTCATAATTTATAATATCTCAAATAATTACTCGACAAAAATTTCCCAGATTCATCATAAAATTAAGTTTTTATTTTTATTTTCAAAAGGGTTTAAATGATGTCAATATTTTTTTTGTTTATAGATGTATTCCAAAAATTGTGAAGTTAAAATTTTAGATAGTCGCTTAGACATAAGAAATCATATTTTGCAAAATATTATTAGAACTCCACCTTTTAAATTAATAAATATATCTATATTCTGCGATCAAATTTGACCGATTTATTAAACTTTGAATATTATAATTTTGGAATAATAATAAGAATATATTTTATAATCTAGGCCAATCATCACTCTTGTGAAACACTAGAAGATAATTGGCTTCTTTGAGACGATCGATAAAGCAATTATAATAATAATAATATATATATAATAGTTAATTTTTTAACTAGCTTTTGTCCATGATATGGCAACGCGTCGATAAAATTATCTTCCTATAAACGTGACGCTTAATTTTGTTATAATTAAGCTTCACGTTATTTTTTATTATTTTTTTAATTCATTAAAATAGAAATTTAATTTAGAGATCAAAGCATTAACATCACTGAAAGGATCATTTTTTGAACTTCAGTAAGATGTAAAAATAAATTTTCTGTCGTAATTTTTTTGAAGTTATTACCAGAAAAACGTCGAAACGTTTAATTTTTAATTACAATTCTATTTAAAAATTCAAAAAAATCACTCCTACGTACAGATTTCAGACATCCAAGATAAACATAAATCAAATTTAGAATTTGTAGGTCAAACGGTCTTGTCTGTAGAGCGCCAACACACACACGCATTCAGCTTTATTATAAGTATAGATTTAACAATAGCATCCAAAATTAATTGCAATAAAAATAATATGTACACAAAACAATGTCAAGTGCACTACCTGAAGTACTCAAATTGAAGTAATTAGTCTATTTTTTAATCCATTATATTTTTAATAAGTCATTACATATAATTTCAGATGTTTTATTATATTCAAAATTTAACTAACGCAAAACGTACCGACATTTTAGTGTTACATTGTCATTTAATCGCTAATGTAGTAGGTTAAATTTTAGCTTCCGGAATTTTGATGAAATTCCCGATGCCTCTGTATTTAAACAAAAAAAAAAAAAAAAAAAAAAAAAAGGGTAAAAAATTAAATTCTTTACTTTTACCAAATACTTTTTGCCTTACTTTTGTCTTAAATTAAAATGGAAAGAGATAATAACATTCACAGCTATAAAAAAAGAATTTTAATGAATCTAATATTTATACACAAAAAAAAGCTTAAAAAAGTAAAAATGAAATCTACCATCAGAAATTTCAAGTTATCATGTGAGAACAGTATTTGTCTTAATTTATTTGTCATTAACCATTTTAAACCGGTTTGAAACAATCACGAGGCTTTTCCGTCGGTCTCTCTCTCTCTGTATATATATATATATATATATATATTAAAAATAATAAACTGATTACCAATAAATTCTTAAATATATTAATTTATATGGAATTTTAAAGAAAAAATTTTTAGACGCATACTGCTATTTTCTGATTTCTGAGATCAGAAAACAGATTCAAAAAGGATTAAGCTTAGAACATGAGTCAAATCCTTCAATGTTCCCCACTTAAGAATGAATACAGTGATATTTCCTACTGTGGGAAGAGAAAATATTTTTAACAAAACTGTTATTAAACGTAAGAGAAGTTTTTTGTACATATTTAAAAAAATTAATTATTTAATTACTTCCGAAAAAAAATTTCCTTTCATGAAAATATCAGTTATGTTGTCATAGTTCAACCTTTTAAAAACGCATCTGCTGGCAAAGAAGCATATGTATTAATAAAGCAAAGCTGGTAAAAGCAGGTAAAAAATATGTGCGATTAAAAGATATTGATAAAAATTGTGATTTATGCTTTATTCATTGCCTACGCTATTATGAGCTCCAATTACTTATTACTTTCAATTATTCAATATCTCCTAACGAAAATAGGATCATGTTCTCACATGATAATAAAATTGAACACAAACAATAAAAGTAAGGAGATTCTTAGTAAAAAAGGAACATTTAAAATTAGCAGTTAATATGTTTTGGAAAAATAATTTTATCATAAAAGATACCGTTTTTATTTATTTTAAATTATTATTTTGTTTCACTCAGAGAAAATAAAACCGTATTATTCCATTTTAATTTTTTAATGCAACCTAAAGGCCTTAGTTTAAAAAAATTATTAAGGCTTCCAAAATAGACATTTAAACATATTTTTCGTTAACCTCAGAAAAAAATTAATCGAGGAAAAAAAAGTGAATTGAATGAAAGATATTAACTTCAAATAAATTGAGTGAAAGATAAATACAGTTGATATTTTTTCTAAAGAAAATAAAATTGAACAATAGTTTATTAACATAGAAACAGAATCGTCAATTTAAATATTTTTTTTCAGTTTCGAAAAAAATCTAATGCATCTCTAAAAGAAGAAACATTTGTGTACTATTAAAAAAACCTCATATTTAAAATGCTTCTAATCTTTCAATAATCTAAAAAAAAATTTTAATGATAAGAGTGCTTACAAAGTAGAAAAATATTGCTTTTGAAACCTACCAATTTAAAAGAACAATTCTTAATTTTAAAAATGATGTTTATTCACAAGACAGCACAATCAATGGGGATATGTCTATAAACAGTCATTAAATGACGAGCAAAGGATTTGAAAATTAAATTGGTTCATCTTAGAAATTTCGAATACGCATGAATGGACACTCTCGTATTAAATATTTTGTAATACAATTCTTTTGTTGTTTCTTATGGTACTTGCCATTAGACAAGTTCGCTGTTACGAGGACAGCGATTTAAGCCGATAGGGTGCGTCTCTTGATTTTTTTCAGTTGCGTCTTCTAGAGGCAAGAGTATGACCTTCCCACTCGCGCGTCGCAAATAATTTTACTGGGCGGACTTCATTCATGCTTTTTCATTTACTCATCCACATATCGTAATTTTGACCTGAATCAGAGAATGATCCTCTCTGAACCAGCACACCTAGTGGGGTTTATCCTCGGCATGGAGAGCTTTGTGACCACGACAGATCTATACATGCTACAGTCACCACCACACGGGAAATCTTCGGCTGGCGGGTTCGGACTAGCAACCTAACAGACACAAGCCCAACTCCCTACCAACCAGCCTATCGCGGCCTAATGCAATTCTTTAACCCGCTAATGGCCATTGTGTTACACTTAATTAATCTATTTTTAAAAACAGGCCCTGTTGAAATCAATATAATTCACATATCTATACTTATAATAAAGCTCATTGTGTGTGTGTGTGTGTGTGTGTGTGTGTGTGTGTGTGTGTGTGTGTGTGTGTGTGTATGTGTATGTGTGTGTGTGTGTGTGTGTGTGTGTGTGTGTGTGTGTGTGCGTGCGTGCGTGTGTGTGTTGGCTCACCACAGGTCAGACCGTTGGACCTACAGCTACCAAATTTGGTACATGTATACCTTGGAGGTCGGGAATGTGCACCTCAGAGCCCTTTTTTGAATTAATTAAAATTGAAGCGAAATTTCGACGTTTTTCCACTATAACATCCGAAAATATTATTGCACAAACATGATTTTTATATCAATTTAAAGATTAAAAAAATTAGCTTTCTAACGGTATCAGTTTTTCTTTATTTATAACTTAAGCTTCTATTTTTAACGAATTTTTAAAGAAATATTTTAAACATGTTTTTTTAGCACGTGACCGGATAAAATAAAATAAAAGAATGACGGAAGTTCAGATTAAAAAAAAACTATCATCACAAATCAAATCTAAAGAAATACAACTTTCAGAACGTGACTGGATAAAATAACATAAATATAAAATGTGATATCTTCTAAAAAAATAAATGCAAGGCAAAGGATTCTATGATCATTTGCAATATATATATCATTAATTCCATAAATTATCTTTATTTACGGTAAACCTGATTGAATTTAGACAGGATATGCATTGAAATCCCGATTTAATGGCATATTCCAATAATCGTTTGCAATATCTGTATCATTAATTCAATAATTTTTTTCCCTTTTTTGCTTTTTAAAAAAAAACGTATTTAATATTTTGGCAACATCACCGAAAAAAAACATTTTTAATATTTTGGAAGCATAACCGATAGTTGAAACTGACTAATTTAAAAAATTAAAGAATATTATTAAGAAAACGTGTTCTTTTAAAACTTTCCGTCCATCATCTTCAAGAAAATATTAATTTCAGGCCAATCAATGCCCGGAATTACTTCAAGGCTAATGAATATGCAATTTAATTGAAAATTTTAGAACGCATTATTCATGGCGAACCAGTTGGTCGCCAAAGGCGGCTAGTCATCAATAAAGAGACTGGTTAAAGGAAAAACTTTTTGTTCTTTTTCTTAAATTAAAAAGCTAAAATTTGATACTCTGTTATAAAGGAAGTTACAAATAAAACACAGCCGTTTTATGTTTTAAAGCTCTCAATCTGCTTATATTAAACACAGATTTTTTAAATATAAATAAAGGGCGATAGCAATCGAGCGAATCCCATAATGAAATAATTATAAATCAGATAATTACTTTTATTAATAATCAACCATAAGAATAATTAGAAAATCTGTAGCTAACACTTTCGGAACTAATCGAAAGCAATAACACGGAACATAATAGAAAATAATTCTGTAAAACTTGTTTCTTTTTACTATTTCGACATCTAATAATGAAAGAAATTTTAACATAAAAAATATTTTTTTAAATGTTTAAGATAATAACAATGATGCGTAAATAATAAGTTTTAATAAAGAAAGTTACCTTAACAATTCTTCAGCCATTCAATGAGCTACTTGAAAACATTCTACCTTCTCAAAAAAGTGAGCTGTAGGCATTTCTTTTATTTATTCTTTCGAAAAATTCATTGTAATCCAAATCAGAAGAAAAAAATCATCAGTTAATTAAAAAATATAGCGCTGTGAAGAAACTGTAGATAAGAAAATTAAAACTATCATAAAGAAAGAAATAATGTAAATAATACATTATTCTAATTAATCGCATTGTTAAAAAGGAGAAACAATTATTCTAGCTCTGTAACTTTGCTTTTATTCCAGCAGGGAAGAAAATCGTTTTTATCAATAAATAAAATGCTGCCATTTTAAGAACTATAATCATTCCGAAAAATTTTAACCATACATTAAACAAAGATATCTCCTTATCTGTGCATAAATATCGTTTGCATTCTCTCCTTCTCAAAAGTACGCCGAAATGAATAGCATAATAAAATAAAGCAAATTAATTTTGTTAAATAATAATAATAATAAAATGTTTTGAAAATATAAATAATATTAAAAATACTTTTAACAGCCTTTAATACTACAAATAAATGGCTTTTTAAAATATTTTTTTATCGCAATTGATTGCTAATCAAGAAATCATAATTCTTATTACTGTTAAATGCTCTTTTGGCAATGGACAAAAAATTTTGGAACTTTGATTCTACACAGCTTGGGGTATATTTCGATTACTCTGACAAATTAAAAAGAAGAAAAACAAGACATTTTGATTAATACATTAGAACTTGGTTAGAAATTCCATTTAGCCGATAGTTAAATTTTTTAAAGGGCCTAAAAATGAGAATAAAGCAAAAGAAATTTTTTAAACTACAACTGATACATTTTTTTTTCGTATTTAACTTTTTAATAATTATTTATCTATATCTATACTTATAATAAAGCTCAATGTGTGTGTGTGTGTGTGTGTGCGTGTGTGTGTGTGTTGGCGCTCTGTAGGCCAGACCGTTGGACCTACAGCTACCAAATTTGGTACATGTATACCTTGGAGGTCGGGAATGTGCACCTCGGAGCCCTTTTTTGAATTTTTAATTAGAATTTGAATTAATTAAAATTTAAGCGAAATTTCGACGTTTTTCCGCTATAACTTCCGAAAATATTATTGCACAAACATGATTTTTATATCAATTTAAAGATAAAAAAATTAGCTTTCTAACAATATCAGTTTTTTTAATTTATAACGTAAGCTTCTATTTTTAACGAATTTTTAAAGAAATATTTTAACCATGTTTTTAGCACGTGACTGGATAAAATAAAAGAATGCCGGAAGTTCAAAAAAAAAACTATCATCGTAAATCAAGTCTAAAAAAATGATACTTTTAGCACGTGACTGGATAAAATAAAAGAAACATAAAATGTGATATTTTCTAAAAATAAATAAATGCAAAGCAAAGGTTTCTGTAACCATTTGTAATATCTTAATCATTTATTCAACAAATGTTTATTTACGGTAAACTTGATGGAATTTAGACAGGCTATGCATTGGAATCCCGACTTAATGGCTTGTAAAAAAATTTCTTAAGTTCGTGGTTCAGTGTTGCAAGCAGACGGCTCGGGAAAGAAAAGTGATCATATCTTTAGCACAAACATTTATTTGAGACACATACACACACATGACGACACAATACAAATATTTAAGTTTAACTGCTTTTAAACTTTCAAAAGGGGAATCTAAAAAGGAACTTATAGTTCCGCGAAAGTTTGGCTGTTACCGCCATCGAAGTCTAAAAACGATATTCCAAAGTTCTCTGGTGTGGAGTTCAATCTTTGTACTGGCGAGAGCGCCATCTATAGGCTGTTTCTAAATTTTCCACACACTCCCCACCTGAACTCTGTTAAGAGTTCACAAATCTAAATCAAGCTTCAATACAAATACTAGAAAAAACAAAAAATTACGAATAATTATTAACAATTACTAACATTTAAACTATTCACACATAAATTTAACTATGTTTCAATAAACACATAAAATACACATATAAATCAATGAACATATAAATGCACATAAAGATTCAGTAAAGAAAAAAAGGGGTATTTAAAGGAATAATTAAGCAACTTCGATAATAATAGTAATGAATAAATTTTCAAATTAGAGTCTCTGAAATTGTGAAAACTGTTCATATTTCAATGTTCATAGTAAGTTTAGAAGTGAAAATTACTAAAAAATTCAACTTTAGAGTTCAAAGTTATGAAATTTTTACAGTTCCAATGGGTAGAGATGTTGTACTGCCCTTTTCAATAGTCCGTTGGTAGTTTTTACTTCATAAGAACGGATTCTATTATCTCGACCAATAAAGATGTTTTCAATTTTTCCCAATTTCCAAAGGAGTTTATTTTTAATGTTGTCTTCGATAAGGACAACATCTCCGATTTTAAGTTCATTTTGGGAATGAGGTTCTTTAAGAAAATGGACAGTTTTTAGGTCCAAGAGATATTGCTGCTTCCATTTATACCACAGTTGTTTCATCAACAAAGTCTGATATCTCTTTCTTTTTAATAGTGACGATCTGTTTGATCCGTTTTCAATAAGTTCGGCAAAGGTCACTGGATAAACACTATTCTTGTGTCCGAAATTCAAAAAATCCATTGGTGTCAATGGTTGGGGTTCATTATTCTCATTGTAAACATAGGATAAAGGGCGAAGGTTGAGGACAGCTTCAACTTCTACGAGCAAGGTAGAAAGTTCTTCATAACTCAATAGAGCTTTTCCGATGACTTTTCTTAAGCAATCTTTCACCGATTTCACAAGTCGTTCATAAAAACCTCCCCACCATGCAGCTCGTTCCATTATGTTTTTCCAAACTATTCTTTGCTTGGCGATAAAATCTCGTAATTTTTCATTGTGCATTATAGTACACAAAATATCTACATCCTTTTTAGCTCGCTGAAAAGTTCTGAAATTGTCTGAATAGATTACTTTGCAGTTATTTCTTCGAGCTAGAAATCTTCGGAAGGCCATTAAGAAAGAATTTATGGTCATATCATAGGTTAATTCCAGGTGTATAGCTCTCGTCACACCGCAGGTAAATAGTACGATATAAGATTTTCGCGTACTTTTGGCTTCTTTGATATAAATCGGACCTGCGAAATCCAATCCACATACGACAAACGGTGGTGTTTCACTGACCCTATCTTTAGGTAAAGGTGCAGTTACTTGGGTAGTAGGTTTCGATGAATATTTCTTGCAGATGAGACAATTTCTGATAAGGCTCTTCACGAGTTGTCGACCTTTCGGAATCCAATAGTGGGATCTTATTTTAGCAAGAGTGTAGGCTACACCACCATGCATGATTAGATCATGTTCTTTGCGAACAATCAAAGTGGTCAACCATGAGTTTTTAGGTAAGATAATCGGATGTTTTTCTTCGGTGGTCAAATCACAAAATTCTAATCTTCCTCCAAGCCTTAAGAGTTTATTTTCATCCATGTAAGGCCTGTGATTAATTAACGGAGAATATTTCTGTACTGGATTACCTTCTTTTAAAGATTCGTATTCTTTTTTGAACCATTTTCTTTGCTCGGTTCTAATCAAGTGATTTTCAGCATCTATTAACTCTTCCGTAGTTAATGGACCTTGAACATTACTGAGTTTTTTCAGTTTCATGACAAATCTGTACACCCAAGCTGTGACTCGCACGAGTTTTTCGAAGCTGCTATATTTACTGATGTCTACAGGGTATGACAATTCCTCAGTCAGACATTCATATTGGACGATATTTGTACCCTTCTTGTATTCCAACTCATCTGTTTCGGTCACTTCAGGGTTTTCAGGTTTGGGCCAAAATTCTTCAGGTTGATGTAACCACTCCGGTCCATGTAACCAGGACGAATTTTCAATGAGTTGAGAAATCTTTGCACCTCTTGAAGCCATATCAGCCGCATTAGTCACTCCAGGACAATGATACCAGTCAGAAGGAGACGACAGCTTGTGAATCTCTTCAATCCGATTTCTAACGAAGGGTTTAAATTTCTTAGGAGTTCCTCTGATCCAAAAATAGACTATTTTCGAATCTGTCCAGAAATAACAAGGACATTTAAAGTTCAGAGCTTTAAGGATACTACTACTAAGCTTTGCAGATAATAAGGCAGACATTAACTCTAATCTAGGCAAAGTCAAGGTTTTCAAAGGAGCTACTCTGTTCTTAGAAGCAACAAACATTGTTTCAATCTGTTGATCAGGTGTCGTTGCACGTAAATACGCAACTGTTGCGTATGCTTTCATACTTGCGTCGGAAAAACAGTGTAGTTGAAGACTTTCGAAATTATCAAATGGAATTGTGGTGAAATAGTAACGTGGAACAGAAAAGTTTGTGATTTGTGGAATTTCATTGCACCACCCTTTCCATGTCGAGATTAAATCTACAGGTAAATCGTCGTCCCACTCAGTGGCTTTAGACCAAACTTCTTGCATTAGACACTTGATTCGTAATGTGAATGGCCCCAATAGACCGATGGGATCGAAAATACGTCCTAGAACTTGTAAGATAAATCTCTTCGTGTCTATTCTCTTAGACACAAATTCGATCAGACCATTGACGTCAAAATAGAACAAGTCCTTGTGATTGTCCCAAGCTATACCTAAAACCTTGTAAGGGAGATTTCCTTCCCCAATATTTTCGGAATCATCAACAGAAATTATATTGTTCTCTTTCCACAGTTTTTGCAAATATTCAGAATTAGTTCGCCATTTGTGTAAGCTCAAACTTGTTTTATCAAAAATTTCTTTCGATTGTAATGTAACGGACAGGGCTTGTTCTACAGTGTTGAGACAACCAATGACATCATCGACATAGCTATTCTCCTTCAAGAATGACACAGTTTCAGGATACTTTTCACAAAACTTATCTAAATGGTGTTTAATTGTTGCAGCCAATAAAAAGGGGCTACTATTAATCCCAAACAAAACTCTAGTGAATCTATAAACTGCGGATGAATCAGAATTGTCAATTGGATCTTTAGTGAACAAAAATCGGGTGACGTCTCTATCATCTTCATGAACTAAAATATTCAAAAAAGGCTTGACGCATGTCGGTCGTGAAAGCTACAGGTTTGAGTCTGAATCTCAAAGGTATGTCGAAAATTTCGGGGTATAAATTTGGACCGACATGTAAACAGTCATTTAACGACAAAGAGTTTGAAGACTTCGCAGAGGCATCAAAAACCAAACGTAATTTACTGGTTGCTCGGTCATTTCTGACAATTTCTCTATACGGTAGATAAAATGTGACGTTATCAGTTTCATCCGGATTGGAAACTAATTCTATGATGCCCTGTTTTATATAATCATCAATTACTTCTTTATATTGTTTAAATAATTCAGGATTTCTAAAAAGTCTTCTTTTTAATCTGGAAAATCTTGCTTCCGCGATTTCTCTATTATTATTCAAATTCTGTTTATCTAACTTCCATGGTAACCGAACGGTATATCGCTGATTGTCATACTTAATGTTTGATTCAAAGTGAGACATAACTTCCTTGTCAAGAGAATCATATTCCCTACTACAGTCAATTAAACCTGAATTTTCTAAATTCCAAAACTTTTCTATTTGTTTGGATATCAAATTTTCCTCTACAACTACATTAAAGACAAGAGATGTGTGATTATCACTTTGTTGGCCTTGTAGGCACCAACCGAAAATGGTCTCAACGGCAACAAGATTTTTGTTGAGATGCTTTATTTTTCATAGTCAGTTGATTTAAATTTTCTTCTAATTTATCCAACTCATTAGATTGTAAAAGTTCTTCTATTCTATTTACCAATTTGGTTACGGAACTTCTGCCAAACGATCTGGCTTTTTTCAATTTATCGAGTTCCATTTTTAAATCAATCTTCTACGTAGATAAATAAATGTCAAAATCCTACCTTTTGCAGTCTTCGCAATTTGCATAGGGGATGCAAATGCAGTATCCAAAGGCAAATATGTCTCAAACGAATATGATCGCTCTCCCGGCCGATGCACCATGTAAAAAAATTTCTTAAGTTCGTGGTTCAGTGTTGCAAGCAGACGGCTCGGGAAAGAAAAGTGATCATATCTTTAGCACAAACATTTATTTGAGACACATACACACACATGACGACACAATACAAATATTTAAGTTTAACTGCTTTTAAACTTTCAAAAGGGGAATCTAAAAAGGAACTTATAGTTCCGCGAAAGTTTGGCTGTTACCGCCATCGAAGTCTAAAAACGATATTCCAAAGTTCTCTGGTGTGGAGTTCAATCTTTGTACTGGCGAGAGCGCCATCTATAGGCTGTTTCTAAATTTTCCACAGGCTATTATCGTTTGCAATATCTGTATCATTAATTCAATATTTTTTTTTCATTATAAAATGTGATAAATTCTAAAAAAATAAATACAAAGCTAAGATTTCTATAAAATTTGCAAGAGCACGTCAAAAGGAAAAAATTAGGTTTTATCACCGTGTTGCCATCATTTTAACGGAAGTTCAAATTAAAAAAAAAAACTATCATTGCAAATTAAATCTGAAGAAATGCAACTATTAGTACGTAACTGGATAAAATAAAATAAATATAAAATGTGATATCTTTAAAGAATGCAAGGCAAAGGATTCTATGATCGTTTGCAATATTTAAATCATTAATTGAATAAATTATCTTTATTTATACAGGATATGCATTCAAATTCCTTTCCAATGACCAATTTGTAAAATATTATTAATAGGCATAAATATTGTTTAATACTAATAATTTGATCTAAATGAAGTGAATAATTACATTTTATGTAGTTTCAGTCAAACGATGCATTTATGAATAATGAGTTTAAGATTTTTTTCATACTTTGCTCTGTAAGCCATACTTTCACAAAATATTTTTATTAATATTTTAAATAAAAGTTGCTACATCAATCAGTCTTCTAAATCAATCATTAAAACTGACTGATTTATAAAATTAAAAGAATATTATTAGAAAAACGCTTTCTTTCAGAACTTTTAGTCCATCATCTTAAAGAAAATATTAATTTAAGGCCAATTGATAACCGGAATTACTTCAAGGCTAATGAATATGTGATTTAATTGAAAATTTTAGAACCCATTACTCATGGCGAACCAGCTGGTCGCCAAAGGCGGCTAGTTTGTAATAAAGCTCAATGTGTGTGTTGGCGCTCTGCAGACCAGACTGTTGGACTTATGAGGCAAATAGCTATAGCGCCAGATCTATCAATTTGGTTCATATATACCTTGGAGGTTGGGAATATGCACCTCAGAGCCCTTTTTTCGAATTTTATTTAGCATTTGAATTAATTAAAAACTAAGCGAAATTTCGACGTTTTTCCGCTATAAGTTCCAAAAATATTATCCTGCAAAGATAATTTTTATATTAAATTGAAGATTAAAAAACTAGCTTTCTAATGGTATCAGTACTTTAACGTATAACTTAAGCTTCTATTTGTAATGAATTTTTAAAGAAATATTTTAACCATATTTTTCAACAGTATATTTCGGGCAAAACAATAAAATTTAATCTACACGAGCACGTTAAAGTGGATTCACAAGAGGCTTATTATTGCCCACAATAGGAGATCACGACTACTTCCAGAAAATCACGAGACCATAACGGGACAATGGCAAATAAATGTCCCGTCGGGACAAATGTTGTCAGCGTTGTCTCAAGTGTTCACACGAGAACAATGCCGGGACAACAGCAGAGAGGCAACGTTTGCAGACAATAATAAGCCTCGTGTGAACCCTCCTTTACGAGTGAAAGGGAAAACATCTTTTATCAATATGTTGCCATCGGATTGACAAAAACTCAAATTAAAAAAATAAATAATTCTTGTAAATTTAATAGATAAAAATGTAATTTTCAGCACGTGTCTGGTTGAATTGAAATAAATATGATATATGTTTTTTCTAAAAAGAAAATATAACGAAATATTTTTACATAGTTATATATATATGTAGGAATGGATGGGACAAAATGCCCATTCAACCTCATTTAGACCAGTGTATAGGGTCACTGATTAAAGAGAAAAAACTTTTAAATGAATACAGTAAATTTATTTACAGCAAAGAATATTTTTTTAAAAAAAGGCATTAGCAATTAAGACTGGACAGGATATTTACAAAAGAGAAAAAAGTAGAGACTTTAGACGACACCAAGGATGAAGCCTAATCAAGTGTTTCATGACAAAACTATGTGCCACCGTTGCGTATTAAATAATCATATTATCGAAACAAATTACCCTCTATCTCTCTCTCTCTCTGTTTGCCGAGCGAATGCTCACAGCTCTCTTTTCTGAAGGGTGCTAGTAGAATACAGCCGACCACCCCGCCACCACTAAACGTAGCAGTAGTGGCGAGGTGGTCGGCTGTATGCGTGGCCTCAGAAGTCTTGGAGTGATTCCGGGTATTGATTGGCCTGAAATTGATATATATTTTGAAGGTGGAGGACGAAAGGTCTAAAAGAGCACTTTTTAATAATAGTATTCCTTTTTTTTAATAAATCAGTCAAATGAATATGTGTTTGCTTGTATGAAGGAATGTGTGTGTGTGTTAATACTCTACACTCCATTCCTTATGATCTAGAGATACCGCACTTGGTATGTACATATTTCTTTTGGAGGGTGAAAAGGTATACCTAGATGTTTTTTGAAGCATTAATTAATTGAAAATCACCCTATTTGGTATTTTTCTGCAATAACTTCCGAAAATATTCCAGCACAAAATTGTTTTTTAAATCCTCTTAAAAATGACTTTTTTTCATTGATAAAAAAAGTGTTTTAAGCTATGAATTCAGTTTCTATTTTTAATTAATTTTTTTTCATATTTTCCAACAATTAGTTTCTCACAAAATGAAAGTATAATTTAAACTGCAAGAACGCGTTAAGAGTGTATCAGTGATTGCCGTCATTTCGACAAAAACTCAAACTGAATAATTACATTAACTCTTATTGAAATTGAACTGAGGAAAGTGTGATGTTCAGCATGTATTAAAAAAAAGTATAATGTTATGGAACAATTACAACATGTGATATTTTCCACATAATTCCATGACAGCTGATTGCGAATCAAAGAGATATATAGTGCAATGAAAAAATAATCGTAAGGCTTCTATAATAATATGAGTTACGTGACTATCGAAGTTTAAATATATTTGGTTATTAAGTTATAAAGAGAGCAAGGCACATAAATATTTAATTGAAAATTTTAGAAAGCATTAATCCTGGCGAACCAGCTGGTCGCCAAAGACGGCTAGTTAATAAATAAACTATATTTACTCAGTAACTATTACTAGGTCATTTAATAGCATGTTATTAATTATAAATTTTAAACATTGGAATAATTTTTAGCTTTATGATTTCAATAAATACCTAATTTCAAGAAAGGAGCAATGCATGGTGCTTTGGATAGATCTATTCAAGACAAAGCAGTAAAATTACTGTCTGAACACAGCCCATAAAAGAGGAATTTTAGTCTTGTGAAACATATTTAAAATATTATTTAACTCAGATCACGGATAATATACACTGATGGAAAAAAAATATCCCAACACTAGGAAGGAGCTGTGCTAGATAAACGAAATTTGGTAGGCGTGTTTATATATCTGAAAGATGACGTCGATTCAAATTTCGAGCTACGCGCGTAAGTGTGACGCCAGTAGCGACACTATGAACATGCAAATGAGGTTTGCTTTAAATAAGCGCTGTAAGGTTCGTGATCGTTATTTACAGTTGAGATTTGACGTAGTGGGTTAATATTAGTCAAGGATGCCTCTGAGAAGACGAAGAAGCCATTATCAACAGCTCACTGAGTTTGAACGAGGTCGTGTTGTAGGGCTACGAGAAGGTGGGTTTTCTTTCCGCGATATTGCTGAAAGACTTGGCAGGAATGTATCCACTGTGCATGAGTATTGGCGGCAGAGGTCAAGGGAAGGTACTACCTCAAGAAGACCAGGTTCCGGGCGGCCACTTCGTACTACTGAGAGGGAAGACCGTCGTATTCGGCGTATGGCTGTGGCCAATCGTATTGCGTCTGCAGCTGAAATTCGAGCTGCAGTTGGAAACCACAGTGACACAACGAACTGTTACAAATCGGTTACTTCAAGGACAGCTCCGAGCCAGAGCCCTGTACAGTGCATTCCACTGACTCCAAACCACTGCCGTTTGTGACGTGAGTGGTGTCAAGCTAGAGCTCATTGGAGGACGGAGTGGAGATCTGTTGTGTTTTCTGATGAAAGCCGGTTCTGTCTTGGTCGCAGTGATAGTCGTTTGTTGGTTAGAAGGAGGCCAAGTGAACGCCTGCTAGTGACCTGTCTGCGGCCTAGACACACAGGGCCTACTCCTGGAGTTATGGTTTGGGGAGCAATTTCGTATGACAGCGGGAGCACTCTCGTGATTATCCACAGCACCCTGACTGCAAATTTGTACGTCAGTCTAGTGATACAACCTGTTGTGCTGCCATTCATGAGCAGCATTCAAGGGGGTGTTTTCCAACAGGATAACGCTCGCCCTTATACCGCTGTTGTAACCCAACATGCTCTATAGAGTGTCGACATGTTGCCTTGGCCTGCTAGATCACCAGATCTTTCTCCAATCGAGCACGTATGGGACATCATTGGTCGACAACTCCAGCGTCATCCACAACCAGCATTAACCATCCCTACATTGACCGCCCAAGTGTAACAGGCATGGAACTCCATCCCACAAACTGATATCCGACACCTATACGACACAATGCATGCTTGAATTCAAAATTCTGGCGGTTACACCGGTTACTAATGTACCAACATTTCACATTTGAAATGGCTCTTCTCGCCAATGGCTCTACCTGTGATCTTGAAACTTTAATCAATTAAATATGTTACCTAGACAAATGTATTCCTAAAATTTCATTACTGTACAATAAATTTTTCTTGGTGTTGGGATTTTTTTTCCACCAGTGTATTTCGTTATTTATTTATTCCTATCACAGCTGGTTTGTTGTAATGTAACTAATTTATTAATAATTTTGTGGTGATAATTTTAAGTTGTATGGCTTTGAAAAATGATGCTTGAAATTTTATATTAAGAGATATCTTTGAAATAATTATAAATTTTTTAAACTCTTTTCACACACCTAAATTAAAAATATTATTTTTCATAAAGTGATGAAATAAATGCACAAATAACACAAAATTAAAATTCTAGCAATTTTTAAAGATGAATGTGGAAAAAAAAATAACAGTAAAATTTTTAGATTGGAACAAAGCTGACATGCTAAATTGCCTGAATCCAAAAAATTAATGCGCATATTCCAAATAATCTTCGAAATATTCACAAAAATGATATAATACCCATAGTCGATTGACAACATCCACTTTTTGAGGGACCATATATTAAATTTATTCGTATTTATAAATTTATTTTTCATGAAGCAAAAGCTTTGACGACCATTATAATATTGCTGTTCTTTAAATTTGAAATTTTTCAGATCAGACGATTTTAATTTAGTATAAATCCAGCTTTCGTTTTAAAAAAAGTTTTTTTCTCCCCACGCAGACGCTTAAAATTAGATTGCATGATAAATTAACCTCTGGTATGTTTGATTAATTTTTACTCTTTATCAGAGATTATCGTTTGCAAATAAATGAAATAGAGATAAAATGAAATCTGTTCCATTTCTTACTATTCAGTGAATTAATTAACTCTAAAATAATGAAATAAATTTACACCCATTATTTATAATCCCAATGGCTCAAAACTGAGTACTTAAATTTGGAGAATATTTTTAAAATATTATTAAGACTATTATCTCAGGGTTTTTGATGAATATTTATTTTCGAAACATATTGCAAATATTTTAAATTAAAATTTATAAATTATTTCAAATTTTAAAAAAGAATTCATTTCGCATCCTAAAAAAATAAAAAGAATTAATTTGCAGTTTTCTGGAAAGAGATGATTACTTGACACATGACTATCCAGAACATTGCTTCTGGTAGTAAATTTAGATCACCGATTTCAAAAATATTCTGACGAAAAATATTATCGAAGAATGATAAGAAAGTTTCTGGATTTTGAAGATAATGCTTGCAAGATAGTAATACACATAACCATGAATATTTTTTACAGAACACGAAAGAATTTAAAATCAGTTGTATATGATGAATTAAATAGTTCGATGAACGAAAACATTGTTATGCCTGGATTTAATATAGAGAAAGACAACGAAATCGTACAATTCGTTACCGGGTACATGCAAAGCAAACTAACAGCCACACGCACACAAAAAAAAGATCTAATATCAGAAAAAAATCAAGTCGATCTCGGAATTATTTGGAATTTCAAGAAAGTACCGAAAAATTAAAATCCTGGAATTTAAAAAATTACTTTTTCTTGGATACTTAAAAACAAACTAGATTTATATACATATATTTAATATAAATATTTTTATTTATAGTAGAAAATAGTTCTGAAAAAAATTTAATAGGCAAATTTTAATACTAAATATTATTTGATAATCTCTTTTAGTTCACGTTGCCAAGACCTACAGTAGAACTACTGAAACGTGTCAAGAGGAATGAAGCTTCCACCAAGAAATATTTTCCAGAGCTAAGAAGCTTTGTTTTAAGTTAGCATTTCTATTCAGCAAAGGCTTATAAATACGTTAGGAAAAATGTTTAATTCATGTCCGCCTCATCCCTCAACAATCAAGAAATGGTATCTAGCTGTAGAAGATTCCTCGCCTGGTTTTACAAAAGCTGCATTCAATGTATTAAAAATGGAAGCCGATGAAACAGCAACATCTGCTCCAGTTTACGGACTCATTATTGACGATGTGAATCAGAAAACATATCGAATGGGATGGCCATTAATTTTGTGGTTACGTAGATTATGGAAGGGGCCTTGATAGTGATGAGCTTCCAGAAGCTTTGGTTTTTATGCTAAATTGCATAAATGGCAATTGGAAAATAGCAATCGGGTATTTTTTTTCTTTTTATAGACGGGTTGAATTCCGCTGCAAGTACAAATTTAATTACAAAAAGTTTAGAATTCGTTGAAGATAGGGATGTGAAAGTTGTTAGTTTGATTTTTGATGGGACTAGCGTAAATTTAGCTACGGTAAAAATATTAGGTGCGGACTTGGATGTTGCGAATATGCGGCCTTCATTTCCGCATTCTGTTCTAAAAAATGTTTTTATTTTGCTTGATCCTAGCCGCATGCTGAAACTAATATGGAACACGTTTGGATCAAAGCAATCAATCTGGCATCCAACTGATGGATTCATAGAATGGAAATTTATTGAAAGATTGTAAAAACTTCAAGATGAGCATAATTTAATAGCAGGCACGAAATTTCGAAGAGTCCATATAGAATGGTACAGACAAAAGATGAAGGCGCGTCCTGCAGCCCAACCGTTCATTAGTTCAACAGTGTTGCCGATGCTCTGGAATACCGAGAAAAGGATCTGAAGCCTCCAGACGTTCAAGGCGCTGAGGCCACGGCAAAATTTTTGAAGCTTTTTAATGACACCTTTGATCTTTCCAATTCACGAAATTTATTAGGTAAGGTTTTAAGAGATCTAATCTCTATCACTAAACACTGGAGCAGAATTCTCAATTTTCATGCTAAAGGCGAAGCTATACATTGGAGAACTAAATGGCTTTTTAGATTTGCTTACATAGCATTTCATCAGTTAAAAAACCTAATGGCACAATGAGCTTTTTGATGATTTATAACTTTTCGCAAGATCTGGAAATGTTTTTTTTCTGCCGTCAGAAACAAAAGGGTTTCAGACTGCTTATGCAAGGCTTTTGTGCCATGTAGATATAAGTGGCAGCAATGAAAATTGTATTGCTCTGGATGACAGCTCTATATAAAAAATTTCGTCTTTGGTTAATGTGTACAGGAAATCTCTCAACGATGATGTAAATTTAGAGGAGGAAGACGAAAATGATATTAGAGATACAATTAAATCCTTACATATGTGATGTTTCATTTCACATTGCTGATTTTGTGATCCAAAAATTAGCTAAAACTGTGAAATGCTCGCAAGCTTTAAAAATGTATGTCC